>JASPKZ010010690.1:200000-519556 GCA_030220185.1 Diploptera punctata | reverse complement strand
CGCTCTCTGTCTCTCTCTCATCGGGCTCTCTCTCTGTCTCTCTCTCTCTCTGTCTCTCTTCTCTCCTTGTCTCTCGTCTTCTTGTCTCTCTATCTCGTCTCTCTCTCTGTCTCTCTCTCTCTCTGTCTCTCTCTCTTTCTCTCTCTCTCTTTCTCTTTCTCTCTTTCTCTCTCTTTCTCTCTCTCTTTCTCTCTCAAAACGGTCGTACAACTATTACTCGACCGCATTAACATTTTAGCCGGTGAGGGGAAGCAATGGCGCTAGTGTTGAAGCGGGGAAAGTGTCTCCTTCCACCGTTAGTACAAGCGAATGACTGGGCAAGTGGTATAATCAGTGGCAAAATATCCATCCATAGTAATTCTGCCCGAGGACAGGTCTTTCACTGCTATCATAGCATTTTCATGCTATGCTTGCAGCTTTACTAGGGAATTGTAGATGTGGTAGCTTCGCGTTGCTTCCACACCGAGGAAGGATTATGATGATGATGATGATACTGATAATGATAAGGATGAGGATGGCCATATGATTTCCAAGACCACAGCGGTGGACTAGGGCCTACATAAATTAATTTCATTATTTTTTGTTGGCAGTAGCAGATCTATAACAGCTGTGGCCACAGGATAAAATTACATACTTTATATAAATGAATCGGAAATTATTTTTACATCTCACCTCAAAAAACTCTATGGTTTTCACAGGACCGGTTTCTGAAGGCATTCCTTCTATCCTTTCCCAAAACTCTGGCTCTCAAACTTCTGCTGGAGTCGGAGTGTTAGCTGAGGATTAGAAGGGATGCCTTCAGAAACCAGTCCTGTGAAATAATAATAATAAATAATAAATAGCTTTATTTTACCTGGCAGAGCTAAGGCCTTAAGGCCTTGTCTGCCACTCAACCAGGTTTTTAAAAAAAAATAAAAAAATAGTCTTACGACTACATAAACAAGTACATATTATAAAAAACAATACAATACAATCAATATTTATAATCTATTTTGATTTACTCTAAATTTAACGAATTAAATATATAATATGTACAAGGTATAAAAAACGAGAAAAAATTATTAATGGCATAGTATAAATATAAATAAATAAATAAAGAGAAATTAATTATTAGACAACAGGTAACTGTATAAGCGTGACTTAAAGGTGCCAAGTGTGCGGCAACCCCTGATATCTTGAGGAAGGAAATTTCAGTAGCGGGCAGAGGCTACTATGAAGGAAGTAGAATAGGAGGAAGTGCTATGAAGAGGAATTGTTAGCAGACTTATCTGTGACCTAGTGTCAATATTGTGGTAAGAGGATAACTTCTCATATCTGGACGCCAGGTAAGTAGGAATGTAGGAATTCAGAAGCTTGAAAAGTAGTGAAAGAGAATGCAATTTACGTCTGTCAGTAAGACGGAGCCAAGAGAGGTTATTAAAGTGTTCGGAAATATGGTCATAACGGCGGATATTGAAAATGAATCGAACGCAAGCATTATGAGCACGCTGCAATCTTTGCGACAAGTCGTTGTTTAGATCAATATATTTAATGTCACAATAATCGAAGTGTGGCAACACAAGATTCTGCACAAGGATTTGTTTTAACGAAACTGGGAGAAAATTCTTTAAACGTCTAAGATAATGTAAGATGGAGAAAGTCTTTTTACATATGGGGGTCGAGGGTTCAAGTCCCGTGGTAGAACTACTTGAAATAGGAGATGATGTTAATGGAAGATAATCGGAGGTTGTATGCCTACGGGTTTCTGGATAATGTGAAGTACAGAGAAATTAGATCAGCACTGACTTCCAACAACTGTCTGGCAGACTTAAATGTGTATATACTGTGAATATAGGATCTAACTTTCGCACTTTACATTGTCACTAACAACTGACTATACACGACTGACGGATAATAAACACTGTCACTGCAACCTGAGACAAGGGTCTACTACCTCCAACCCCTACTCACCCTTACCACATTATTTTAGTTCCCAGCTTTCCGCATTGAAAGTTAACGTTGTTGAGTAATAAATCCTACATACTGCAGCCAGATTTGGTCTGTTTTTTAATTTACTTGCCACTTCGGGAGGGGCAAGCCATAGCGTAGTGGTTAAGGCACTGAGCTACAAGCCGGAGGGTCGAGGGTTCAAGTCCCGCTGGGGTCAGGATTTTTAAACTGACCCAAACCCTCTGGCGGCACTATGGCCCTAGGGTCGACTCAGCCTCTAACGGAAATGAGTACCAGACGCTTGTTTTGGGGTAAAGGCGGCCGTCACGCAGGGCTGACAACCCGGCTGACATAAAGTGCCGATTGTCTAGAAAAAGTGGGAGCCTTAACCTCCTACTACCCCAAGGGCCTCCGGGCCTGTTGTGGGATCACTTTACTTTACTTTACTTCGGGAGACTATTTTACATAGATGTGTATTTGTATACTGTACAGAGAGGAGTATATGACGAATGTGTGTTTGTGTGTTATGAAACCTGGTGCCGTCACATAGCCTACACTTTTCTAAAAGCACCAAGATGACAGCCAGGGTTAACATTCGCATCCGACGATAATTTCAACCTTAAAACATGCCTTCTCAACTCGTCTATTGCAAAGAGATTAGGAATTTAATCCAGGCATATGCTGATCAATCAAACGATTAAAAAGTGAACTTCGTCAGTTTTCTAGAAGTAGGCATGCTTTGCTCTGAGCTAACTCGTCGGACAAAGATTAAAATATGCAGAGTGTTCCATTCAAACCTCCCACATTTTAATTAATCATAACTGACAAAGTATGCGGAATTACGAAATGAGGCCAGTATTAAACAAAACATAAACTGAAAGAATTTTCATTGCCACACACTAAAATACCTCTATATGTGCACCATTAGTAGCGCGAACAATATCAAGTCTGTATTCGATTTCGTGCCACGTTCTGTCCAACATGTATATTGGTACTGTTGCAATTGTGTCAAGGATTTGGGTTCATAAATCATGAAAATGACCAAAGAAAAGATGGAAAGAGCAGCAATTTGGAGCCGGAACAGGCTAGTAAATAAGCCTAAACCGTGAAGAAGAAGAAGAAGAAATCATGAAGATCTTGTACTGGAGTCGCAAACACACGGTCATTTACATACCCCCAGAGGAAGAAGTCCAGTGGAGTGATGTCTGGCGAACCTGGTTGCCAGCAAATTGGTTCGCCGCGTCCAATCCACGTATTTGAGAAGGATTCTTTGAGTGAATTCCGAACATCCAGGCTCCAGTGTGGTGGGGCTCCATCTTGCTGAAAGATCACTTGGGGTTGCAGATCAGCTACTTGGTAGTACAAGAACTGTTCCAACATGTATTGGTATACCGGGCTAGTTATTGACTTCTCATGGAAGAAATAAGGACCTATAATCCTGTTCATCAGGCCGCCATTTTGTTTTATGTCATTATTGTCCAACATGCGACAAATGAATTAACTGCAACAATGAAAACAAAAATTCTTCGAGTTTCTCTTTCTTTTAATACCAACCTCATTTGATAATTTCGCATACTTTGAGAGTTATGATTAATTAAAATGTGGGAGGTTTGAATGTGACACGGTGTATACTGTATGTTTGAGCGAGTCATACAAAAACAAACAGCAGTAAGACTTAACCAAGCTGGTTTAGTTACCTATATTGCCCTATATAAGTCAGCGAAGGACAAATAGCTCTTCGCCACAGAGACAAATAGTAGGTAACTAAGTTGTTACTTGTATTATCCGTAATTTTATATACTTAGTAAAGGAATTTTTAAGCTGTGATTTCTAAGTCTGAATAAGTCTGAAGATTTTTGGGCTGTTAAAAGAACCTCAAATCAAAATTAGAGTCTCTGAGCAAAATTAATTGGCTTTTCCCATTCAAGTAATACCATAATTGCATACTAGGTGTCTCTTTAGATGCAGTTTCGTACATAGTACGCGTCCACCCCGTGCCTCGTACTCAGCAGGTTCGAGTTCGGTCTTCGGTCGGCAAAAGTTTTGTGGGTGATGTTTTTTTCGGGGTTGTACCTCACCTGTAAGACAAATGTCACGAAACTTTAAGACCCAAACGGTTCCCGTACATCAACTGGCCATCATAATAATCATTATCATATTCGCCATTTTAGTATGAATGTGTGTGTGTGTGTGTGTGTGAATGGTGTGTTTCGTCTTAATGTTATATTGTCTCGGAGGAGACTCTGATACTGAGCTGATCACTCATTCGGGGAGGTCCTCCATATCCTCGTGATGTCAAAAAAGTATGTACGTGATCCATGGTTAAAATCTCTCTCCCGACAGGTCGTGTCACTTTAAGGGCCGGTTGGCATGTGGCACGTAAAAGTACATATAAGATCAGATGTTAAAATGCGTTAAGGGAATGGAATAGTACGCACATAATACTTAAGTCCAGAAATGACAGAAATCTGTGATGGAGCATGCTGGTATATGAATACATAAAAAATACATGCATACATACATGCAAGCATTACTCCGTGAGCTTAAATAAAGCATTATTATTAGAATATTGTTTTTTTTTATTGCGGATGAGCCCATGTAGGACTACGCAAAGTACTTAGAGGCGTTTCCTTTGAGCCCAAATGTATTTCATTCTTTTGCTATGAGCTTGTTTTCTATCATCTGTCCACGTTGTTCCAGTTTTTTTCTTCGGTTTGTCCTCTTGGTCAACTTGCCACTTATTCACCTTAAATCTAAATATATCTCTGTTTGGGATATCTTCTTTAGTAATTCCTGCGAATTTTAAGTCCTTTTTGACTTCATCAATCCACATTAGAGTATTATTATTATTATTATTATTATTATTATTATTATTATTATTATACCTCAGGGGTCCTCATCTAGGGGATATGTAGATGGCGACCACAAGGTGCCCAAGCTGAGCAAAACATTTCTTCCACTTACTTGTGTTTTGCACTCTTTTAACTTTACTATCTAACCTCTCTTGGTTAATTCTTGTTTTTTTGACCCCGACGCTATTAGGGCATCCGAGGGCTAGGGAGTCTTTCCTATCTTCCATTTCTTCTTTCCTTTATTTTCTTTTCTTCTCCAGAAAAGCCTGACTAGAGGCTATAAGATGGCAGCCCCATCACTGGTCTTGCCTTCCTTTGGCCAGCAACCAATCGAAGGGACTATTATTATGCTTTCAAATCTTATATGAGAATTTCCCGGAAGTTGGAGGGAAAATTTTCTATAGGATCGTAACAGGCCTTGGCCTAATACTTGGAAGGAAGAAGAAGAAGAAGAAGAAGAAGATTATTATTATTATTATTATTATTATTATTATTATTATTATTACATACATACAAGCGCATATAGATGGACGATGTTATGTATCATCCGGCTAAGCGCCATTAAAAATGAGATGTTGCATTGGCTCATGAAGTAAGTGTACGCACACCTTTAGCGCCAAATCTTTAAATATAGTCCTATTATTAAAGTAAATGTAAACGCCATCAGCCCTATCAGAGATTCTGTGTTTTGCAACAAACTATATATTTTTTGCATTATGCAGCTAAGCGCCAAATGTTCTCGCTCTTAGATTGTTGATGCATAACTGTCAAACAAAGAAAATATCTTATAATATGCACTATTGTTAGTTTGGCGCTACAATAAATAGTGAAGATTGACTTAAACTTTAAACACATTTTTCACGAAATTTATAATGGCACATAGCCGGTTGATGCATAACGCCATCCATATTTATGTATACACATACATGCATGCATGCATGCATGACGAAATGATCCCGGAATGAGGAGTAACTCAGTCCAAATACTTCTAACACTTGTATAGGCTCTAATATTAGTTCAGTTCTTAAAGATAAAAAGAAAGGGTAAACGCCGAAAATGTTCTACAACGTTGTATGTGATAATTATGGAAACAAAACTTACAATCTGACAATATACCGTAGAATACAAGCGATAATAAGTAAGAACTGCTTAGTGTGTGGTATCCACGTTACCATGGTGATGTATTTCGAAGGATTATTAAAGCCTGGCATTTAAAACGAGCCTTGCGAAGAACAGGCTATAATTATATCCACTAACTGGCATGTTAAGATTAAATTCAGTGTCACATGCGTGCGCCGGATTCTCGTAATTATTAGACGCACGCCATGATTAATTACTCAACTTACCGTCACGAGGCGCTCTTCTCCCACAATTTTGGAAATTCCATACCACCCTCCTCAATTCATTATTTTATTTCAACAATATTCAATGAGTGGATTGCAGGTACAAATTTTATACTATGACTTCTTCAAAATTTCCCCTAGTTTGTTGTTAAGTGTCCATTCCCAATTAAATAATGAACTTGTACGAGTAACCCTTTGTTATTTAAAAAATCCTATAATACATATTAATTTAGTCACTTTAAATTGATACAATAGCATAAATCAGTATAAATACTTTTTTTAACTGTATTGTGACACATGGTAATAGCGGCGTTTTAATTTCGCGGGTGAAGGCGAGAATAGTGATATTGCATTGGTAGAAATAGATTCGTGAGTCGCTGACTCGCTAGTGGAAAGACAACCCTCCCTGTCGGGAAGGTTTAATGCCAGAAACTTCCATACTGGAAGGGTCTCGATTGGAAGCCATGAAATCTCCGTCCCCGGCCTATATATGCGCCGCATGATCCTACCTTTTTATTACATTGAGTTTGAAAGTTTTGAGTAACAATATAGACATTCCTTTGCCCGGGCCCATAGAAGGCAAAGATTAATACACCTTTCCTTTATAAATTACTTAACATTTAGTAGTGAATGCTAAACAATATTATAATCGTGGAAGCTAGAAGGAAAAGGGGGATTAATTTGGCTTGAGAAAGCTTTAGAATATACATCAATACGAAACATGACTAGCTACACAGTTAGTAAACATACTTTAACTAAAAAAAAGTAACTTTTAATGAGAATCATAAGTAAGATACTCGTAATTGAAATACAAATAATATAACAAAAAATTATCTTCTTGACCATTGAAAGAAAATATATGAATGAGATAATATAAATTAACAAATTCGGTCATCAATAATTTAAAAAAAGACAATGATAATAATAATATTCATACATACATACACACACACAATCCACTCCAGCCAAGGGCTAGGGTTCACAGTCCTGGTTGCCCTACCCTGGCTTATGGGACTGATGAAACCAAACAGCTCCTTCGAGCTACAATCGACCTGACTCCGACGATCCCAAAGTTGATGATGACCCTGATACTAACTTGCACAGCTTATTTGAGGCTTTCGATAAGGAGGAGAAGATGCGCAGTCACACGCAGCGTATAAAGAAGGAAGTGGGAGGTACGATAGGAGAGGACAACGAAGACAGGAATTTGGCACTGTTCTATAACATCACTGTAGAGGGAAGACACGATGACGTAGTTGCTACGTACCGAAAAAGTGATTTCGGTACATATAAACTACTGACAGTTCGGGAACGAGTCAGTTGTGTAGTGACAGCGATACAGTGGCTGTGATTAGAAGAAACTGTGGCAAGTGAAATGGTCAGAGACTATTAAATAACGGTGTGATAGATAAACCTTAAATAAGATCAGTTACACTGGTCGACAAAAATGAACTTTTTTTCTTTCGCAATAAAAATATTTTAGAAGTATTTTTCATCCTAAATTTAAATATCATTTCAGATTTTTCCTATCAGGCAAGAGTTTTCTGCAATATTTATTTACTTTTTTTATAATTTTTAATAAAATCCATCTAACTCTAACTCATTCTGACTTACCTAGAAAATGGTAGATACTGATTTTCGGGCATATTTTGCATCTGGAATATCTCTCTTCTTGATCCAACAGTAGTCAACCAGCATATTAGAACTCTACTTGCCTTGGTACCTCTTTTCCTTTGTGGAAATTTGCTGATGAAAACGCGCACCGTGCTAAATATAAGGTAAAGGTTCCTATGACAGGTCAAAGAGAATGCTATAATCAATTTTGAAAAAGTAGCTGTCACAAAAAAAAAACTGTGCCTGATGGAACAATTCTGACTACATATCTTAATTCAGTATGAAAAAATGCACTAGATTCACTAATCAGATTTCTTGTGAAGAAAACTTTGTCGATCAGTGTTATTACAGCAATTAGGAAGTGAGAGTTTATAGAATTAAATATAATTATTGTGGTATTCTACATGATCAACTGTGTTGTTTTATTACGCCAAAACAACGTGAAAACTACCCCATCGTAACTAATGATAATACGAAAACATATTTTTTCTCTCTTTTAGTAAGGAGAGTTCATAAAGGAGTATGTTAATAAATACAAAATGTTATGGGTAAAGAAGAACGGAGAAGGAAGTAAGGACTAAAAATAGAATAAAGACAAATGCTTTATTTAAAGTCTTGGGTTAATTCCATGATAATTGCCCGCAAGGAAAATTCTTTCGTGCATAAAATATTCCCCTAATTTACATTTTTTAAATTATTCAGTATAACACCTATAGCTGTGATGTAATTATAGAAATAACTTTCTGATTTAGTAAAACAGTTTCCTTTTAAATCCAGAAGGAAAAAAATTATAGCGATAAAATATCCCTCAGCCATGACATCTAGTGTCCTCCTCTAGAACCCACCAGGAGGTTTGAAGAAAAATATCTGGCTTGTCAGAAATTATACACAAACGCATATTAATTTTATGATGTGGCCACAACATATGAATAGCACAACTGCTCGCCAGTGGAAATAATAATTGTATGAACTCTAATAATTATAAACTTTTATCATTCTTATTTACATACTCTTTGAAGAATAACATATAATATCGCTTCTAGGAACTATGTGTGTAAACAGTTGGCTATGTGTTTCTATTGTTATGTATTCATGTTTTTTTTCTGAGGAAATTAAGTGATTTTAATTTTAATGGTCTGTCTGTCTTTACTCGTACATTCCAAATGGGGCAAGAGTGCTCACTTGCGGGAGTTACTTAATAAAACTAACTTAGTTAAGATTAATTCCCTACAGATATCTAGTGACAGGTAGTTAGATCATCTCCTCAAAGAGATTCTAGTAGGCAAGTGGGAAAGGACGAATACATTTTACTCAGAAGCTCTATTTTAGACTTGGGGCTCTTTTACGAGGCCGAACCATTTCAAACTCAGGACCCAGACTTATAGTCTGGAAAGACTTGTTCCATCCTGAATATTAATCGACCCGGCCGTGTTTGAACCTCAGTCCTCTAGAACAGAGACTATGCTCTGGTCGTGAATTATCGACAAGATCTTGTGGTGTTGTAAACCCACTAGTTGTGTACGGCGTACTGTAATGCCAGGTTGAGAAATGAGATGAGATGAAGCCTATATTATTAAAGACGTGTGATATACACTGATACTAGCTAATCAGGCCTGTCGCACTATCAGCGGAGCAAATGAAATGAAACGAAAAGAAATGGAAGAGACGAGTATGAAGAAATGGTAGAATGAAGTTCTTGACAGAGGAAACTGGGTGTAGCTCCGAGAAAATCCTGCCCTGACTCTGATTTGTGTACCACGAACCGTATATGGAGTGACCGAGAAGCGAACTCGTGTCCCTAAGCTGGAGAGCGAGCGTCTAACCACTTGCGCCACGAAAAAGCCATCTCATGATATTAACTAACTCACATGCACTGTCGAACCTGTAGGTTCATGGCCGCACGGACTTAATGTGTCCATACATCCCTTATCCTGCGCTAATATTTTCCAATCATTCCCTGTATAATCTACTTCCCTCAAATCATAGTTAATGTTATTCTCCCACCTCATTCTTGGTCTACCAACTGGGCGTTTTTCCTCTCGTTTTCCTACAAGAAGCTTCCGTGCACTTTTTCATTCTCCATTCGTGCCACATGTCCTGCCCATCGAAGTCTACGAGACTTAATTGTTCTTATTATATCTGACTTCCTATAAAGACCATGTAGTTCACTGTTATGAAGGCTTCTCCATTCACCTGTCTGTTCATTTCTCTTTGGTCCAAAAAATGTCCTAAGAACTTTATTCTCAAATACTCGTTGCCCTTGATATTTCAATTCACCAGGTAATTAAGTAGCAGTATAAGGCATGGTGCCTTGGTGGAGAGCTAACAGGACTTGTGCTGGTTGGAGTCGCCGTGGGATAAGAAGTTTTCTTATGGAATTTCGGCCTGTATGGGACCGGTACCCACTCAGCATCGTGAAGAATTTGGGTAGCAACAATAATTATTAGGGGCTCCAGGTTGAGAAAACCAGCTATAGCTGTTGGGGGATCCGAAATGCAGACCACATGTCACGCCAATACTGGCTAGATGATCGCCCACCTCTATTCTTAACACATGAGGATGTAAAGCCAACGGTCGGCTGGTAGGCCACGGTCTTTCTAGGCCTGGCGCACCATGGAGAAGAAAGTAATTACGAAAAACCATCACCTGGGAGTTACAGTTTTTATCTCTTCGGAAAATTGTTGATGTACAGAGGAATTATTTTCACTAACAAAGAAAGTACTTACGTTGGACCAGTTGAATTGAAACAAAAATTGTAGGATGTGTTAATTGATTGACATTAAACATGATGACGTTAGTCATTTTGCTGCAAAATTAATAAAACTCGTGTTATTTGTAATTAAATTTTAATCGCGTCATTGACCGGTTCGTAACGGCACGGTTGCTCATCGCAGCTGGTTTCAAGAACAAGTGCAGCTAGCGGGGCGAAGAACGTATATATTAGTTTCCCACCTTCTTAACATCAATAACTATTTTTTAATACAGGTTCTTCGTGTTTTTCAATTTTTTCCTGAACTATAGATTCTAACGTAGTTAAGACGTAAAATTGATTTATTATGCCCATTTTAATCTTTTGATGAAATATTTTATTGACTCAAAAGATTATTACCTGTAAATGTACACATTTACGTGTAAATATATTGTTATGTCCTAAAAAAAGTATAACCTAAAGAAATATTCTATTGTACTTACAATGTATTGAGTTTTTTTTATGTATAATAGAAACAATTCGTATACACTGTACGAATACTCGACTGCGGGAGTGGAAAAAACATTCACACCCCGGTACGCTGCTCTTCAAGTACCCGTGCCGCTCCGTTGCAGTATTTATTTCGTTCGTTTATATCTCTCTCCCTGTCCCTTATTGTTCTTCCCTCTTTCGCCACACTATTATTTTCTATTTTTATTTGTTTATTTTATTATTTTAATGTTTTACTTATCTATTTTGTCATGTACCGATGTTAAGCCTTTTTTTTTCTATTTTCTTGTTACTTATTTCGTGTTAAATATTATGCATACTATTGAATTTGCAGTGAAATGACTAATATCACCGTGTTCAGTATCCTTCAGTCAACATATTCTCCAATTTTTGTTACAATCCAACTGGGCCAACATAAGTAGGCCTACTCCACTTGTAAGTGATGTGTTAAATCTTTATAAACATGTTGCCACTATTCACCTGGTATATCAACCCTTTCTAATCTCCCCCTAAGAGAAAGAAAGATTTGTGATTCGTGATTAGGTCCATGGAGTTAGGTTACAGCGAAGCATCTATTAGAGGGGACCACAAACAGTAACTGCGCATCCCCGTGCTCTATTTAGTTTTGTACAGTGTTAAATGTTATCTGGGACATGTAAAACAGCAACAGAACACACTCGTTAATTCTCTGATGTTGTACCTCTGGAAAAAAATATATCTCTCTCTTTTCACTCTACACATAATTTGTTTTATATTGCTCTGCACATTGCGCTTCTGCTCCCATCTGTTGGCACGTTCGCAAACAAAAACTCATGGTAAACACCATTGTAAAAACCTTTTAAAGGGCATAGAACTTATTAAATAGGGTGAGAACATTGAATAAATATATACCACTTTCATTTATACAAAATGGGGATATCAGTAACGATTTATTCCTAAGAATTTGTACATTTATTTCCTGTTCAAGCATGTGAACTCCTATTTCAAGCAACAAAACTTTATATAACTTAGGCCTACATTTTGCAGATGGTCAATTGTTAATTGCAAAAGATTATGAAGATTTAGAATATATGACTAGAAACTTAATATAAGAATATGAAAAATGGGGATTAAATTTGAACATGAAAAGAACAAAATATTTATCAATTGGTGAACCAGAACAAAATCTTGTAGTCAGATCACATATTTAGGAATTAAAATAAATAAAAATGGGAGTTATGAAGAGGAAATAGGAAATAGAAATAATAAAGGAAAATTTGCAATTGCTTGCCTCATTGGAATATTGTGGGATAAAAATATAAGTAATAGGCCTACAAATAAAATTAATATATGTCATACAATTGTTAAAAGCATCATTACTTATGGAGCAGAACTTTGGCCATTAACAACAAAAACAAATAAGTATATTTTGGCAACGGAAGTGGATTTTATACGAAGGGCAGCAAGAATTTCAAGAAGAGAAAAAATTAGGAACTCAGTTATAAGGGAGAAAATGAAGATTCAAGACACTATTTTAGATTATATTAAAACTCAGCAATTAAGATGGTATGGACATGTCCAGCGAATGGAAGAGGATCGACTACCAAAATCTGTTTTGGAATGGAAACCTGAGGGAAGACGAGGCAGAGGAAGACCTAAATCTCCCGGAGTCAGGGAATATGTTTATACATGAAGGAGAAACATCAACAACCAGGAGATTGGATGGATCGACAAAATTGGCTATTAGGAATCGGACGATGTCAAAGACATTAATCAACCGATGATCTATCTATCTATCTATCTCATTAACCTTACGTCGGGCGCAATATTTTGACGTTCGAGTTCGGGCGCAATGTGCCTGATCAGCACATGCTTAAATAAATTTATTTAACACACTGTTTGCCAATCTGAACAACGGGAAGTCGAAGAAATGTTATTGCTAGGGATGTCCAAAGGATAAAATATTCAAATTTTGCCGCTAGAAAACTTTTTATTGGACATAATATTGATTAAACAAATTTGTGATAAGCCTTCAAACAACATGATATAAAAGTAAGAACAAGTTAGGTTCAGTTCAAATATACTTGAAAATATTAAGTTATGTAGGTAGGAAATAATAGTTTGAGGTTTATTTTAATATTGTTTAGTTGTTTCTTCACTCACCTCATACTTCTTAACTCCCAAGCAGACTCGAGTTTCTTCACTTCGTTTGTGACAATCTCAATGCTATATTACGTTCACAACTGATGTCCAGGCCGTTGGACATCAGTTGTGAACGTAATATAGCATTGAGAATGTCACAAATGAAGTGAAGAAACTCGAGTCTGCTTGGGAGTTAAGAAGTATGAGGTGAGTGAAGAAACAACTAAACAATATACTTGAAAATAGTTCACATTATCAACATTTAGCCTATGTTTTTAGCAAAATTATTCAAGAATATAACATTATTTAGTCTAAATAAGTTAAATAAATAATTTTCTTTTTGCCAATATTTTCAAAATACACATCTTCAATAATGTAACGACTTCGGGCGCAATGAGCTTCTCTGAACAAAATATTTACAACCCGCCGTAGTAAAGATCGAGAGCAAACTGAGTGAGTTGGTTGTTTACAGAAGGTAAAAACAAACAGCTACTCGGATGCCCAGTCGACAACGCCGTCTGATGACAGTGGAATGGGACAAAATTGACAACCTGTGCACATCAGGTTAGATGCGCCCGACGGAAGCTTAACTGGGTCATAAAAGAAAACACGAAAATTGAAATGCCCTATTTTCTTAACTACAACACATTGATTTATATAATTCGTATACTGTTAGAAAGACTATATTTTTAACTTTAAATTGGCGAAACAATAATTCCTCTAACATTTATTTAAAAGTCCACCGCTGTGGTCTCGGGGTAGCGTGCTGCCTTGTCACGCAGCGGGCCCGGGTTCGATCCCCTGTCGGGACAGTTTTTCTGGGTGACGTTTTTATCGGGGTTTTTCCTCACCTGTAAGACAAATGTCAGGAAAACTTTAAGGCCCAAACGGTCCCCGAAATCATATGGTCATCGCAATCATCATCATTCATATTCATCTTAGGTTAAGCTTAGGATTAGGGATTCTCCTGGCGCACCATTATCATCATCGTCAACCATCATATCATCGGGGCAACGTAACCCCGCCTTCCAGGCGCCCCAACCTCAGAAGTGGGTTACAAGTACGCCATGCCTGGAGAGAAACTAGGAATGTCGAAAGACAACCTGGGGCTTTAAAAAAAACATTTATTTAAATTGACGATTTTATTATTAATTTAACACTTCTCATTGAAGGATAAATTATATTTGAAGAGAAAAATTTTCGCCTAGGCCGGGACTCGAACGTAACTCGCCTCGGTAGCTCAGTTGGTAGAGCACTTGGCCCGGAAAGCCAAGGGTCCCGGGTTCGAGTCCCGGTCTAGGCGAAAATTTTTCTCTTCAAATATAATTTATCCTTCAATGAGAAGTGTTAAATTAATAATAAAATCGTCAATAGAAGCCCTACTGGCTATAAAGTAGTGTTAAATTCCCAATAAATGTCTTCTTAACTAAGAAGCCGCCATTTGCAAGATAGAAGCTATAGGTTTCAAGCATTTGGCGCGAGGGAATTACAACGTACATAAGAGAAAAAATTGCGTCTAGATCGTAACTCACCTCGGTAGCTCAGTTGGTAGAGCACTTGGCCCGGAAAACCAAGGGTCCCGGGTTCGAGTCCCGGTCTAGGCGAAAATTTTTCTCTTCAAATATAATTTATTTAAATGTTTCAGACACATTAAAACAAATTCGTGTATAAATATAAGTTATTATCTTACTATTGTGCATTATTATGCAATTTGACACACATTTAAGTAATTTCTGGTCATTTGTTTTTCTCTTATTTTAAATAGTTACGTATGCAACAAGGGAAGTAAGTAATATATTACTAGTCGAGGATGTTTTGATCCCGAGCTTTAGCGAGGACTAGCAAATAAGTTCGAGACGAGTAATGTAGCCTACTTACTTCCCGAATTGTTTATATCATTTTGTTCACTTCAATACTAATAATTATGTTTAATTTTTATATTTCATGTGAATTTATATCTTGGTTTTAAGAATTCAATTGTTTGATAGCAAGGGAATGTTGATAAAACAACTGCAGTTGTTTATTTTTGTGTGAATTAGTAGCAGACATTTTAAATAACAGTTTCATACTGCATATTAGTTGCAGACATGATTAATTGTGATGTAGAGGAAGCGGCGAATGCTGCGGTTCATTTTCTATTACCAGCAAAGTCGAAAAATACATGTAAATACGAAGAAGTATACAGAATATTTAAGAACTGGTGTAAATAAAAAAAACTATAGTACAAAAGCAGACAAACATATTAAAAAAATAACAAAAATACTAATGAAAATCAACCATATTTTGTGACTAATGTTAATAATTGTAACAAGTCTTCAATCATTATAAATTTGAATTATCAAAATGAGAAGTAAGTGTGATACAATAAAATTGTATTGTATTGCTCAATAAAATTTTAAATGGGTAATGTTTTTACATTGTTGATTAAGTCAATTACTTTTCTTCCTAGGGAAGTAAGTTGAGCTGTTACATGCCGTTGTCAATGGATACCAAGGCCTCTCTGGTAAATTCAACTTACTTAACTAAAAACAGAATGATAATTAGGTCATTATTAGTATAGGAGTGAACAAACAATAGATCTATTAAATTTAATCAAATCAATGTATCTTGTACACTTCCAATTTTAAGGGTTAGAGATAACACGACTGTTTATTGTGTTTAGTCGCCGCTTATTATGGGAGATTAAATATGAACTTGGGAGCACGCATGGGACATATTATAGTCTCTCTGGTTTAACTTTACGAGAAATTTGTAGAATGAGACAACTGTACTCGCCTCTCTTACTCGCACCAGTGTTGTCGGTTTTCTTCACCAGATGTTAATAGGGAAAGGGGGGAGAGGAAAACTAACAACAGGGTGGGTTCTTTCTTTTGTATCGGACTAAAGCGGTCAACGTTCTACCCTTGTATCTCCATCTCTCTCTGCCAAGTTAAACCAGCTATACAATCGCCGTAGCGTAGTGGTTAAGGCACTGAGCTACAAGCCGGAGGGTCGAGGGTTCAAGTCCCGTTGGGGTCAGGATTTTTAAACTGACCCAAACCCTCTGGCGGCACTATGGCCCTGGGGTCGACTCAGCCTCTAACGGAAATGAGTACCAGACGCTTGTTCTGGGGGTAAAGGCGGTCGTCACGCAGGGCTGACAACCCGGCTGACATAAAGTGCCGATTGTCTAGAAAAAGTGGGAGCCCTAACCTCCTACTACCCCAAGGGCCTCCGGGCCTGTTGTGGGATCGCTTTATGCAATAATTCACTCCTATTTGTTCACATTTTAACATCTAATATCACATTGCGTCTTAACGTTGAGTTGCTTATAGTATTTCTACTGTGTGTGCCATTTGTTTTCTGAATTAAGTTCGCTGATATTAATTTTACTAAGTAACCGATAAGAGATAGGTACTAGTATTTGTGTGTGCTCTGCAGCTGCTTGAGTAGTTCGTATGGTAATAGCTCAACGCGTAAACATGGAGGTCTTGGATTTAAGTCCCTGTTCCGGCGATCTTTCCTCTTTAGCTGTGTGAATAGTTTTTTCATGCAAACCCACCATAGATTTTCAAACAAGAAGCAAAAATTGAGGTAAGAAGACTGTTACAAAAAAGAAAAAAGATAAGTTGCAAGAGAATTGAAATTTTCAAGGAAAAGCACAAACCTTTTAAAGGGTCGCCATTATGTATCATATAAAGCCTCAATTAGCGTGCCTTCCTACATGTGTGCGACAAGACTACCATAGCCACATCACAGCATGAGATATAGCAATATTTGGGGAATATGAAATGACTTAAGAGAGGTTAAGTTCTTGAAGAGATATTAGAAAACCTACCGCTAGAAATACAATCCCTGGCTTCCCCTTGTGCAGATGATGAATGTTAGTTAGGGGGATACTCCCCGCAATGAGAATGCAAACTACTGTTAATTCTGAGCCGGTTATCACAAACACACATTATCTGCAAAGAACCCAAGCATTCCCTTCCATTTTCAACCAAACCTCGTGGTTTGGATGGTAGTTCTGCCAGGAGAATATTCTGGTATTCTGCTTTCCATATATTTCTGTAGCTGTAGTAAATTACTGATTCCAAAATAAGATTTTTTTTTATATGTAACTAAATTGTATTTGAGAGTAAAGTTGTTAGGAAAATGTTTGGACCAAGGAGAGATGAACAGACAGGTGAATGAAGAAGACTACATAACAGAGACCTACATGATCTTTAAAGGAAGCCAGATATAATATCAACAGTTAAGGCTCATAGACTTCAATGGGAGAGACATGTGGCACGAATGGGGAATGAAAGACGTGCATGGAAGCTTCTTGTAGGAAAACGCCTAGTTGGTAGACCAAGAATGAGGCGGGAGAATGACATTAACCATGATTTGAGGGAAATAGATTATGCAGGGAATGATTGGAAAAATTATCTCAGGATAGGGATGTATGGAGAGCTTATGTCCGCGCGGCCGTGAACTTACGGGTTCGAGACTGCCAGTGAGTTAGTTATTTAGTTAGGCCTATATATAACTATTCATTACACATCGAGTCCGTAGGTTCATAGCCCGCGGACATAAGTTCTGCATACATCTTGTCCATAGCCAATGTTTTCCAATTGTATCATATGTAATTTACTTTCCTTAAATCTTGGTTACTGTTATTCTCCTACCTTATTCTTGGTGTACCTACTGGGTGCTTTCTCTTTGGATTTGATACAAGAATAATATTTGTAAGTCAAGGTATCAGAGATGAATTACAAATATATAATATAAACGAGAGAATGCATAGAAATAAACGTAATTGGTTTGAACACATACAAAGAATGCCAAATAATCGTTTATCAAAACAGCTGCTTCATTATAGGCAAATGTAGGAAGGCCAAAACGTCGTTGGAAAGACGACCTGCACCTGCAGCATATAGTGCGCCGGGGAGCTGAACGCCAACAGGCCCATACCTTGAAGATGATGATGATGATGATATATGTCCATGCTCCTCTTTCATTCCCAAAGCGTGGAACATATCCTGCCGAGTCCAAAAGAGACTTAACTTGTATTTTATTAAGCCTATATTTGGTTTCCCACAAAGATCATATACCGGTACATCATTGTTATTTCTATTTCTCTCTCTTTCGTCTAAAAGTTTCCTAATAACTTCGTTCTCGGGATTTTTAAGATATAATTTTTTTTTTATTTCCTCACAAGGAAAGATGATTAACAATAATAGCAATAATGATATCATTCCGTTAGTGGATTTATTGATATTGATAAAACATTGATTTATTGATAACGACATTATTATTAAACACTGATTTATTGATAACGTGCGATCGTTTTGTTAAAAAAAACTCTGCATTGATTTATTTTATTCTAATAAAGTACTGCTACTAATATTAATTTGTGAATTTTTTTGTGACTGCATTCTTTTCGTTGTCGTTGATTGTTATCATTTCATTAATTAAAATATCATAATACAGAATAGTTTGTATATTCAATTCCATTAACTTTAACCTCTTATCTTGTAGGCACTTTATACATGCCACTCGCCACCCGGGCCTTACAGTGGCACGATCTGTCGGGGGAGGAATTTTGACTATGGATCACGCACATACAACACACAAGGACACAGAGGGTCTCCCGAATGTGTGATCAGCTCAATACCAGGACCTCTTTTGAGACAACACAACATTAAGACAAAATCCACTCCAGTGCTCTTGTTCTAATTCCAGTTATTTCCTACATACACGAGTTTCGAGGTTTTCGTTTAGTTTTCTTTTTTTCGGGTAGACACCATTAGAATGATGTTCTGAGTAACTTTTCTTCCTACATTCGTCGTACATAATAATAATAATAATAATAATAATAATAATAATAATAATAATAATAATAGTTTTGTTTTACCTGGCAGAGTGTAAAAAAATACATTCATAATGAATATACAAGTCGGTTTTTTTCCATTCTTTCTATATGACCCTACCGATATTTTCTTTCCGTCTTTCATCCGAGGCTTGGTCCTTGGGACTGCGAGCAATGTATAAGATACACCTTGAAGTGAGTTGCTAGCCCGTTTTCATGGCGGGTTTATTATTCAGGGTTTCCTCCCTAGGCCGGTTGCCTTCACCTAGCTCCGGAGCTGAGCCTGCCCCGTTTTATTTTGGAGTTGTATCTCCTAGATGTGTTGTCTTGCAGGACTAACGAACCCCATCCGCCCGTTTGTCAGTCTACAAGGCAGTAGATGTAGAGTTGCCTCTTCCGTCACGTACACCGTACCGAAGGACTCCTCCGCTGTATCTGCCGTTGAGGTCTTCGTCATAACCCTGGCAAGGGGCCCTCACAAGGTACTATCAGCTGGTCAAGCTGAACCAAGTTTTTTTTACGAAGTGTCACTCCTCCCACTCATCCTTTTTCAACCTAGCTTGGGACAGCCTATGGACGGGAGAAGAACAAGAGGAAGGCCAGCCAAGAGATGGATAGACAGCGCATGCACATCCAATACGTCTTCCTCCGAGGAGTGATTTTGGAAATAAACAGGATGAAAAATCTTACAAATTATGTTTAAGAAGAGGAACAAGAAGATAATGAATATGGCGAACATGATAATGATTATTATGATGGCCACATGATGTTCGGGAAATAAACTTTCCTTATTACTTTATTTATACACACAACCAGGTATACTGGTCTAAGAGTGTTGTTCAATAAATACATACACATAGTGAACAATTGAGAACATCTATAATCTGTTAAAAGAAAACAAAAGAAAGCCAGTAGCTATAATTGTATCAAGTTTGTGTTATAAGTGTGGTTCGTTGGTTAAAGTAATTTGTTCTAGCAAGCAGAATCAGTGTTGATGAGAATTGTGCATGCAAAACCTGTTAAAATATGGTTTGTTTATTTTGCAGTTGAAAAGTGTTTGTTTAAGGGAACTTCTTGCTCACTTAGCAAGGTTAATGAAGATCGTAAGCTCAGAGATTATGAAACGTGATTTAAAAACACACAGAGCTAACAGCTCTGCGTGAAATCTGCAATCTCTGAAAATGAAGTTGATACACATCTTAACACCAGTTCTAGAAATCTCTACAGTGTGAATTATACATTTCACGTTAATTAATTGAAGGCTGTTGATTGTTGGATAAAATACTATATGAAAAACCTTATGAACATTTACATTTATACAACTTAAAGTGTTGCGAACATTTTAAAGTAGACATACAATATATTAATGTTAATTTCTCTCCCGTTCGCTATCTCTCTCTCTCTCTCTCTCTCTCTCTATATATATATATATATATATATATATATATATATATAAACACACAGTGAGGTTCACTCGACTTGCGGCCACTAGCGTGGACACTACTTTTCCCGCTATCGGCCACAGGTCGAATGAAACTCACTATATCGCTATCTCTCTTTCATCTCTCTCGGCAGCTCAATCCCTATTTCTCTCGCTCGGCATCTCTCTATCTCTTTCTCTCGTCATTTCTCTCGCTAGGTATCTCTCTCTCTCTCTCGCGCTAGGTATCTCTCTCTCGCGCTAGGTATCTCTCTCTCTCGCTAGGTATCTCTCTCTCTCTCTCGCTAGGTATCTCTCTCTCTCGCTAGGTATCTCTCTCTCTCTCTCTCTCTCTCTCTCTCTCTCGCTCCACATCTCTCTCTCTCTCTGTCTCTCTTTCTCTCTCTCTCTCGCTCCACATCTCTCTCTGTCTGTCTCTCTCTCTTTCTCTCTCTCTCTCTTTCTCTCTCTCTCTCTCTCTCGGCATCTATCTTTTTCTCTCGTCATTTCTCTCGCTAGATATCTCTCCCTCTCGCTGTCTCTCTTGACATCTCTCTCTCTCTCTCTCTCTCTCTCGACACCTCTCTCTCTGTCTTGACATCTCTCTCTCTCTCTCGACATCTCTCTCTCTGTCTTGACATCTCTCTCTCTCTCTCTCTCTCTCGACATCTCTCTCGATATCTCTCTCTCTCTTTCTCTCGTCATTTCTCTCGCTAGGTATCTCCCTCTCTCTAGGTATTTCTCTCTCGCTAGATATCTCTCTCTCGCTAGGTATCTCTCTCTCTCTCGCTATCTCTCTTTCGACATCTCTCTCTATCTCTTTCTCTCGTCATTTATCCCGCTAGGTATCTCTCTCTCTCCCTCTCTCTCTCTCTCTCTCTCGCTAGATATCTCTCTCTCTCTCTCGACGTATTTCTCTCTCTCTCTCTCTCTCGGCATCTCTCTCTATCTCTTTCTCTCGTCATTTCTCTCGCTAGGTATCTCTCTCTCGCTATCTCTCTCGGCATCTCTCTCTCTCTTTCTCTATCTCTTTCTCTCGTCATTTTTCTCGCTAGGTCTCTCTCTCTCTCTCTCTCTCTCTCTCTCTCTTCGGTATCTCTCGATGTATCTCTCTCTTGCCGTCTTTGTTTTCACCATAGGTTTAATCTCTTAATTTTTAGACATTTTTCTCGAATTTACACCTCCTGGACCTTATGAGGGCACAAGCTGTCGGAAGAACACCTCAACTAAGCATCACATTCATGTTTTTAACACACGAGGGCACGGAGGGCCTTCCCGGATTAAAGTTCATTTAAATTACAGGGCCACCTCTCAGAAAACACTAACATTATAGGGAATACACAGCATTCACTCATACATTTATTCTATTTAATGTAATTACGATGACCAGATGATCTGGGGCTAATATTTCCGATTATGTAGTTGTCTTATATGTGAGGAAAAACATAAAGAAACATATCCTGATTTAGTGCCATTGTATTTTAATAAGCTATACTATTTGTATGCCCAATCCACAACATATCCACAACATGATTAGTAATGATGATTTTACATAGTATTTTCTGTTTTGTTTTTCCCATCCTCCTTATACTCTATTTGTATCCTCCGTTATATTTCTGGAGGTTGGTACCACATAGCTAGATTTCAGTTGATATTTCATTGTTAGCTAATTAAAAAAATTGAGATTGTTCTCATGAAGAATTAGATAAAAATTACAAATCTTCATCGATCCTACTTGGTAGAACTAGAAACAATCATCCAAAAAAATGTGTGTAGGCCCATCCATATATGCCAATGCATTTGATCGCTCTAGCGACAATTTTTTTAGATACAAATTCGGCATATAGTAACAATCCATTATAAAAAAGTAAGGTCGATTACGTTATTTTAAAAAAATCAGACCATTATAAAGCAGGTTTCATCTCAAGCCAAAATGTATAATTCGCTCTAGAGCCATAATTTTCGATTTTTCAAAAGTTTACTGCGTATATATATCTTTTAAATAAAACGAGAAAGGTATTCACTAAAAATCAGCGAAATCCGATAATTAGCAGAGAGTGTTTATGTGAAAGCCATACATTAGGAAGGGAGATTCATTAAATGCGAAAATTTTAAATTCGTTCTAGAGGCCCTAATTTTCTATTTTTTCGAAACTCGATATATGCCTTTGAAATAAAACGACATAGGTATTCATTAAAAACCAGCGAGATCTGATCTATGAGTGGGAGTTTATATGAAAGCCATAATTTAATTAAAAACGCTGCTCTACTGGCAGCCATGATTATTTTTTCTTGCAGCATAACTAGATATATGCGATTTAATGAAGAAAAGAAAATATGTTCTTCAAACCAGCAAAAGCAGACTGTAAATTCAACTTGTTGAGAAATTCCCATAGTTAAACGCTGTTCCTACTTGACGGACAATTCTTAAAGTTATGGTGAGAAGAGAATGCAAGCGGGAATCGACTATTGAAAAATAAATAAAACTAAAAATGTTTAAATATTTTTGTAACACAAGTCACAAAAGGGAAGATGTTATTAACCAGAGGGTTTGATTTGAAACTCGACAAATATCTTGAATATTATAATAATAATAATAATAATAATAATAATAATAATAATAATAATAATAATAATAATAATAATAATAATAATAATAATAATAGCTTTATTTTACCTGGCAGAGTTAAGGCCTTAAGGCCTTGTCTACCACTCAACCAGGTTAAAAAAAAATACAAACAAAAAATAGTCTTAAATCTAAATTACAATATATATCTATAAATATAAACGATTACAAGTTATGAATACAATACAATTAATATTTATAATGTATTTTGATTTACTCTAAATTTAACGAATTAAATATATATGTACAATATATATAAAAAACAGGAAAAGATTAATGACATAGTATAAAATTAAATAAATAGAGAAAAATTAATTATTAGACAACAGGTAACTGTATAAGCGTGACTTAAAGGTACCAAGTGTGCGGCAACCCCTGATATCTTGAGGAAGGAGATTCCAGGAGCGGGCAGAGGCTACTGTGAAGGAAGTAGAATAGGAGGAAGTGCTATGAAGAGGAATTGTTAGCAGACTGCTATCTTGTGATCTAGTGTCAATATTGTGGTAAGAGGATAACTTCTCAAATCTAGACGCCAGGTAAGTAGGGATGTAGGAATTCAGAAGCTTGAAAAGTAGTGAAAGAGAGTGCAATTTACGTCTGTCAGTAAGACGGAGCCAAGAGAGGTTATTAAAGTGTTCGGAAATATGGTCATAACGGCGGATATTGAAAATGAATCGAACGCAAGCATTATGAACACGCTGCAGTCTCTGCGACAAGTCATAGTTTAGATCATTATATATAATGTCACAATAATCGAAGTGTGGTAACACAAGATTCTGCACAAGGATTTGTTTTAACGAAACTGGGAGAAAATTCTTTAAAACGTCTAAGATAATGTAAGATGGAGAAAGTCTTTTTACATATGTGTTTCACTTGTGTTTGCCAGGTTAGATTTGCGTCTAGATGTAGTCCAAGATCTATTACTGAAGAAGAATAAGGGATAATTATATTATTTATAGTAATGTTTGGTAGTGTAGATATGTCAAAGGTTGTAAGCAGTCTTTGTTGTCCCATTAGAATTACTTGTGACTTGTTAGGATTTAGATTTAGACCGATACTTGAAGACCAGTTAAAGATGGATATGAGATCGTCATTCATTTTTGTCAAGCTGTTATAGAGAGAATGAGGAGGTGAATGTAGGTAAATTTGGAGATCATCAGCGTAGAGGTGATAACGGCAGTGCTTTAGTACAGTTGGCAAGTCATTTATGTAGATTGAGAAAAGAAGAGGTCCGAGAACACTGCCCTGGGGGACTCCAGCCGGCACGTTGCGCCAAGACGAAGATCTAGAGTTTAATGAAACGTATTGTTGACGACCGTGCAGGTATGAGTCGAACCAGGATACAGCGCTGTCAGACAAGTGTAGGTGCTTGAGCTTTATCATAAGTAAGTCGTGGTCTACTGTGTCAAAAGCTTTGCTGAAGTCAAGTAAGGTTAAAGGAGTCAATTGACGTCTGTCCACGGCTTCACGAATATCTTCAGTAATTTTTAGCAAAGCTGTGGTTGTGCTATGACCATATCTAAAGCCGGATTGATAAGGATCAAGGAGGTGATTTTCTTGGAGATATTCAGTCATTTGCTTATGTACAATATGTTCCAGGGCTTTAGATAATGTCGGAAGGATGCTAATCGGTCGGTAGTCATTACAGTTAGTAGGTGTACTTATTTTTGGTATAGGCCGAACTCTAGACTGTTTCCATACAGTAGGGAAGATAGAAGTTATAAGGGAAGCATTAAAAATATGAGTCACTGTGGGTAGTATAATGTCAATGATTTTATTTAGCATTAAAATGCTGATGTTATCTGTTCCTTGTGCATTGGATTTAAGCCGCTTGAGTGCTTTTTTAACGTCTATAGGCGAAATGTCGTTAAAGTAAAATTTATCTCTTCCTATATGTGGGGATGGGGATAAGTCTTTAAGAATGTCTATTTTAGTCTTGTTGTCTGGAGGTGTCATGGGTATTGAGGTAAAATGTTCATTTAAGTCATCTACAGAAATGTCTATTGAGTCAGTTGAGGGATTCAACTGTCTAAGTCCCATTGCACGGAGATTTCGCCAAGTGTCCCGTGCACTTATTTCAGGTCCGATTATACTGTGGGCGTGTCGTAGTTTGGCATTGCGTATAGTTTGTGTAGTTGTGTTTCTAAGTTGTTTGTATAGTTGCCAGTTCTCGTCATTTTTATGTCGTCTGTATGTTCGGTATGCTTTGTCTCGTTTTGACATAAGTTCACGTATTGAGTCATTCATCCAGGGTGCAGGGGGGCGGGAAAATCGTCGGGTTTTTACTGGTGCATGTCTATCATATAGTTGTAATATCAGTGTATTAAATGTGTCTACTTTTTCATCAACTGATCTAAGATTCCATATTGTGTACCAAGGTAGTTCTAAAGCGTCTGATTTTAGTTTAGTATCGTCTATGTTTTGTAAATTTCTGTACGTAATCAATTTAGAGCGTCTTTTAGGACATTGGAGTGAGTATTCTACGAATACAATGTCATGAGCAGATATGCCGGGAGCAGGAATTTGTCCATATGACAGTACTTTCTGTGGATGTGTAGTCACTATTAAGTCCAGTAGAGTGTCGGTATTAGCAGTATGATGTGTGGCAGAGAAAGGAACAATTGTCATATTTAAGCTTTGGAACATATTTTTAAGTTGTATGGCTGGTGAGTCAGTCTGAAGAAGATTTGTATTAAAATCGCCTGCGACAATAACGTGTTCATAATGAGGTAACGAATCGTTCAGAGCGTTTTCTAGATCCGAAAGGTGCCTTATTTTTGGAGGTTTGTATACAATGCATAAGAGACATTTTTTTAGACTGGCTTGAATTTCTACGAATAAGAACTCGGGGCGAGCGGAATATACAGAAGGGGACTTGTGGACAATTCTTGGATTAAGCTCATTTGATATAAAGGCACAAACTCCTCCACCTCTTTTATCTATTCTGTCATTTCTGAGCAATGTATATCCGTCTAGGTGAACAAGGGACGAAGGTATGGAAGGGGTCAGCCAGGTTTCCGAAATTAAAATGGCGCTCAGTCCAAGAGATGAAAATATGGTTTCAAACTCATCAAAGTGGGACAGAATGCTTTGTGAATTTACGTGAGCGATTTTAAGTGATGATTTATCAATAGAAAATGCATTCTTAAGTAGACTAGTAGTATTTGTTGTTGGAGGGGATGGTTGGGATTGAGGAATGTTGCTACCTGCGTTAAAAGTTGTCTGCACAATAAGAGGGTGATTGGAGAAGGTGAGTGAGTCAGAGGTTACAAACAAGTCTTCATTTGTCAGCTCAATGTTGCCAATAGCAGAAAGTAAAAATAAACTATGTACTGTAATAACTCCAATAAAATTAAAATAATTTAGCTAAACAAAGAACTTAAAAAATTAAAATAAAACAAGTAAGTTGTCCTAAATAAAAAATAATAAACTTAAAACTTACCTAAATTAGAAATAAATTAACAATATAATTGTTAGCAAAGAAAAGACAAAGTAAACATATTTTACACTCAGGTCCTATCTAGTTGATATCCGTAGAAAATCTAATTTTGCGTTTTTCGCCATTTACTTTAGCTATGACGGCACCGTCCATTGTCCATACATTTTGAATACCGTATTTCTGTATACTGTCTTGCAGCAGGCGATAGCGACACTTCGTTAGGTCCTCGCGAACAGTGACCCCACTTCCTTTCAACTTTTTCTTGCTTAGAAAGACTTCACTGCGCTTGCGGTAACTAACAAATTTCACTATTATAGCCCGCGGTCTTTCAGCATTACTAACACCAACACGGTGACTTCTGTCAATGTCAGTCACTGATAAATCGACACTGATTTTTTTGGCCACCTCGATGGCTTTCTGGTCAGTGTCCTCTCCGGCCTCTTCTTTCACACCAAAAATCCTGAGGCATTGACGTCTCTGATATTGTTCTAAATCGTCTATTTTATTTTCCAACACCTCAATCTTTCTGTCTTTTTCATCGAGGGTCTTTTTCAGATCCTCAATTACCTTAGTGTTGTCCTGGATGGTCTTCTGCAGTTCCGCCACTACCTGGTCCCGCAACATGGACACAAACACCTGCAGAGTGCCGGGATCCTGTAGCGCCTCTTTCACCACACGTTTCACTGCTTCCTCCGTAGAACTTGTCGAATCGTTGTTGGAATTACGTGTGTTTTTTCCCATGTTGTTAAATGTACACACTTTTGGCAATAACTAATATAAATTTATACTTAAACTGACTACGAATATTCAACTTTAGCTATGAAATAACGAAGGCACCTGCTGAAAAATAACTTAAAACCTGGAGCGTAACTTGTGCGTGTTAGTAGCTAGCCGCCATGACCTTGTAGAAGACCTTGTAGAAGATTTTCGGGCTGTTGGTTGTGGTCTTGAGGCCCAAAAATCTTGCACTCCGTACAAGGTCGTAATATGAACTCTAGTCGTGAATGCCTAAGTCAGTATATTTTAAATATTGGTTGTTACTTTACGGTATACATTTCCTTCTGGGTATACGCATGGCTAGCATGCGCAACTGCATAGACTGGGACCCCAGGTTCGAAACCTACCGGTTCCAGAGGGGTATTGGTGGTGGGTCATACTGGTATTTATCAGGAGCTTTCTCGGGTTCTTCCGTTTCTCGAATTTCATCCCACCAACACTCTCCATTCTCCCTTCCCTCCCTTTCATGTAATTTCATTTTCATTCGTTCCATATCACCCTTCACCTCATCTCATGTTGAGAAAACCAGCATGTTTGGTACCCACAGGAGTAGAAAATATGTGATTGCGGGGATACGGTGGGGTCTGGAGTGCTGACACATGACTCCGAGCCAGAGCAATAAAAAAGGACAGAAGAGGCCACGGGGGGGGGGGTGTAGTTCCTTCTCGCGGACACGGTCTCAACCAAAAAAAAAGAGAGAATGACCTGGTATGCCGGGCCCGAAAGACGCCTACAACTCTCATAACACCTTAGAGTAGACTTCATTCAATTCATTCATAATATACTGGGATAGCGCAATATATCTTTAAGATCGCAGTGGACAGAGCAGTCTGCCCGCCCATTCCGAATAAAGAACCAAACTACGGTATACATTATTTTTCTGTTATTTGTATTTTGTTTCCGCTGCTTTAACATATTTGAACTTTCCACTTTTCCATATCGTAGCTTTTCAATGTTTTTATTGTGGATTCATTATAGATAAGTACTATATGCGTAGGAAATAAGTAATTCTTAATTCTTGCATTGCTTCAGTTTCTGTTTTAAAAAATCTTCTTGCTGAAATATGTGTGTGTGATAACTTAAAACATTTGGTCTCGGTAGACATAACTGCAATAAATGATTACACCACTTTGCGTGGGATGGACTTTAGCTAAATATTTCAAATCATTATAAGATGCACTTAAAGAAATGAACTCAACCTCTTTGTTTCGTCCGACATTTACCTGTTAAGGTGACTGGTATCTTCATGGAGGAGATTGACAAACACGCCGACTTGTTGATGGCTGCAATAAATGTTTTAAATTTAATGTCGCAGCTGTGAAGAGAACAGTGGCACAATGGACGTGCCATTAAATTCTTCCAAACTGGGTTATAAATCTCGAAGAACATAATTTGGACCGCCTGGATTCTCAAGTTACTTTCTTTTAAAAACAAAACGCCCTTATGTTTGCGTGGTCAAAGCTTCTTGCAACACTTCATGAGGTCCCAGATTCTATTCCCGCTCAGACCGCAGGAATTTTTCTTATGGTCCCACATGGTCTGTAATTTAAATACGTTTATATTTAAGGAACAAACCGGAAGGGAGGCGAAGGGCTGGAAGACACAGTAGGAGTGTTGGAGGACATAAGGAAACTGACATCAATAATAAAATTGGTGGAACATTCTAAAGCGTTCAACTTGATGGAAAATCTTAAAGGAAGCTGAAACCCTTAACGGGCTGCAGTGCTGTTGTGATGACGAATAGATTTAAGGACTCCCCTAGTGCTTCTTTATCATTTATCGCCCATATCATCATCGAGGTAACATAACTTCACTTTTCAGTCCCCAACGTCAGAAGTGGGTTACACAATTCCGTCTCTGCCCGGAGAGATTGCCATAAATGTCATAAGACACCCTTTTGGAATTGGAAAAGTAAGCACAAACGACTTTCAGGAAACGTGTGTGAATGTTTTTTAGCCAAGTTTTAATGAAATTAAAGTTAATGTATTAGATATGCGTCTGATAGCCGATAAAACGTTGAAAAAAATTAAGTATTAGTTTATGTCTTATTTTCGGGAGATTCAATCTCTTAGGCTGTCAAACTTGACTGTATTTTTCCATTGTAAAAAAACGCCAATTTGATTTATAATTCCAGGATATGTTTCATCGTTAAATATTATTTCCTAATTCACTAAAAATAAAATTCAAGGACTTAGCACAAAATATTATGTGTACTCTTGAAAAATCTAAATATCGTTACGACGAATGTGTTCAAACCTTTCAGTATTATAAAAATTATGATATAAAATTACAACCTTTTATGCAGTCTCCTCAACTGTTAAAATTATTTAAACATTGTAGGCCTTTCGGAACCAGCCCCTTCCTCAGCAGAAGATTGTACGTTACTCTCCAGCTACTATCCAGACACAGGTTCCCCGAAATTCATCCTAATGGTTTTTCCCCAAAGGTCTGCATTAGTTAGGACGGTAAAGAGAATAACTCTTCTATGATCAGGCCTACTCGGACACAGCCAAATCTCTGGCAATGGAAATGGAAACATGTTAGCCAAATCTATGGCTATGACAATGCACACATGTTAACCAAATCTATGACTATGGAAATGCATATATGTTAGCCAAATCTATGGCTATGAAAATGCACACATGTTAGCTAAATTCTATGGCTATGGTAATGCACACGTTAACAAATCTATGGCTATGGAAATGCACACGTTAGCCAAATATATGGCTATGGAAATGTATACATGTTAGCCAAATCTATGGCTATGGAAATGCACACATATTAGCCAAATCTATGGCTATGGAAATGCACACGTTATCCAAATATGGCTATGGAAATGCACACATGTTAGCCTAATCTATGGTTATGCACACAAGTTAGCCAAATCTATGGCTATGGAAATACACACATGTTAGCCAAATCTATGGCTATGACAATGCACACATATTAACCAAATCTATGACTATGGAAATGCATATATGTTAGCCAAATCTATGGCTATGAAAATACACACATGTTAGCTAAATTCTATGGCTATGGTAATGCACACGTTAACAAATCTATGGCTATGGAAATGCACACGTTAGCCAAATATATGGCTATGGAAATGTATACATGTTAGCCAAATCTATGGGTATGGAAATGCACACATATTAGCCAAATCTATGGCTATGGAAATGCACACGTTATCCAAATATGGCTATGGAAATGCACACATGTTAGCCTAATCTATGGTTATGCACACAAGTTAGCCAAATCTATGGCTATGGAAATACACACATGTTAGCCAAATCTATGGCTATGGAAATGCACACGTTAGCCAAATATATGGCTATGGAAATGTATACACGTTAGCCAAATCTATGGCTATGGAAATGCACACATGTTAGCCAAATCTATGGTTATGCACACAAGTTAGCCAAATCTATGGCTATGGAAATACACACATGTTAGCCAAATCTATGGCTATGGAAATGCACACGTTAGCCAAATATATGGCTATGGAAATGTATACACGTTAGCCAAATCTATGGCTATGGAAATGCACACGTTAGCCAAATATATGGCTATGGAAATGCACACATGTTAGCCTAATCTATGGTTATGCACACAAGTTAGCCAAATCTATGGCTATGGAAATACACACATGTTAGCCAAATCTATGGCTATGGAAATGCACACGTTAGCCAAATCTATGGCTATGGAAATACACACATGTTAGCCAAATCTATGGCTATGGAAATGCACACGTTAGCCAAATCTATGGCTATGGAAATGTATACACGTTAGCCAAATCTATGGCTATGGAAATGCACACATGTTAGCCAAATCTATGGCTATGGAAATGCACACGTTATCCAAATATATGGCTATGGAAATGCACACATGTTAGCCAAATCTATGGCTATGGAAATGCACACGTTAGCCAAATATATGGCTATGGAAATGTATACACGTTAGCCAAATCTATGGCTATGGAAATGCACACATGTTAGCCAAATCTATGGCTATGAAAATGCACACGTTATCCAAATATATGGCTATGGAAATGCACACATGTTAGCCAAATCTATGGCTATGAAAATGCACACGTTATCCAAATATATGGCTATGGAAATGCACACATGTTAGCCAAATCTATGGCTATGAAAATGCACACGTTATCCAAATATATGGCTATGGAAATGCACACATGTTAGCCAAATCTATGGCTATGCACACAAGTTAGCCAAATCTATGGCTATGCACACAAGTTAGCCAAATCTATGGCTATGAAAATGCACACATGTTAGCCAAATCTATGGCTATGGAAATGCACACGTTATCCAAATATACGGCTATGGAAATGCAAACAAGTTAGCCAAATCTATGATTATGGAAATGCACACGTTATCCAAATCTATGGCTATGGAAATGCACACACGTTAGCCAAATCTATGTCTATGGAAATACACACGTCTTAACAAAATAGGGAGTATCCTCATCAACTCCCTAGAACAACCACGTCATATCACTCTTCTTTACGAAAGTTATTGAAAAAACTTATGGAGGAAGGAGAGAGATCTAATGCTGCATTACAGTAGTACTCATTTTTTATTTTTGTATTCTTTATAATCGCCAACTGTTTTTTTTCTAATTATCGGTATTATACTTACTGAAACCACCCACTTCTTCCCACAATTAATTCAGCTACAACAATCATCACATGCGCCTGCTCTTTTTGAAATTCTACCAATACCGAGTACAGATATTATCCGACGATTTTTTCGCCATTTACTTCTGTACATAGACTTTTGAAACGTACGCTATGCATTTTAATCTTCCAAATATATCAATAATTATTGTTACCTTAGTTTCATAAAATGAAGTATAACTTATTAGGACATAAGGGTATAAAAATTCGTTTTACAAAAATAGTATTAGGAAACATAGATTGGGAAAACTTTACTAGAAAAAATGGATTAGGAAAATTTAAAATTAGAAAAAACAGTCATTAAGAAAATTATTTTAGAGAACAGTCATCATCATCCGATATCATGGCAGCTGCCGCCGTCTTCCGGAAACCAAACGCCATTCCTCTCTGTCCATCCATTGATCTTCCTCCAATCCTCTGATATTCATATCTGCTTGTACCCCTTCTATCCAAGTTTTCTTCGGTCTTCCTCTCTTCCTCCTTTCTATTGGGATCCATTCCATAACAATTTTAGGTAATCTTTGCTCTGGCATTCTTTTGACATGGCCATACCACTGTAATCGTTTCTTTGCCATAATGTCTATGATGTCCAGCTCCTCTTGTACACCCATAACTTCCCTTATTTCTTTATTTAGTATTCTATCCATTCTAGATTTTCCAGTTGATCTTCTTAAAACATCCATTTCTGTACCTATCGGCCGCGGTGGACTAGTGGTTATGCCCCTTGCCTCTGGTCCCGAGGGTCGCGGGTTCAAACCCGGCCGGGGTCGATGGATTTTTTAGGACGGAAAAATCGAAGGAACAAGTCCTCCGGGAGGGACTTTAAGCCGTGGGTCCCGAGTCTGAAGATTTTCAGGCTCGTCAAAAATCTTTAAGCCTGAATGAAAAGGCCTCTAAGCAAAATTTACCGAATTTTCCCGTCCTAGTACTACCTTGGTTTCCTAGATGTCAGTATGAGGCGGAATGCTGACCACGGACCATTCAAAATTACATCTATACGAAAACAAGTGTAACTAAATTAGTATGGTTCAAATTCTTCCCTGTAGGGGGAGAGCGCCTAAATCTTTGTAGAGGGAAAACATAGGCTTACAATACAAAAAAAAATGTCTGTACCTAAAATTATTTTCATTTCCCTGGTAGGAAAAAATTATTAGGAAATCTGTACGTCATCATTGGCCACAGCCACGAGATTGAAAATTTACAGTTAAATTTTCCAACCAGCCGGATATCGAACACGGGCAGGCATACTACAACCTCGGCTAGTGCTCTGGACTTATTACCAATATTATTGAAGAGTAAAATATAATTTAGTTAGGAATTCAGTGTTTTTTTTTCCTCAGTCAACATGCTGTATAAGTAATAATTTAACCCTGTTTTCCACAATAACTCTCATATGTTACATTTTTATGGACTATTTAACTCATGCCCCAAATGGGAGTCAATGACCATCACGTTTCAAAGAATTTTGTTTTACAACCAATTACAGTCGTATTTCACCTCGACAATTACCTAATTTTTATTACAAAAATAAAGAAAGCTCCTCCTTTTTTAAATATTCTGAACACGTCAGAGCATTATTTTGCAGTAACTGACTCTCTAACAAATACGTTGAATGCAGCAAATAATGAACAGATTCCTTCCACTTACACATTTGATAATTGTGTGTTCAATAATTGTTTTTAATACTGATTTTACTATGTTGTTTCCGAAAAATGAATTAATAACCTATAATGTTGGTTATAATATACAGTTTGATGTGTTTAATTTTTTCTCCACTACGATCATATTTGGCAATAAATAGTATTAAAATATACAGTCAATATGCCCAATTCACCAATTAATGTTTTAAAATGGTCAACACGTTTCCACAACCAAGCTGTCAATGAGTCAATATCTGATCTTGAGAATGACAGTTTGGCTGTGGAAACGTGTTGACGATTTTAAAACATTAATTGTGGTGAATTGGGCATATTGACTGTATATTTGAATATTTTATCACCAAGAAGATCACTTGTGTATTAAATAAATAGTATGATCAAGTTGCAGTGATGAACAAATGAAACATAGCCAATCATTTCTCATTTATTATCAAACATCGCCGTTTAAATTAAATATATAAATATTTTAAAATAATATGTTTAAATAATGATTTGTGATTAAATAGCTTAATTTTATTTATTAAATAGTCCTAACAAATGCCACTCTTGATTTCCAAATCCTCTAGATAAATTTGGAAATCACTCGTGGCATTACTTATGAAAATGTAACAAGATTTAAATTGAAGTGTTGTGAAAACAGTAGTAAGCATTTAAAACTTCGAATATTATCTTAATTTTACTTTCCTACATATAACTGTTTAAAATGTTGTTGAAAGTGCTTTGACCAGTTTTCATTTTAAGAACTAAATGAAATGCTTGTAAATAAATAATTTGGATATATAATAAGAAATTTTATTACCCTCGTATAATCGAAAATGGACTTTAAAATTCACATTTGGTATCAGTTGATGGCGACAGTAGGAATTGTGGTTATGTCACATTTATTTATTTTTATTTATTCCCTAACAACTAGAAGTAATTTGAAACTGAAAGAGGCAGCCATAAAATTACTATGTTGTGATACTACGAAACAGGTGCATTCCTTTATGGAATTACCACTCGGTGATGCTTCCAGCCGGTTTCCACAATTTATCGTCATGCTAAATCTATAAATTATATTACCCTAGTGCTTCATTTACCTATCTTCAACTTCAATACAACTTTCTTTAATAACTGCATTTCTATTGTTCAAAACAGTATTAAAGTCAATTTAGTTATCAAATTTGTTATAATAATAATAATAATAATAATAATAATAATAATAATAATAATAATAATAATAATAATAATAATAATTATTATTATTATTAGTATTATTAATTTTTTTTTATTCTACCAGTTATATTATATTGATGCGAAACATGGACTCTTATTTTAAGCGAGGAAAGGAAATTACGAGTATTTGAGAATAAAGTTCTTAGGAAAATTTTTGGACCAAAGAGAGATGAACAGACAGGTGAATGGAGAGGACTTCATAACAGTGAACTTCATGGTCTTTATAGGAAGCCAGATATAATAAGAACAGTTAAGTCTCGTAAACTGTGATGGGCAGGACATGTGGCACGAATGAGGAATGAAAGATGTACATGGAAGCTTCTTGTAGGAAAACCAGAGGGAAAACACCCAGTTGGTAGACCAATAATGAGGTGGGAGAATAACATTAACTATGATTTGAGGGAAGTAGATTATACAGGGAATGATTGGAAAACATTAGCTCAGGATAGGGATGTATGGAGAGCTTATCTCCGCGCGGCCTTGAACCTACGGGTTTGATAGTACCAGTGAGTTAGTTATTATTATTATTATTATTATTAATATTATTATTATTAAGTAAAGTAAAGTTATCCCACAACAGGCCCAGAGGCCCTTGGGGTAGTAGGAGGTTAAGGTTCCCACTTTTTCTGGACAATCAGCACTTTATGTCAGCCGGGTTGTCAGCCCTGCGTGACGGCCGCCTTTAACCCCAGAACAAGCGTCTGGTACTCATTTACGTTAGAGGCTGAGTCGACCCCAGAGCCAGTGCCGCCAGAGGGTTTGGGTCAGTTTAAAAATCCTGACCCCAACGGGAATTGAACCCTTGACCCTCCGGCTTGTAACTCAGTGCCTTAACCACTACGCTAGAGCGTGCCCCATTATTATTATTATTACTATTATTATTATTATTATTATTAAATTGTTTTATTTTATCTAATGAAGTTAGGACCGTAGATTTCTCTTCCACTTGTAGTGTAAATTATACAGATATTAGCAATTGCGAATTATATACAATTACACACAATATGCCTACAGAACTTATAAATGTAATATATCATTATTACAGGTTTAATCAATTTCATCCCCTAAGGGCCATAGCCTTTTGCCTACGGAGGGATTCCTATTTGATTTGTTCGCGGTTTATCTATTCTTCCTCCCTATTAATTTTCTCACTTTCTCTATTCCCTTTTATTATTATTATTATTATTATTATTATTATTATTATTATTATTATTATTATTATTATTATTATTATTATTATTATTATTATTATTAGTCCACCGCTGTTGTCTCCGGGTAGCGTGGGTACCTCGTACGGAGCGGGCCCGGGTTATTTCCCCGTTCGAGACAAGTTTCCTATTTTTTTTCAGCGGTTTTTCTATCTGTAAGACAATTGTCAGGAAACTTTAGGGCTCAGACGTTCCTCGATCATCTTGCTATCATTATCATATTCTGCATTTAGTATGAATGTATAATATATGAATAGTGTATTTCGTCTTAATGTTTTGTTGTCTCGGGGAAGGCCCTGGCATATAGCTGATTACTCATTCGGGAAGATCATGCATTTCCTTGTGTGGTAAAAAGAAAAGTATTTGGTTGAGCCACAGGTTGTGCCACTGTAAGGCCCTGGTGCTGTGTGGCACGTCAAAAGTACTTATAACGTGAGAGGTTAACCTGAATTATAGAAGAAGAAGAAGTAGAAGAACTTGATTAAATTATTGACTTGTAATGAAAATACAAAATATAACAGAATAATAAAACGTTTTTATATTGCTTAACTACTCCTGTTTTGTCTAAGTAAATCTTTAATAAGTTTATTTTTTAATAATGGATCATCATTATTATGTTTAAATAGGACAAATTTCCCCTAAATCAGTTTTAAGTCATTTGGATATCGTGAATGTAAACTTAGAGAAGCACTAAGAAAGCCCTTTATTTGTTGTTTTCTCTTAGTGTTCGTACATCTCTCTCCTTCTTGTTCCTTTCTTTTCTTGTGTGTTTATGTATAACAGCGTAACTCAATGTTGGGCCACTAGTCGAAGTTAATTTAGTTAAATGTTTATTTCCCTACATATGTCATGAATGGTATACGGTCAATATACTGACCCAATGAGACATCGAATATACAATGAAGGTATTACTAGGATGAACAAGATCGATACATTTTGCTTAGAGGCCTCTTTAATCAGGTTGAAGGTCTTTTACGAGCCTGAAAAACTTCAAACTCGGGACCCACGGCTTAAAGTCTCTCCCGGGGACTAGCTCCTTGGATTTCTCCATTCTAAAAAAGTCCATCGATCCGAGTCGGGTTTGAACTCGGTACCCTCGGGACTAGAGGCAAGGAACACCGCGGCCGATCCTTTTTTTTTTTTTTTTTTTTTTTTTTTAACTTCTGCATTTGTAGGTAATTTTTAATCACTCGCCTTCTGGAACAAGACCTGTCAGAAAATATTTTAAACTCTGCATTACGAATATACTTTCTGAGCACATACAGAGATGGATGAATGATCAGCTTAATGACAGAGGCAACGTCCAAGACAACACAAACATTTAAGATATTTATACTAAACTAAACAAGGCAATGTTAAATAATTCTAATTCGAAGATTTTTACTTTTTATAATTCCTCGCAGGAGATAACTTCACCTAGTTCTTGGACTACCTAGTAGTCACTTTCTTTGTGATTTTCCTACAGGAAATTTCCATCCCACAATTTAATTCCCACTCATGAGGCCTAATGTCCTACCCATTGCAGTCTATGATATTTTATTGTTTTTATTACTACTGGTTTCCCATTTTCTGTATAGGAAGCCAAATATAATAAGAGTTAAGTCTTGCGCTGGGCAGGACATGTGGCACGTAAGGTAAATGAAAGAGAGACATGGAAACTTCCTGAAAGAAAACTAAGAGTGAAAGCGCCTAGTAGATTCGATATTATTATTATTATTATATTTTATACTTCATCGGCTGTATATTATATAGGCTAATTATGTGTTACTAATTCACGGATAATGGATACTTTTATTGTCAGTATATTATGTATTATTTAACTCGGATGAAGTTAAAATGAATGAATACCTTAAAGTCTACACTCCATACAGTAAAATAAAATATTTTAATTAAACAATTATTTCAACTTTTTTAACTCCATGGCGCGACAGGTCTAGAAGGCCCTTGGCCTACCGGCCGGCTGCTGGCCTCACTTCCACATATGTTAATCTCAGAGGTAGATGTTTATCCTGCCAGTGTAGGCGTGACATATAGTTAGCATATCGGGTCCCCCAACCGTTATAGCTGGTCTTCTCAACCTGGATCCACTATTTATTGTTCTTCTTGTAATCTTGTAAGCCCATGTTTCCCTTAACAGAGATTTAGGCGCTCTCCCCCTACAGGGAAATATTTGAACCATACTAATTTAGTTACACTTGTTTTCTTGTAGATGCCATTTGAATGGTCCGTGGTCAGCGTTCCGCCTCATACTGACATCTAGGACGGGAAAATTCGGTAAATGTTGCTTAGAGGCCTTTTCATTCAGGCTTAAGGATCTTTTACGAGCCTGAAAATCTTCAGATTCGGGACCCACGGCTTAAAGTCCCTCCCGGAGGACTTGCTCCTTGGATTTTTCCATCGACCCCGGCCAGGTTTGAACCCGCCACCCTCGGGACCAGAGGCAAGGAGCATAACCACGGCCGATTACTATTCATTCCTCACGATGCTGGGTGGGCACCGGTCCCATACTGGCCAAAATTCCGTGAGAAAATTTCTTCCTGTATGGGGACTCGAACCTGTGCAAGACCCGTAGCTCTGCACTAAGGCATCTTGCCTTAACCACTGACCTTCGGCGCAGGATCTAAAACAATTATAAGGTTGGATAATAATGCGGTAGGGCAATAACATTAACCATGATTTCTGGGAGATGAATTTCACAGGGAATTATTGGAAAATATTAGCTCAGGACAGGATTATATGGAGAACATATGTCCATGAGACCATGAACTTCCCGGTTCAAATAGATGTAGTGAGTTAGTTAGATGGCAGCAAAGGTGAAGATTGAGAAATTATTTTTTTCGTTCAATGCCACCTGTTTGTCATTCGACATTTCAGGTATTCTCTCCTGGCATTGGCATATTGTAACCCACTTCTGAGGTTGGGGCGCCTGGAAGGAGGGGTTACGCTGCCCCAATGATATGATGGATGATGACGATGGGTAATGATGCGCCATGAGAGGCCTTAAACCTAACTTAATCTAACGAGGTGAATATGATACTGATGATAATGATGGCCAGTTAATGTTCGGGGACCTTTTGGGCCTTAAAGTATCCTGACATTTGTCTTACAGGTGAGAAAAAAAACCGAAAAGAAAACCTCATCAAGGAAACTTGTCCCGAGCGGGGATCGAATCCGGGCCCGCTGCATGACAAGGCAGCACGCTACCTCGAGACCACAGCGGTGGAATATTCAGAAATTATAAATTGCTGGATTGTTGCTTGTTAGTCCATAAAGACATTTTAGTTAACAAACGCCGGAAAAGTTTTAATGTTCTAACAACTTGATATGCAATATGTAAAATAAAGACACAAATTTCCACAGTGATGTAGTGTATAACATCTACTTTACATAATAAAGTTTTGTCTTCTTGCTTAAGTAATTGAATGAAAATAATTAACCTAGTTAATTCTCATATTTATGTTGACAATATTAATACGTATAATCTGTAGCGTGGAGCCGTGTAGCATTACTTACTTTTTTTGTGTGAATGTCGTTTATGTAAATCCTTTAGATAAATATTTTGCCAGACTCTGCTAGTTAAAATACATATCGTATCGCTTTGCCTTCATTCAAGCTTACAGGCCACAAAAAATACAATAACAGAATTTAGTTTAAAAGAGAGACATTAAAATCAATTATGTAGTAGAGATAGGCCTGTAGAGTGAATTGTAATTCCTTAATAAATAATAAAATATATAATACTAGAAGTCCCGGTCACGCGTTGCTGTGTCTAAGGTATACGTTAAAAATTTTAATTAAGTTGCTGTCTTTCAGCCAGATTACTTAAAACTAATACTTACACACGAAATTAATTATATTGAAAATAAAATAAACACTGAACACACTTAAATTATGAAATAATTAATATTTGTAATTAAATTGAAATTCGCGGTTGCAACAAAAAACACAGCCATCTGGATCTTTCTTTGTTAAATAATAAACCAATTACCTTACCAAATTATAGCTCGGGACTCAGTTCCGTGTGTCTGAAAGGAATTTACTGGACTCAGCTGTTAGTACTATGCGAAGCAGAGAAGTGTACCTCCTCCACACTTGCCTCCGCAAACACGACCTGTACCTTACACCGACATCTGTTAGAATCGTATGGAACTCTCAGATCATTATAACTCTTTGTTAAATAATAAACAAATAATTTGCAATAAAAAATAATGCGACTATAAATTTAGTTATAAACTACCCTAGGTCTCAAGTTGGATCAAACTGCTCACAGCGTGCAAAATTTTATTAAAATCGGTTCAGTAGTTTAGGATTCCATCGCGGACAAACAACGTGACACGAAATTTTTATATATTAAGATAATAATTTAGATATTTATATTATTCAACAAATTTAATTTAATTATCCGAAATGAATAAATTAGAAGAAGGATGAAAGAGAAGGAGATCGTGATTCTAAAAGAGAGGGTTAACATGATTTGGACACGTAAAGAAGATGCAAAATTAACGATAGCCTAAATAAATATATCAATGGAAGCAGCCGAAGAAGTTATTCGGGAAGGACCAAGATCATATCAAAAAGTTGAAAATGTTTTTATCTTCAAAAGGTCTTCAGGAAGATACTTTTAATCGAGAATAATGGATATTTGAAATTAAGTTTTATTTCATTTTTATTTATTTGAGTTTATGGGACTTTACCTGGATAACGTTACGATAAATTGATGTATTTGGCGTGGAAAAGTTTTTTACCATTATCTTTAAATTCTTTTTTATAGGTTTTAAGCTTTTTTTATTTCCCTTATTATTTAGTGAACATATTTAAGTAGTCATGAAATTAAAGAAAGTTAAAAGAGGAATTTAACCTCTAATTAGTGCTATCAAAACACAGTACTTTCTAAGATTTAACTATTTAATTAAGCCTTCAGCTGCAAAATATTACTAGTCCCAACATTTCTAAAAAAAAACATAGAACGAAAATATATACAGTAAAACTGTGATCCTCCCAGTTGTATGGATGTAAAACATGGACTCTTACTTTAAGGAGGGGAAAATATTACAATTATTTGAGAAAAAAGTTCTAGGAACATTTTTGGACCAAAGAGAGATGATCAGAGAGGCGAATGGAGAAGTCTATTTAACAGTGAGCTACATGATCTTTTTGGGAAATCAGGTGTAATAAGAACAGTTAAATCTCGTAGACTGCGATGGGCAGGATATGTGACACGAATGGGGAATGAAAGTTGGGCATGGAAACTCTAATAGGAATACCAGACGGAATGTGCTGTTCGTGAGAATGAGATGGGGGAATAACATTAACCATATTTTGAGGGAAGTAGATAATACAGGGGATGTTTGGGAAACATTAGTTCAGGATAGAGATGTGTGGAAAACTAATTTCCACGCAGCCATGAACCTACGGATTCGATAGTGCTAGTGAGTGAGCAATCATTCATCAGCATAGATGATTTAACATTCGTTATTCGAACAACAATTTATTAAAGATTATTATCGACAATGAACATATTAGAGCCTATCTGCTGATGATTATGTAACTTATGTGTTCGTTTTCAAAGAATTAGATCATGGTCTAGTGGTACCTATGTGCATCTTCCTGTGCACATTTCAAAATTCTATAGCAAATCTTCCTCCTCTCTTTTTCCTCTACCCTTCTCAATTTCTCTTTCTTCCATTGTTTCGACTACAACTTGTGCTGGATGTTAGTTTTGGTCTCTCCCTCTTCTTCCTTTCTGTCGAATGTCATTTATAAGCCTTCTTTGATAATCTGTCATCCATCATCCTTTATGTATATAATATGGACGTTGAAGTAAAAACACATAAATAAATTAGTTATTAGTCACAGAAATGGACTCTTTAAGAAGATCGGCAAGAATATCATAATTTAATAAAGTAAGAAATAATACAATAAGAGAAATAATGAATGTAGAAAAGGATATTGTACAAGAGATTGAAGAAATCCAACTAAGGTGGTATGGACATATAATGAGAAGAAGGGACACAGAAACAAACAAAGAAGTATTAAAATGGATACCGCCTGGAAAAGGGAAAATGTGGTAGACCAAACCCAACATGGATAAAGGGAATTCAAGATAACATGAAGAAGAGAAATATGACAGAAGCATACACTCGCTTAAAGTAAGAGACCTTGTTTTGTATCCAAATAAAATATCCGGAAGAATGAAGGTAGGCCAATGGATAGACTAATTAATTATTTGAATCTTCTACATTTTAAGTAATTTTACGATGACAGATTTCGTACAGAAGTTTAATATTCGCATGAGTATTGATTAATGATTCAAAGTATCACACTCTTTATTCTGTGTGCATAAAATTGAGTTCAGCCTATACGAGATTTTAATATAAAGCTTGTTTCATTGTATTGATGAAGCCATAGTTAGAACTGGGGTTTGTTACAATGTTTTTGTCGCTGTACAAGGACGCCCGTGCACGTGGACTCACTTGGATAGTCACAATGCATGAACAAGTATGTCCCCCGCTGGGCTCACCTATGCCAGAACTCGACAATATTCATGGATCATCTCGGTTACATGCGGTGTGATATATCTTGTGATTTACAGGTCAACCTAATGCCGAAACGATACAGCTCTCGTGAACACCATACCGGCACTCCTTCAAAACTGCTTTCCTTATATTAAGTGGATTACACTGGTGTACCTGAATCTGGGGTTGCGTGCAAAATATGTATAATTTACTAATTCTGATATCCTGATCTCAAAATTGTAATTTTTTTTTCTATAACATACATTTTTTATAACGACTAGTTATATAGATAATATGTTTTTATTGTAATTCTGTGAGTAGCTCTTGTTTAAAGCAAAGGCATGCTGGAGTAATATTCAAATGTAAGTGATTAATTAAGAAAAGTGATCAAATATTAATTCATGATTCAGTAAAAAAAAAAAAAAAAAAGGAAATGAACCTAAGGAGGCCCTTAGGGAAGTATGAGATTAAGGTTCGCACATTTCTAGATATTCGGCACTTGAGGCAAACAGGGTTGACGGCCGCTCTTTACTTCCAGATCAATCGTCCGGTACTCATTTCCATTCGAGGCTCAGTCGATTTCAGTGCCACGAGAAGGTTTGGGCTAGTTTAAAAATCCTGACCCATCGGGAATCGAACCCTCGATCTTCCTGCTTGAAGCGTATCTCCTTAATCAATTACGCTACGGCGTGCTGCTCATTATTAAGTGTACTGTGGATAATATTAACTTATTGTAACTGTTAATAATAACATCAATTTGATAAGACCTAGAATAAGAAAGTGTATTTTTTTACTTCTCATATTGTGAAAACCCGGTACATAATGGAGGAAAACTAACATATTAAAACTTAACATGGTTGAATTAGGCCTATTCACAAATTTGAATAAAAACCAGGGTGAAACATTTTTAATTTACATACCATTTAATGGCAGACACGTCATTGTCAATTCTAAATGGCCGTACTATTGCTACACTTTTTCTGTACCCTATTTCTATAACGTATAATGTTAACTAATTAACTCACTCGCACTCAACGAACATAAATTTTATAGTTTTAAAATGTTAATTGTACCGCGCCTTAGCCCGGTGGTTAAGGCAAGATGACTTCGTGCAGAGCTATGGGACTTCGGATCTCTATGGGGAACAATTTTTTCTCGTATAATTTCGGCCAGTTTGAGACCGATGCCCACCCAGCATCGTGAGGAATTTGGATAGATGCAATAAATAGCGGCTCCAGGTTAAGAAAACCAGCTATAACGTCCGGGGAACCCGACATTCTTACCACATGTCACTCATATACTGGCCGGATAATCATCTCCCTTTGTGATTAGGCCAGCAGCAAACTGGTAGGCTAAGAGTCTTCTAGGTTCTCGGAGCTAACCAAGTGGCTGCGCACAATTTCTACTCACCAGATTCTTCACCAGATGCCTAGATTAAATTATAAATCTCCTCATTTTAACAGTATGTTCAGAAGATACGTGATGGTGTTGATAGTAATAAGGGAGGGGATGAGTTACTACTAAAACTTTGAACGAGTGAAATAAATTAACTTTTTGCGCGATAGTGCTTTTTGTCGCCCTTACAGCGATGGCGACCACGATTGAAAGTTCAACTTCCGACATTTGAGGCTTGCCAACCTAAATAACTATATACTGTAAAAAATAAATATACTGTAATATTACACATTATAAACACGCGTGTGGGGAGTAAAACCACTGCCCTCTATGTATACTGCATACAATGCATATACAAAAAAATATCCAAAAGATAGTGCTCATATATACATTATACGAAACAAATCACTGCATTTTAAATGAACTGAACTTTATTTGAAACAATATACAACAATTAATACTTACTTGCCGCAATTTTATCATTGAATTGGTATCACAGCCTCCTGTTGTTTCAACTAATAAACTTTGCCCACACTGTTAACGTTAGTCAATTGTTTATAACGAATGCAAATATTTCCGACAAAGATGTTATTATTTTGCTATTAATTATAATTTTGAAAACACCATCGCGTAAAAAATAATGTACAACGCACGTTTGTGAAGTGTTTTACAGAATCTCGGAAATTAAAAACCGAGCTATTGCTCAGTTATTAAACATTTTCCTTCATTCTGTAAAAACCATTTCCCAACCTTGCAACGGAATACTATTATCTAACATTGATATATAACTTTTACTTTAACTTGCACTTCTATTATATCTGCGCTTTTTAATTTAGAAAAGCCCTTTCATCACTCGTCTATACAAAATCACGGCCGAAATTTTATTCCATGCTATTAGTCATTTAAAAACTTTACTCATACAATTTGTTGAAATCAGCGATACTTAATTCTCAACAATGAAAAGTTTATTATTATTATTATTATTATTATTGATATTATTATAAGAATTATTATTAATGCAAGAATTGTTATTTATTTATTTATTTATTTTCATGATTGTTTTTTTTTTCAGGTAAGAACCTTTCCTTCTTGTTGTGTCTTTATTCCTACTCCGTCCAACTAGTAAGTACGCCTGTTATTCATGATAATGCTGCTTCTCTAGTCAGAAGCACATATCTCAACAATATTTAATGTTCAGTTTTTCTTGCCATAGTGATGTTTAGTAGTCACTTTAACTATTTACTAAGCTAAATACTCATACTGTAAAATAAAATAAGTTAAAATATGCCTTCTTAGGTAAAATCCGTGTGACAACACCACATTAGGACCAGCAGCATCAACCATCGTACTAGATATTATAGCGAAGAAAAACCTGCTGAAGATGGAACGGATGTTCTGAAAGACATACAGGCCTAACGAATACATATTTTATAAGTTGAGGATGACGGATTTTACCTATGAATGTACATTTTAACTTATTTTATTTTATGACTCTCCATCTCAACGGTTTTAACAATTAATTTTATTAGCATTGACTCATACTGTATCTGTACAGAAAGTCAGGAAAAACTCTAAATAAAATTTTATAAACATTCTATGCAAAATAGCAGTATTGCTACTATTATTTAAAACGCTATATTTATAATGCTACATATCGTAAAATAATATTGTGATAAATTGGCGCGTAACGCAATTTAACAAATTGCTCGTTTACTGAACGTTTAAAGATCTTGAGATACGTCTTTTTGACTTAGTAGGGCAGTATAGTAGCTAGTTACCAACTGAGTGAGAAATTAATATCGTACAATCTGCCTGTAGATCTATATGCGATAAGTTACTACTTTAAAATCCAAGGTTTTGATTAGATTATATAAATTTACTTAATGGATACTTTATATAATTTAATAATTTGAGGACATTTCTACAACACAATACTAGTACCCGAGGAGTTTTACTCCACATTTCTATATTGAGCTTTCTACTGTCAATTTTGTCCTGTAATCCTCCTTTCCCCAAACTTCTGACGTGCACACCACCGTTTCAGAGTCACGTATCATACATACTTTCACCCAAAGACTTTTACATTTTTCGTTGAATTAAGATTTTTTAATCCATAACATTGAATTCAACATCCCAAGTATTTTTCTACTTTCACATATTATTTTCTCATTTTCAGTTAAACTTCCTCTTTCGGGTCTTAAAATGGATCCGAAAAATTTAAATCAAAATTATATAAACGTAAGAGTATGTTTGGGATAATTACATAATAAAAAATGTAGGACCATATTTTTATTAATTATTATTTATAATTAATCTTAAATTATTACATAAATATTTAATAATAAGACAGAAATAACGAACGATAAAATTCAATAACTTAGGATCTATAGGCATATTTTTAATTAATGTTAATAATTATTAGTCTACATAAATAATAATAAAAAATGAATGAAAAATATTAAAATATCATATAGCCTATTGACCATTTATTATCTATGTCCTAGACCGCTGGATCACATGGTGATACGTATAATAAAAATGAAACACCACAGGGAATAACAAGGCATGCAAAAGATCCAGGAAATGAGAAAAAAGTAATTTTAATATTTGACAATCCTTGTTCTTCCGTAGCACAACAAAACTTTACCTGTTGATTTAATTTAGACATTCTATGTTTTTACAATGTTTATCATTGTCAATTGAACGATTAAAAAATTAGCAACAGTCGTCAGAATTATCTCTATTTTCGTTATTTTGTGACTCCCTAATGTTTTACAATGTGGCCTTCGTTTTCTTACAAAACATTAAAATAATTAAACTAGTTTAATAAAATGTTTTAAAAATATATAACAACATTTGTACAAATAAATGTTAAACACATTATAAATTTTGTCTTATCAGGTTGTGCAGCAATGTTTGTTAAAAAAATATTGTAAGGAATGAATAAGGTATAAAATAATATAAACAAATGTATGAAAAATTTATTTTAAAATACAATAGGAAGTGACATTAAGAGGTTTGTTTAATAATTAAGATATTTTGGCTCTACATTCTTACTTCTTATGGTTGCTCTTGTCGAAAATAAGAGGTAAGTATGTACAGACAAAATGTCTTAATTAAATGTATGAAACCTTGTTATAGATGTTTTGAATTTGGAACATCTCAAAATAAAGTGCTTTACTGCGAGGCGACAATTTTCAGCTAGTTCTTCTTCGGTAATCATGTAAGAATATGGTAATTTAATGTCCATTTCAACAAAGTTTGGTCTTTTTTAAGCTCGGCTCTTCCAAGAATTGAGGCACGATTCGATAGATTTTTCAGGCCGTAAAAATCAGAGCAAGAGTTCCTTCGGACGGAACTAAATATATGGGTCCCGTATCGTAGATTTATAGCACGTAAAAGAACCTCAAACCTGAAAAAAGAGACGTCTGAGGATTTTTTTCTACCTTATACACCGCATTTGGGAGTAAAGGCTAATCAAAAAAGGAAACTTTAATTTTAAGAAGATTAATCTCATGAAAGCTCCAAATATCCGAGGTCGATTGAATTTGTCGTCAATAGCAACGAGAAGGCCTTACGGAAAGCACGTTTTTATCATAAAGCAAAATCTGAATCTTACGACAACGGCTACTTGAAGTAGCAACTCAATTACTAGTACACTCACGAGGATTTGTGTGGACCACTGAGATGTTTACTAGAGGCCTATTCATTTATTTTTAATGCACTGTCCTTTTAGTTTATGTATTATTACATGTTTAATCTTCAAACGTCTTAAAAAATGTATAGACTGGCCTGGAAATAGCTTAACAGTTTATAATACTTTCTTTTTTTGTTTACTGTCACATAGTCTGGACCTCTTATACCTTAGTAGGAGTTTTACAGAAGTTTCACAGAAAGCCTTATATTCCTTTCTACTTACCGACATCTTCTTATGTCACTTCTAATGTCACTTACAGGCTCTTTGCAAGTTCCTGTTTGTTATCAAACCATATTTATCGTAGTATTACTCTGGATCTACTTTTATCTGATCTAATGTTCTGAGTTCCCACACTTGTTTACTTATCCTATTGTCATGCATTCTGTTTATGTGACCGAACCATCTAATTGAGATTGACATGTGTGTATATCTTCTTCTTCTTCCTTCCAAGTATTAGGCCAAGGCCTGTTACGATCCTATAGAAAATTTTCCCTCCAGCGTTTCATAGGACGGCCCAGTCCGGGAAATTCTCGTATAAGACTTGAAAGCATAATAATAGTCCCTTCGATTGGTTGCTGGCCAAAGGAAGGCAAGACCAGTGATGGGGCTGCCATCTTATAGCCTCTGGTCAGGCTTTTCTGGAGAAGAAAAGAAAATAAAGGAAAGAAGAAATGGAAGAAAGGAAAGACTCCCTAGCCCTCGGATGCCCTAATAGCGTCGGGGTCGAAAAAAACAAGAGTTAACCAAGAGAGGTTAGATAGTAAAGTTAAAAGAGTGCAAAACACAAGTAAGTGGAAGAAATGTTTTGCTCAGCTTGGGCACCTTGTGATCGCCATCCACATATCCCCTAGATGAGGACCCCTGAGGGTATGTGTGTATATATGTATATATATATATATATTGCAGAGGTTGAATATTCAACTTTGTTCTTATTGTTTGAGTCTAACCTTGTCCATTCATTCTTTCCAACGATCTTATGTATTTAATTTCCGCCATTTCTATCTTTTTTGCTTTTCGGGATTTAACGAAGCTACAATTCCGTTATGATGAATGTTTATTATGTCTTCTTTTTCGCCTTCTTCACTTCATGGTTTAGGCATTGATTGCCTGTTCCGTTTTCTCTAATAGATCTAAGACCATCTCTTCCGAGGACGTCCAATATCTCTTCTTCCGCTCGGAAAATAATGTAAGATTTTCTTTGGTAATCTACTCTCTTCTATTCTTTCTACATGTTCTTTCCACTGTTTCTTGTTATTATATATACATTTTCTTTTATGGAGTAAGATCTGCAGTTCTTCACGAATATCATCGTTTCTTATATGACCAATTCTAGTACACACTTTTACTCTTCTTAAAAACGCCATCTTGGCTGCTTGGATTTTACTTTCTTGTTTGGTAGTGATAATCCAAAATTCGCTTCCATATAAAAGGACAGGGACTACCATTGTTTTATAAAATTTTAATTTTGTTTTTTAAGGGCTTTATTATGCAATGTTCTATTTATTGTGCCACAAATAGCTTGGAACTGTTAAGTTTTATGTTCAATATCTTTATCATATCCATAGACCTAGATGATATCACATCCTAAATATTTGAAGTGGGGACCAATTCCTAGTCACCCCGAACATTTAAGACACACCCTTCACCCATACATCCACACTAAACAAGGGAAATGTGATATGGATGATTATGATAGCCCGATGGCGTTCGGGGACTATTTGGGTCGGAGAGTAAAAAATCGAAAAAAAAAAAAATTGCCCAACAAACTTTTCCCGACCGGACATCGAATCCGGGCCTGCTGTGTCTGAGGATCGACGTTGCCACTAGACGACAGCCCTGGATTCGTGTTATTTTATGATTAGCAGGGACGGGATTATATATAACATAACAAGCTGGAAATATGCATGCAATTATGCATGAAAAATGCTTAAAATATGCATGAAAATGTCAATATATGCAATACTACACAATAAAAAGCATAATAATTATTACTTTACTAGATATTTTATTTCTAAATTAACATAATAATTAGTATTTTTAAATGTATTTATTAATATTATCATTTATCACTGATAAATGATCAATTATCAATCAGTACCAGGCAAAAGTATTGTTCACAAATTAAAATATTCTACATTTTGCTACTATTGTAAACAGAAATGATCAGGTACTGTTCCAAATGTTCAGTAGTAACGTTGTGTCTTCGATCGCTCAAAATATGTATGTAAACAGAAAATGAGCGTTCTAAGTCAACTGAAGTAATTGGGCAGTATTTGAATTTGAGTGATATTTTGGCACGTATTATTTCTGACAAAAGCTCGCCCGTAGCATTTATAAAACTATTAATTTGACACAAAGGTTAAAATCCTGGGTTATCATAAGTAATGCCACGAGTGATTTCCAAATTATCGATAAATTCACGATTCACGAAGTGAGGAGTGAATTTATATAGAGAATTTGGAAATCAAGAGTGACATTTGTTAGGACTATTCAACGAATAAAATTAAGCTGTTTACTCACAAATCATTATTTAAATATATTTATTTAAAAATATTTATATATTTAATGTAAACGGCGATGTTTGAAAACAAATGAGAAACGATTGGTACGCTTCATTTGCTTCTTTTGTTCATCACTGCAACCAGATCATATTATTTATTGCCAAAGGAACGCAATATTGTAAAAATGCACTCTAGTGGAGAAAAGATGAATCACATCAAACTGTATATTAATTCATTTCTGATGTCCTATGATGTATATGACAATTATATTTTTCTGGAATGTTATTACCTGGGAAAAAATAAATTTAAGAAAATACGAACAGTGGTTTCTTTTTTTGGCGGTATAATCAATTGCTACAAATGTTTTTCTATTAACTCCCGCATGCGCTATGTGTTGACATTCATGCACTATATATACAATCTGGTAGCCGTATTTCTTGGAGAATCGGTCACTGCAAAATAATGCTATGACGTATTCAGAATGTTAAAAAGGAGGTGCTTTCTTTATTGTGATAAACTTTAGTTGGTAAATTCTAGGCGAAACACGACTGTGATTGGTTGTAAATAAAAAATCATTGAAATGTGATTGGTCATTGACTCCCATTTGGGGCATGAGTTAAATCGTTGATAATGTTTTCAAACTTTTGCTTAAGTTTGCTTGGGAATACCTCCGACAATAAGGAGTTCAGTTAACGGATTTTTTCCATTAACTGAATAAATTCAATCAACACCAAACCTTGAGTTTCAAGCTTTATAATAGTTGCAGGTATATCGGAAAAATGAGTGCTAATCACAGTTAAGGTTTTTTTTTTCTAATAATTGAATCGTTAAATGCTTCCTTGCACTGACAAAGTGCCAAAACCTCTGCACTGTCGAAATCGTTTACTACACTTTTGATGGCCTGGAAATGATCATTGCTAAAACAACACAGATTTTTAAAATGTTGTAAATATAGCGCGAAAGTATGCGTTTTCGCTAGTTTTAGTTAAAATATGCAATGACAGGTGAAAAGGTCTAAATATGCAAATGCATATGCAACATGCAAATACATATAATCCGATCTCTAATGGTTGTTTAAATTATTTGATTTAAACAAGGTCATCAAGGTCATGGAAGGTGTGGGTTAGGTTATCCTGTAGGCCTAAGTAACGTAGAATGTGTGTAGAATAATGCAAATATAAATAGTGTGCTCTAGGAATGTTGAAATTTGCAAACATGTATAAAGCAGATATATACGGTTTTGCTTGTAATTGCTTGTCCCGAGTGTTAAATTTATCTATCTCCGCTTGTCTAACAAGTGATCTTTAAAGCGGTGACCGCTCCTTTGTCGGATGTAAGAGATCCATGATAGTGTGACAAAACTATCCCCAAGGACTTACATAATATAAACTGGCAATATTATGAAATATTATGACTGGTTAATATATTTTACACCGCTGAAAACTATTAATAACATCTTGACACGTTATTGCAGTCTGTTCATTTTACACATTTCAAATTGCTAAACTATTTTAGCGAATTCCGAACCGAAGTAGCTATTCAGATTCTATTCAAGGAAAGTTATTTGATCAACTTTTATAAGATTCATGATGTGTTCCGTTGAGGTTTATTCAAAATTAATATAAAATTATAGAATATTCACCTGAAAGGTCCGTCTCCTCAACTTAATTATCATTTAACTGTAGCGCTTTCGGGACTTGTCCCATCATCGGCAGGATTCAAAACTGGTGTTTCACTGAAGATCTGGTAGAGGGGGTTGCATGTATTTGGTTCGTTTTCGTTTATCAGGCTGTCGTTGTGAGCTGCTTTCATGATTTCCATCTCTTCGAGTACGTACTCGAAGAGATGGAAATCATGAAAGCAGCTCACAACGACAGCCTGATAAACGAAAACGAACCAAATACATGCAACCCCCTCTACCAGATCTTCAGTGAAACACCAGTTTTGAATCCTGCCGATGATGGGACAAGTCCCGAAAGCGCTACAGTTAAATGATAATTAAGTTGAGGAGACGGACCTTTCAGGTGAATATTCTATAATTTTATATTAAAGTTATTTGAAACAAAAATTTAAAATTCTCATCTATCTATAGAATGTAATGACAAATATACCTACAATGTCATAACAGCCAAATGTTGGGCCTTAGTCTCTCCTTTTTAAGGAGTTACTACATTAATTTAATTATGCTTATTTGCCCATATATGTCATGAATGGTATGCTGTTAACATACCGACCAAATAAGACATATAGCAGGCAACTAAAGTAGGCATTTTACTAGGATAATGTGGGTAAATCTTGCTTAGAGGCCTCTTTATTCAGGCTTAAGGATCTTTTCGAGCCTGAAAATCTTCGGATTCGGGACCCAACGGCTTAAAGTCCCTCCTGAGGACTTGGTCCTTGGATTTTTCTAACCTAAAAAAATCATTCGACCCCGGCCAAGTTCGAACCCACGACCTTCAGGACCAGAGGCAAGAACATAACTCTTTCACCGCGGCCTACATTACAGGATTTTTTCGAAACCAAACTCGGTATATGGCAATAAATAAAGAAAAGTAAAGTCGAGTTTGTTAACCAGAAAAATCAGTTCATCAGAATTTGGTGGTGCACCAGGAGCTAAAATAAAAAAAATGTTCTAGAGGCCACAGGTTTAACTTTTTTCGAAACGAAACCCAGTATATGCCATTGAAATAAAACGAGAAAGGCATTCTCCAAAAAAATAAAAAAAATCCTGCCGTTAAGATGGTGGGTTTACCTGAAAGTCGTAATTTAAAAATCGCTCTAGCAGTCGTCTTATTTTTTCTAACAACTTAACTGGATCAATACGACAAAATAAATATATATTCCGTAAACTAACAAAATTAGTCCATAACTTCGACTTGCTGAGGAACTAACTGGCTTGTTTGGGCAGTTCCTCCGTGAAGGATTTTTTTTTTCGTTTCATTCTGAAACAGAATGTAATAAACTGTGATGACCAGTACAGGCATGTAAATTTCTGATAGTTGGTTTGAAATTTTACTGCAAGCAATACACATTATTTTACGCATCCTCGAACTTACAGCTCCCAGTTATATTTACAGCAATTTGTAAATATACGTGCCTCCAGCATTCAACATATGAATTTGATTTTGGAATTTTAAAGTATTAATATTCATAACTCGAAATATAATCCAACATTTTATGAAATTCATAACAAACATTCATAACAATATGTAGTATTTTCTAAGATGATTTATGTAATTCATAACTCTCATTCAAAACCATAAGATAATATTTCTGTTTTACAACGTATATTATAATATTGTTATAATAAGCTACAACCCTAACATGCCTTTTGGCGAAATAGGGTTTCAAAATATTTGGAGATTCAATAATAATAAAAAATATAATCCATAAAGAAGTATTAAGAAATGATCTCATACAAAATTGGAATGCTGAGTGGTTAAACAGTATTAATGGTGCTTTGACAAGAACATTATTTTTCCCAACTGTTTTTGACCGAATAAAGTGCAAATACGTAGAACCAAATTATGTATGTATTAACACAATTTATGACTGGACACGATAAATTTGGACATTATTTGAAATGATTTAAAATAGGTACAGCTGTATTTGCAAAAACTCCAGCCAGACTATCTCACATCTGTCATTTGAGTGTTCTGCATTTGACTTCAAAATACATGAATTTATTTAAAAATTAGGTTATTGCTATAATATATTGCAACTGCCTTTGTCAAATATTTTATGTAAGAAGTGTTGCTTTAGAAAACTGTGTGACTTTATCCATCATATTTTTAAGAAACTTTGAGTTAGTTTTTTTGGTTTGTTAATTAATTTATGTATTTGTTCGTATTACGTTATTATGTAACTTTAGAAATTAACCATACTCTAAATTACTGAAAATAATTAATTGTATTGTAACTAAAACCCTAACATACCGGATGGTGAAATAGGATTCGAATTATTGGAGATTCAATAAAATGAAATAATACATGGATAGATAGATGGGGATTTTCACGACTGCGGCTAATTTCCCTTTCCTAGTCAGTCACCCATAATTTATATTTAATACATCTTTCAAATTCTGTCCTCTGGTTCTGATTCCTCTCAGAATATTTTCTTTCCACTGAGATATTGGCCTTCTTCTCTTTTCTCTGTCATGATGTTGCCAATTGAAGACCTTCAACTATCTAGCATCCCTCATTCTCCTAACATTGTTTGCCGTCTTAATAATAACCATCTTTCTTCTACTCGTTCGGTGATTGTTTCCTCTACATTCATTCTATTTCTTATTTCCAATCATGGAAACTTAATCTCAAATAGTCAATTTGCAACGCCAATATTTTTTTTTTCTGTATTGATTCCTTAATGCACCATATTTCACTCCAATAGCAAATAACTGTTTGTACGTATTTCTACCCACCATTTTTATAATAAATTTAGATATATTTTTATCTCACAAAACTAAACTTAGGATTCTAAAAATAATTATGTATCAGTGCCATTTCATATAATAATAATAATAGTAATAATAATAATAATAATAATAATAATAATAATAATAATAATAATAATAATAATAGTAGTAGTAGTAGTAGTAGTAGTAGTAGTAGTAGTAGTAGGTAGTAGTAGTAGTAGTAGTAGTAGTAATGTGTATACCAGTAATCCTCAAGTGGGTTAAGGGTGTTTTCTTGCGGGAGTTACTTACCAAGCTAAAGTTTAGTACAATGTGTTCTGCCCAAGAGCAGGTCTTTCACTGCAAACTCAGCATTCTCCATTATTTCCTTAACTCCTTTTTGTACTCGCATACAAAAAATTTATTTTAATATTGGCTATTATGTTATTTTCTGCCTTAACCTTAATTCCTTTGACTATTCATTTTAGGGCGTCCGTCAGCAGGCAGTATATTTTTTACCCAGTGGTCAATCCAATTTATTTTCCTCCTCTTTATGAGTTCCAGCATTGTTCTTCCTTCACCCACTCTGTCTAGCACATCTTTAATTTTTATTTTCTCTGTCCATTTTATACGCTCCATCCTTCTCCATATCCACATCTCAAAAGCTTCCAGTCGCTTCTCCCCATTCCGCCGTAATGTCCAAGTCTCTGCACCATACAATGCTATACTCCACTCAAAGTACTTCACCAGCCTCTTCCATAATTAGTTTACGAAAGGTCCGCAGAAAATGCTTCTCTTCTTGTTAATATCTTCTTTTGCCATTGCTATCCTGTGCTTTATTCTTGACAGCAGTTCATGTTACTACTGATAGTACAATCCAAGTATTTGAAACTCTTCGCTTGTTCAGTGGCCTCATGTTTAATCCTCGTGTTTATCTTCCTTGGTTTCCTTCCTATAATCATGGTAGTAAAGCTTACTTCCTTATATTGTAGACTGCATGTTTTCACGCCCGGTTGTCATAGTATTAGAAGATTCTGGCTATGAGTCCATGGTCCATAACTGGTATTTGTCCCAGACATTTCTCCCTCGACTACGGAAGGTATCTTCAGTGGCGAGTTCTTCTAGGTGATATGCAAGTCGGAAGCATCCGCGCGACCATAAATCTACGGGTTCGATAGTGCCAGAGAGTTAGTTAGTTATAGAGATAAATTTTAAGTTTTTGTATAGGTTTTAAAATCATAGTCTTTATGCTTTATACATAAGTCAGTTAACCAAAAATGTAAATGTATTATTTTCTGTAGCTTACAGCATCTATACAAAACAGCTACCAAAATTGTTCTAAGTGACCTCCATTGTTGTTTAAGCAGTAGTGTTTGAGAATATATTCTGAATGTCCCGTATTCAAAATCACACTTTAAATCAATTTCATTTTTTCCCTTGCAACCATGTGACTTATGCCACACTCTGTATATTAGCATATAGTATACTGCTTTCTTCTTCTTCTTCATCTTCCTTTCTAGGATTAGGTCAATGTGACCTGTTCCGGTCTCAAGTCCATCGTTTCCTTCGCCGTCCCAAAGATCTTTTCCCATGTGGTTTGTGGGTGTTGATCTTTTTGGGTAATCTTATATTTTCCATTCTGTCTAAATGTTCTTTCTATTGGTATTTGTGCTCTTCTAATTTATCAACTATTGAAAATATCTCCAGTTCATTTTTTATTGATTCATTGTGTAATCTATCCATGCGTGTACATCATTTTACAGATCTTAAAAATTTCAATTCAGTGGCTTGAATGTATGAGATATCTTTTTTTTTTTTGTAAGTACCCAAGATTCAGATCCATATGAAAGAACAGGAACAGCCATAATTTTATAAAACCTGAGCTGAGTTCTCTTCGAGCCTTTCGAAGATTTCTTCTTATGGTGCCACACATCATTTGATATCGTATGTATATCCCAATCATAGTTATATGTTATATCTGAACCAAGATAGTTAAAGTGTGCTATCTGTTCTATTATTTCATTATAGTATACTATTTTAATCATGCAATCTTCTATTTCGACAACTTAAATCGTTAAAATTTGAGATGTTTCTAAACTCATCATTCTCATAATTCACTACTAGGTTTTACTACTACCACCACTACCACTACTACTACTACTACTACAATGGCGTAAATACCCAATGTTAGGTCTTAGCCTATTCTTTGTTAGAATTTACTAGACCAAGTTAATTTAGTTACGCTTATTTCCCTACAGATGTCACGAGTGGTATTCGCTCATCATACCGACCCAATGAGACGTCTAATAGGCAACTAAGATGATATAGGATGATGAAGTTCGGTAAATTTTTTTTACAAGTCACTTTATTTAGGTTTAAGATTTTTTAGGAGCGTGAAACATTTTAGACTCGGGACCCACGTCTTAAAGTCCCTCCCGGAGTATACTTTTTTTTCCTTGTATTTTTTCTTCTTATTCATAATTTGTAGGATTTTCATCCTGTTTATTTCTAAAATCACTCCTCGGAGGAAGACGTATTGGATGTGTATTCACTGCCTATCCATCTCTAGGCTGGTCTTCCTCTTGTTCTTCAGTTCTTTTTGCAAGTCGGTTGTCTTCCATTCTTTTTCTATGACCTTTCCAATATTTTCGTCAATCTATAATAAATTTGGTTAGGCCTATGTCTTGAATATGACATTTGTCCCTAATTTCTGTGTTGTGTATCTTATCAAATAGTGTTTTCCTCTGAATAGTTCTTAAGATCTTCATTTTACATGTGCTTATTATTTGTTCAGTTTTTGTTGTATCAGCCCTAGTTTCTGCTCCATATTTATTATATTTCTCCATCCTAAAAAATCTATCGACGCCGGCCGGGTTTGAATCGGCGACCCACGGGACTAGAGAGAAAAAACATAATCAATAGTTCACCGCGACCGATTGCCGAATACTTCAGCGGTGGCAAAACTACTGAGTTTACACTCTGGAAGAATTACGCTGTACTGGATCATGACCAAAGCTACCATTACTATTCCGACCAGGTTTTCCTGTAGTTTCCATTGTTGTAAGCAAATGTTGGAACATTTCGTCTTAGGATAAAAATCCGTACCTTATTGAATGTTTACCGGCACTAGATTGAAAGCTTACATTTTGCGATAGGTTATTGTACAAGTCTCCCTTTTAAGATGACACGTGTTTTACGTGTAGCAATCTACGAAACTTAACTATTAGAATCAAATCTGGTTTCCTATAAGGATCATATATGTATAGTTCACCGTTATGTAGTTTTCTCCATTCACTTCTCTGTTCCTCTTTATGGTCCATTATTTTTCTTCTAAGTACTTTACTCTAAAATACTTCCAATATTTCCTTTCTTTAAGTAAGAAATCGCGTTTCGTATCCATATAACTCGAAAAATCATGTTTTCATATATAGTTTAATTTTTTTTAGAGAATTTCAGATGGGGAGAATCCCTTCAATAGCACGCACTTTCATAGTTGAGCCTATATTCTATGTTTATGAAAATATATTACGACTTTGGACAAGAAAAAACCTATACATTAATTTAATAATATAAAGATGATGTAGCTCACTATCGTAAAAAAAGTTATTTGTTGAAGATTTGCATATTTTTTCCTCTATCCAAAATCAGGTCCCGCGCCGTAGCCGAGCGGTTAAGGTAGGAAGCCTTGGCGTAGAGCTACGGGACTTGCACTGGTTCGAGTCTCCATGGGGGAAGAAATTTTCTCATGGTATTTCGGCCAGTATGGGACCGGTGCCCACCCAACATCGTGAGGCAATTGGGTAGCTACAATAAGTAGCGGCTCCAGGTTGAGGAACCAGCTATAACGGCTGGGGGACTCGACATGCTAACCACATGTCACCCCTACACTGGCTGTTGATCATCTACCTCTGTGATTGACACATGTGGATGTGAAGGGCCAGCAGCCGGCTGGTAAAAGGGCAACCGCTGAAAAAGTGGAAAGACCCTCAATCGGAATCCAAAATCAGAATTTTTCACTAATATAGTGTGTATATATATATACTTACTCACTGGCAGTATCGAACCCGTAGGTTCATGGCCGCGCGGACATAAGCTCTCCATGGTTCCCTATCCTGAGCTAAGCCTTTCCAATCATTACCTGTATAATCTACTTCCCTCAAATCATAGTTAATGTTATTCTCCCACCTCAATCTTGGTTTACCAACTGGGCGTTTTCCCTCTGGCTTTCCTACAAGCAGCTTCCATGCAAGTAGAAATATATATATATATATATATATATATATATATATATACATACATTCTGATTTTCACTGATATATATATTAGTGAAAAATTATGATTTTGGATAGCGGAAAAAATTTGCAAATCTTCGACAAATAACTTTTTTTTACTATAGTGGGCTACATCATCTTTATAGGAAACCAGATATAATAAGAACGGTTAAGTCACGTAGTCTGCGATGGGCAGGACATGAGGCAAGAATGCGGAATGAAAGTGGTGCATGGAAGCTTCTTGTAGGAAAACCAAAGGGAAAACGTCCAGTTGGTAGACCAAGAAATGAGGTGGTAGAATGACATTAACCTTGATTTGAAGGAAGTAGATTATACAGAGGATGATTGGATGATTGGAAAGCATTAGCTCAGGATAGGGTGTGGAGAGCTTACGTCCTTGCGGCCATGTACCTACGGGTTCGATAGAGGCAGAGAGTTAGTTAATATTAAACATTTTACTATAAGGACTAAAGAGAATTTGAGGTTTTAGAGAACAAATTATATTAAATGCCACAAAGAGTAGATTTTTGTGATGCCTGTGTTTGTTTTTTAGAGTTTTGTTTAATAGTTAAAACAATTTGGTTGGAATCGTGACACGAGATTTTTTAAAATTGGACTCAAGACGACATGTGTTCAATTTTTGTATCACTCATAATTCAGTGATTGCGGACACGCGACGTATAATTATTTATAAAGGGCGACAAATAAGATCGATACCTGTGGCGTGATACCTGACGGCATGGTGACACATCTTGTGAACCGTGCTTTACTCAGCGCTGAATTAATTGTAACAAGCAAGGCTGTTGATTTGATATAGTTTAAACGAGATGCAGCAGTTTCAAACTTTAATCTTCAAGCATTAGTAGAGGTTTTAATGCAAACTCTACAACATTGGTTTACAAACAGTTGTTCGCAAACCTCAGGGATCACCAATAACTTATCGGTTTCCAACTCAGTATCGATCACTGTCATTAACTTATTGTTATTTTATCTTCTTTTACCTTAGTTTAACCTCTCCCTTTGTAGGTACTTTTATATGTCCCACGGTCTGTTGGGAGAAGATTTTAAACTTTGGATAGCACAAATGTTTGACCATATAAAGACATAGAGAACCTCCCTGAATGGATGGTCAACTCAAGGCCAGGACCACCTCCGAGATAACACAAATATTAAGGAGGAAACTTCTGACATGACGATGATGATATAGAGAAACATGATTGGATAAAACACAAAAAAATTAAAAAATTAAAATCAATAACTTATCTTAATACATTAATAAAAATTGTGCAAATTATTAATATTGGCAACAGAGATGGATTTTTGGCGAAGGGCATGAAGGAAATCAAGAAAGGAGAGAATTCGAAACCAGAAAATTAGAGAAATAATGACTGTTGAACATAATATTATAGAAGTAATAGAAGACCGAAGATTGAAATGGTATGGACATCTGAAGAGGATGAAGGGATGGAGAATAATAGAATCCCAAGAATGATGCTGGACTGAAATGCTGAAGGCAGGAGGAGGAGGTTGGGGAAACCCAGGGAACAGTGGATGGATGAAGTGAGAGGAAACATGATCAGCAGAGACCTCAAAGAAAATGATGCTGAGGATAGAAATCTGTGGCGGAGAAAATACATATGGGCTGAAGGATAACTAATGTTGTGTAGAGAAAATCCTTAAAAAAAGTATGAAGTGAAATTTAAATTTTATTTGTACAGCTATTTAATTTTATGATGAATCTATGAAATCTAATTGGTAGACTAGGATTAGACCCTCCATGGTATCTTTACCTTGTCGTGGTGGAGTGGCTTGTGTGCTTAAATGATCCTGAGAGCTATGCCGGCGGTAGCATTGCTGCCGATAGGGTTACCCATGCCGGACTGGTCGAAGGTGATAAGCCAGACGAAATAAGTACCTTGGTCGAAAGAGTGACGATCTTTCACCGTAAAAATACAACCGTCAAGAAATGCGGACATGGGTTCTACTGGGGTAAAATTTTCCGGAGGTCAAATAGTCCCCCATTCGGTTCTCCGGGCGGGGACTACTTCAGGGAACCCATGCCAAAGGCTCAAACACAGGGACATGTTCCTAGGAACATGGAATGTTAGGACTTTATACAATAGCGGGGCACTAGAGATATTAACGCGGGAATTGGATAAATCGCCCTTGGATATAGTCGCTTTACAGGAAGTTAGGTGGCCAGGAGAAGGTAGTCAGGAATCAGGAAGCTTTTCATTATACTATGGGGGTGCAGAAAGACCTGCATTTGGAACGGGTTTTTTAGTCAGAAGGAGGATCCTATCCGCTATCCGAGATATTAAGTTTGTTAGTGATAGGATATCATACATAATTCTAAAGGGTAAACGACATGATTTTATAATTGTAAATGTACATGCCCCCACAGAAGATAAAGATGACAAGATCAAGGATGAGTTCTATGAAGAATTAGAATGCTTATTTGATAGCCTTTCACGATATCATATGAAAATTGTCTTAGGAGATTTTAATGCAAAAGTGGGGCGGGAAGATATATTCAAACCAACAATAGGCAAATTCAGTCTTCATGAAGATAGTAACGACAACGGGGTTAGATTAGTCACATTTGCCACATCAAAGAATCTCATTGTTAAGAGCACAACATTTCAGCATAAGGATATTCATAAATACACCTGGACGTCCCCAGATGGAGAAACTCGGAACCAGATAGATCATGTATTAGTGGATAAACGCTGGCACAGTAGCATCATTGATGTTAGATCAGTTAGAGGGACAGACTGCAATTCAGATCATCATCTGGTCAGGGTGAAAATCAGACAACGGCTATCGCTTATGAGAGGAACAAACGCTAAAGATGATTCTGTAAAATATGAATTAAAAAACTTGAAAAATGATGAAATGCGGCAAGAATACCAAATCAAAATTACTAATAGATTTGAAGTACTGGAATCTTCAGATGACAATGTGGCAAACGAAGAAGAAACTGATATAAATAAAGAATGGGAGGCTATAAGAGATACTATTAAATTGTCAGCATCAGAAAGCATTGGTTGTTTAAAAAAGAGGCAAAACAAGAAATGGTTTGATGAGGAATGTGCCGACATTGTAAAGAAAAGAAAGCTAGCAAAAATGAAATGGTTACACGAGCCAAATGAGGTAAATTTAGAGCAATTGGGTAGTGTTAGACGGGAAACCACCAAGTTACTAAAGAGTAAAAAGAGGGAATATTTGAGAGAGAAGATTAATGATCTTGAAATGAATGCAAAAAATAGGAACATTAGAGAATTATATCAGGGAATTAGTATAGAGAAGAAAGGGTTTCAGGCTAGAACAAACATAATTCGGAATGAAAATGGGGATATGATTGCAGATTCCAAGAGTATATTAAATAGATGGAAAAGTTATTTTAATCAGCTATTAAATGTACATACAGAACAGGACATTGAGGAGGATAAGTTACAGACAGCAGAAATGCTAGTCGCAGAGCCAAGTGCATTAGAGGTTGAAATGGCAATTGAAAAATTGAAGATGTATAAAGCATCAGGTTCAGATGAGATCCCAGCAGAACTGATAAAATCAGGGGGAGAAAAATTGATGGACAAGATACGCTGTTTGCTTAGTATGATTTGGGAAAAAGAAGCTCTTCCAGATGAATGGAAGGAATCAATTATCGTACCAATTTATAAGAAAGGAGATAAAACTGATTGCAACAACTACAGGGGCATCTCATTACTTTCAACTTCGTACAAAATTCTAACAAATATATTAGTAAGCAGACTTACTCCCTATATTGATGACATTCTAGGAGATCATCAATGTGCATTTAGAAGAAACAGGTCTACAACAGATCAGATTTTTAGTATAAGACAGATTTTAGAAAAGAAATGGGAATATAATGGTACTGTACATCAACTATACGTAGACTTCCAAAAAGCATATGATTCAATTAAGAGGGAGAAGTTATATAGTATCCTGCTGGAGTTCGGAATTCCTAAAAAGTTAGTTAGACTTATACGAATGTGTCTAAATGGCTCAACGAGTAGGGTGCGTGTAGGCAAACAGTTTTCAGACACTTTTGAAATCCAGAATGGGTTGAAGCAAGGAGATGCACTATCTCCTCTACTATTTAATTTTGTACTAGAGCATGCCATTAAATCTTTAGAGAATGAGGAAGGCCTACAACTGAATGGTATTAATAAGCTGTTAGTTTATGCTGATGATGTAGTACTACTGGCCGATAGCGAGGAGATACTAAAGGCCAACACGCACACACTATTGAGTAACACTAAGAAATTAGGACTGGAAGTAAATATCAGTAAAACTAAATATATGGTCACACGTAGAAATACATTATATAATGGAAATGGACAGCTAATGACAAATGAGGGAAATTTTGAGGAATTGGCTGAATTCAAATACCTAGGAACAATAATCACAAATAGGAATGAGATGCACAAAGAAATTAAACATAGGCTCAATTCTGGAAATGCATGCTATTATGCATTGCAGAGACTTTTGATGTCCCAACTCCTTTCAAAAAACGTTAAGCTGAAAATATATAAAACTATTATTCTACCAGTTATATTATATGGGTGCGAAACATGGACTCTTACTTTAAGGGAGGAAAGGAGATTACGAGTATTTGAGAATAAAGTTCTTAGGAAAATTTTTGGACCAAAGAGAGATGAACAGACAGGTGAATGGAGAAGACTACATAACAATGAACTACATGGTCTTTATAGGAAGCCAGATATAATAAGAACAGTTAAGTCCCGTAGACTGCGATGGGCAGGACATGTTGCGCGTATGGGGAATGAAAGACGTGCATGGAAACTTCTTGTAGGAAAGCCAGAAGGAAAACGCACAGTTGGTAGACCAAGAATGAGGTGGGAGAACAACATTAACTATGATTTGAGGGAAGTAGATTATACAGGGAATGATTGGAAAGCATTGGCTCAGGATAGGGATGTATGGAGAGCTTATGTCCGTGCGGCCATGAACCTACGGGTTCGATAGTGCCAGTGAGTAAGTAAGTAAGTAAGACTAGGATTAGATAACCTATTATTTATGATGGTACATGCCTTGTATTGGTAAAAACATATGGGAATAGCCCTTAAAAACTGTTTACTATAATAATTTTAATTAAGAGGAGCTATGGGAGGAGATAGAGATACCATTGATAAAATATAAAAGCAACAGTTAAAGTTATGTGGGCATACATATGGTATGGACAACACAAAATGCCCAAAAATCTTAAAATGGGTACCAACAGGGAGAAAGAGTCTGAGGTGACCCAAACACAGTTGGAAGAATGATATCCAGGAAGCCATGAAAGATAAAGTTATAAAATTATCGTAATATTGGATATTTTTATTATCTATTTTGGGGAGAGGCGAAGTTAAAAATTAATTTAAAAAAGGGATTTGAAGAAAAGGACTGCTTATAATGGAAACTGGAAATAGAGGAACAACGTCAGTTGTAACAACCTGAAAAGTAATAATAAGAATAATATTAATAATAATAATAATAACAATAATAATAATAAGTAGTGAAATTAGAAACAGTATGAGGTATAACAATTGAGGCAGTTAGAAGCAAAGTGGTGTAAGTGCAAATTTTGCGGTATTAAAAAAAAGTTTAAAGTTAAAGTTATTTAAGAAAACCATAGGCAATTGAAAAGTATAGTCCGGGTTCGATCTCTCGTCGGGCTTAGTTTCTTGGGTGAGGTTTTTTTCGGGCTCTTTCTTGCCTTTAAACAAATGCCAGAATACTTCAAGGCCCAGACGGTGCCCCGAAGATCATCAGTTTAAAGTTATTTAAGAAAACCATAGGCAATTGAAAAGTATAGTCCGGGTTAGATCTCCCGTCGGGCTTAGTTTCTTGGGCGAGATTTTTTCGGGCTTTTTCTCGCCTTTAAAACAAATGTCGGAATACTTTAAGGCCCAAACGGTCCCCAAACATCATCTGCCCATCATTATTACATTCACCTTATTAGATTAAGATTAGGATTAAGGTCTCTCCTGGTGCATCGTTACCATTGTCATCGCCCATCATATCATTGGGGCAGCGTAACCTCTCCTTCCAGAGGTCCCAACCTTAGAATGGGTTACAATAACATAATGCCAGGAAAGAATACCATAAATATCTAAATGACAAACTGGTGGCATTGCATAAAAAAATATTTATTTACTCCTAATGCATACACTAATATTCTTTTGCCACTAAATAAAATTATGCTTCAGGAATTTAATTATGCACTAAACTCTTTTTTTTTTTATAAAAAACACATCCTTTGCTTCTAACCTCCTCAGTTGTGAATGTTGTAAAATGTATTTCCTAGTAGAAATGTCGCTTCCTACGTGGGCCAAATAATGCTTTTAATTTGTTTCTAAGAAAACGGGCAGGCGTCGTCATTCATTTTTTTAGTGCTTATTAAACACATTCCACGTGACAACAGATGAAGACGCAACACAATGACAATAACATTAAATTGTGCCCCGTCCATTAAAGACTTCTAAGAAGGTACAACCATGATTTGTTAATGCGTTCTAGAAATAGGCAACGTAACTTACATTCGTGACTGTTTGAGGTGCACACAAGTTTTACGAAGAAAAATATTTTCATACTTGCGCAACACTTATTTCAACGCGTGCGCAGGAGAAACTTTAAAGATATTTATTATAATAGTGGATCATTCAATTACCGAATTCCGAAGGAATATAGCTAATGAGGTTGTTCTCATAAAAATAGGCTATTATTTTTTTTTACAAATCTTCATTCAACCGATTTAGTAAACACCGAAAATGACCATGAAAAAAATATATATAGTCCAGCCCTGTGGTCTCGAGGTAGCGTACTGCCTTGTCACGCAGCTGGCCCTGGTTCGATTCCCAGTCGGGACAGGCTCCTGGATGAGGATTTTTCCTGTTTTTTTCCTCACCTGTAAGACAAATGTCAGGTAGCTTAGGGCCCAACGGTCCCAGAAAGTCATCCGGCCATCATCGTCATCCTTATCATTATCATCACCATCCTTCACCAGTGTGGAAAGCAACGGGAATCTAGCACACCTACAATTCCCTAGTAAAGCTGCAAAGCATAGCATGAAAATGCTCGGGCAAAATTACTATGTATGGATATATATATATATATATATATATATATATATATATTGCTCAATGTCAAAAAGGATTAATTATAACATGGAAAAAGCGTCACTGCTATAAAGTAAAAATATGCTCCTTAATTTGCTTACTTGCTATAGTAGCTACTAGGTGGCAGTGGAGACCGAGTTCCCGCTACATCTTGTAATAATAGAGAATAAGTATAAGATAAATAAATGTTTATTTTGGATTCGCTTGGTAGCGTAAGTGGTAGCGCACTGAGATATCAACTCAGAGGTCCGGGTTCAAATCTCGTACAGGCATTTTTCTTATCTTGCCATTTATATATGTATAAAGTTAAAGTGATCCCACCACAGGCCTCAGGAGGTCTTTGAGGTAGTAGGAGTTAAGGCTCCCACATTTTCTAGATAATCGTCAGTTGATGTCAGCCGGGTTGTCAACCCTGCGTGACGGCCGCCTTTATCCCCAGAACAAGAGTTTGGTACTCATTTCCGTTAGAGGCAGAGTCGATCCCAGGACTATAGTGTAGCCAAAAAGTTTAGGTTAGTATAAAAATCCTGACCCCATCGGGACTCGAACCCTTGTCTTTCCGGTTTGTAGCGCATTCCCTTAACCACTATATATATATATATATATATATGGCATTTATTTTTCTTATCATGCCATATTAAGCTTGCATTGCTCAATGTTAAAAAATTAATTATAACATATATATATGTGTGTGTGTGTGTGTGTTTGGTGTGTGTGTGTGTGTGTGTGTGTGTGTGCGCGCGCGCGCATGTGTGCGTCTGCTAATTGGCGCGATCTTTTTCGGAAGCAAACTCGACATATGGCAATACATTAAGAAATATTAGGTCATGTTCGTTATCAACAAAACGGAACTGATATGAGTGATTAACCTGAAGCGAAATTTAAGAAATCGCTTTAACGGTCGCGATCCCCCCCCTTTTTTTCTCAAAGAAAAGTATATGCTATTGAAATGAAATGGGTAAGTATTCCACAGAAGAGTGGGTATACTAGTAAGCCGTAATTTAAAAATCGTTCTCTCTCTCGCCATGTTTGTTTTCTCTCGACGTAACTGTGGGCTGTAAAATACATGACTAAAATAACCCATCAAGTGCCTGATTCTGTTTTAAGTTACGAGTAGGGGATTATATATAATTTTTGTCGGCGGCGGTAGGGTGGAGGTTATATTCCTTGCCTCTAGTTCCAACGGAAGCGGATTCAAACCTGGACGGGGTCGATGAGTTTTTAGGATGGTAAAAATTCAAGGGACAAGTCCTCCGGGACGGACTTTAAACCGTGGTATGAAGATTTTCATGCTCGTAAAAGAACCTTAAGCCTGAATAAAGAAGACTATGCAAAATTTACCGGCCGTTATCCATCCAAATGGTCCTGCGCCGTAGCCGAGTGGTTAAGGCAAGAAGCCTAGGTGCAGAGCTACGGGACTTGCGCTGGTTCGAGTCCCCATGGGGGAAGAAATTTTTCTCATGGAATTTCGGCCAGCATGGGACCGGTGCCCACCCAGCATCGTGAGGCATTTGGGTAGCTACAATAAGTAGGGACCCCAGGTTGAGAAGACCAGCTATAACAGCTGGGGGACCCGACATGCTGACTACATGTCACCCCTACACTGGCCTATGATCGTCTACATCTGTGATTAACACATGCGGACGTGAGGCCAGTAGCCGGCTGGTAGTGCTAGGGCTTTCAAGACCTGTCGCACTTAGTTTTTTTTTATCCATCCAAATAATACCTTACTTGCCCTTTAGGTTTCTCTCCCTCTAAGGTGATATACCGACCACATGTCACTCGGTGATATCTGTGGGTAAATAAGCGTAACTAAATTATTTTGGTTAAAACAATCCCAGTAGGGATCCCCACACGGGGATGTACGGAGTATATAGATATGTAGATTTTTTTTTAATGGTTGATTCCTTCGTTGAAGAAGGAAATATTATTGGAGAAAAAAACAACAATATAATTTGTATACTTGTTCACAGTTTACTCGGAGTTGTAGAGGGGAATGGAGGGAGTAATTGACCTACCAGTGAGGTATAGCCTAGGGTCATCGACAGAATTAAATTATGTGCGCTAATTGTTAATCTCGTGTACAGTGAAAGGATAAAGTCGTGTTCATTTAATCCTTCTCAAAACACGAACATATTATTTTTCTCTTTAATGCATCCGGAAAAATCATAACCGGAGGGATAACATTTCTACGTTTAAAAATATTCCGAAGTTATTTATTAGAGTATAACAATTGTGTAATTCTATGTCCGGGTTTACGTATATTGATATTTGTCTGTTTGCAAATATTTTATTAGTTGTAATAATGCCTAGCTTACTGGCATCTTTCATTTTGTCGTTTGATCTCTGGTATGCCAAGTATTTGCTTTTGAGACTATTGTCTTATTATTTTAACTTACAATGTAATAAAACAAATTGCTTGTAAATAAAGCTTATGTAAATAAACTAATAGGGTATTATTTACAATACATACATATTATACGACACAGCGAAACGTTTACTTCCAGTACTAGCAGCACTGTTGCTGCGTCGCACGGACATAGATACTAACCATGTATAGTCAGGAACAAATAGCAAATGAAGCACTTACCCAGCTTACTTAGGGTAATAGCTGCTACACACCCACTGCCGTGAAGCGAATGTACTCGGGATGACATGGTATTAGTTCGCAAATCATTCGCAAACGAAGCAGATCAGTGTTCCACATTTCCGGATAGTAAGTGAATTTCATTCTTGTGCTTTTTAGCATTATATAGTAGTAGTTAGTAGTAGTAGTAGTAGTAGTTAGTAGTAGTAGTAACTTGATGCTTCGACGCCCAACATGTAGGACCAGGATATTTTAATACAATAATGAGTATAATGACATACGGTACAGAAAAATGGTAATCAAAATCTAGAACAATACGTAAATTAAATTATAGAGAAATGGATTTTTGCTGGCGTTCAGTTGGAATTTCTAAAAGAGATGAAGTAAGAAACAGTGTTATTAAACAAAATATAAATGTTCGAAATTTAATGTTAGAGATATAAAGTAATTATCCTAAATTATGAAGTTCATATCAATGACAAATGAGGGAAATTTTGAAGAAGTGGCTGAATTCAAATACCTAGGAACAATAATAACAAATGGGAATGAGATGCACAAAGAAATTAAACATAGGCTCAATTCTGGAAATGCGTGTTATTATGCATTGCAGATACTCTTGATGTCCCAACTCCTTTCAAAAAACGTTAAACTGAAAATATATGGAACTGTTATTCTACCAGTTATATTATATGGGCGTGGAACATGGACTATTACTTTACGGGAGGAAAGGAGATTACAAGTATTTGATAATAAAGTACTTAGGAAAATGTTTGGACCAAAGAGAGATGAACAGACAGGTGAATGGAGAAGACTTCATAACAATGAACTACATGATCTTTATAGGAAGCCAGATATAATAAGAACAGTCAAGTCTCGTAGACTGCGATGGGCAGGACATGTTGCACGTATGGGGAATGGAAGACTTGCATGGAAGCTTCTTGTAGGAAAGCCAGAGGGAAAACGCCCAGTTGGTAGACCAAGAATGAGGTGGGAGTATAACATTAACTATAATTTGAGGGAAGTAGATTATACAGGGAATGATTGGAAAGCATTAGCTCAGGATAGGGATGTATGGAGAGCTTATGCCCGCGCGGCCATGAACCTACGGGTTAGATAGTGCCAGTGAGTGAGTAAGTAAGTAATATCAATTTGTTATTTAAGATTTAGTTTTTATTAATATCAAGAATTACACTAGTTTTCTTTTCCTTTTTTTTTTGGTATCTATTTTACTATAAATGAATTGGTTTATTTTATTGAATGTAAAGTTGTAACAATTAATTCAAATACTATTGTAATAATTTCTTATTTGTAATTTTGGAATACATTACATTACTCCGACTCCGTTTTGCAAAATTTGTATACCAAATTTATAAAACTGTTCAAAATTGGTAATTTTTTTTTCTAAGCAATTTTTTAAAGCCACTATTTAACTCATGTCCCAAATGGGAGTCAATGACCTAATATATTTGAATGAATTTTGATTTACAACCAATCACAGTCGTTCTTCACCTCGATTTTATCAGTTTAATTGTATTATATTAAAATCAAGCTCCTCCTTTTTAACATTCTGAATAGTTCAGAGCATTATTTTGCAGTGACTGACTCTCTAAGAAATACGGCTACCAGATTGTATATATAGTGAACGAATGTAAACAGATACTGCTAGCGGGTTATAATAGAAAAATGTTCGTAGTAATTGATTATAACACAATAGAAAGAAACCACTGTTTGCACTTTCTTAAACATATTGTTTCCAGGTGTTAATGTTCCAGAAAAATATAATTTACACCATAGGACATCAGAAATTAATTAATAACCTACAATGTTGATTATAAACAGTTTGATGTTTCATTTTTTCCTCCACTAGGGTTCATTCTTACAATATTGCGATTCTTTGGCAATGAATAATATGATCTGGTTGCAGTGATTAACAAATGAAGCATAACAAACGTTTCTCATTTGTTTTCAAACATCGCCGTTTACATTGAATATACAAATATTTAAAAATAACTATATTTAAATAATGGTTTGTGAGTAAACAGCTTAATTTTATTCGTTAGATAGTGCTAACAAATGCCACTCTTGATTTCCAAATTCTCTGGATAAATTCACTCCTCACTTCATGAGTCGTGAATTTATCGATAATTTGGAAATCACTCGTGGCTTTAGTTATGATAAAATATTTATTTATTTTTATCCGACATTTACAAACCCTATTTCACCTTAAGGTATATTGGGATTATAATCTGTGTCAAAGTTGTGATACATTATATAAAGATTTTTTTATAAATCCAAAGTTTTATGAATCTTATTTACGAAGATATTTAAAAGTTTTTATTATTTATTGAAAGCACTTCCTTAATGGGTGGTGCTACTGAGGTGATAAAATATTTACTCCAACATGTCAAACCATGTGTTTAAACCAAAGAAATATTTTATATCGCTTTGTAATAATATTTTTGTGAGAAAATTGTGCCTAATTAGATTTTTTTTTTTCCACATTAATTTCTCTAATGCTATTAAAATGATAACTGGTAGCTTTAACTTTATGAAATTTCATATTCCACTTCAGTAGGCATTATTTAAATTCTACGAAGTAGTATGTTGGAAGACCTAGAAGACGTTGGGCTGATGCATTATGAAGTCGGAACGGGCAATTGCCTAATCCCTGGAGTGATGATTATGATGATGAGTATGTAAAAAATTTACTGTTCTATCATATATAAAACTGTAGTTTTATACATTCAAGGTTTCAGCCTCGGTGGTTATGCTCTTTGCCTCTGGTCCCGAGGGTCGAGGATTCAAACCCGGAGGGGGTTGATGGATTTTTTAGGATGGAAAAATCCAAGGAGCAAGTCCTCCAGGAGGGACTTTAAGTCGTGGGTCCAGAGTCTCAAGATTTTCAGGCCTTACGAATATCAGTTTCATTTCGCTGTACTTCTTACACAAAACCTGATACTACAACATCTGTTCAAAATGGCGTCCTTCAGTTATAATGCAGCCATGACGTTGGCGTGAACAACCCTGGAGTCTCTCTGACGATGTCTCAGGCAGCGAGAATTCGTTCTTGTAGCTCCTCTGTTTTTTCTACTGGTGTCTCTCACACAAGACATTTCACATGACCCCATAAGAAAAAAATCAAATAATCAGATCAGGCGAACGGGCTAGCTATGGAACAGGACCTCCTTTTCCTATTCACTTCTCAGAGGGAACACCTGGTTAAGACGACTGCAGGGTTGTCCGTCCACATAAGAACACCTGTTGTAATATAATTGTTTATGTAAGTACTACAGCGAAATGAAACATACATTCGTGAGGTTTCGTTATTTCACTTTCATAGGTATTCCAGAAACATTCGCCTATAACTTGCGAAGGATAGTTTCCAAACCAGAGTTTCTTATATCAAATCTCTACATTTGTCCTCCTTGATTGTTCCTGGAAGTTTGTATCACATCGCAGAAACATCCTATAAATATTTGACGAATACAGATCAAATTGGTAGCTAATTTGGATTACAGAGAACGCAATCAAAACGCATTTCATTCTAACCATATTGGTACAGACCACAGAAGAATTGAAATACCTTACAGGCGTAAGCAAAGAACATATATGTGAATTCTGGAGACGGAACGTCATCAAATGGTCCAATTCATGAAGCCTATAATGATGAGAAATGTATGTAGGCTACAATGTTCAGTTTTCATAGCATATCCAAGTGTTACAGACCACAGAAGAATTGAAAGACTTTACAGGCGTAAGCAAAGAACATATGTGAATTCTGGAGACGGAACGTCATCAAGTGGTCCAATCCACGAAGCCTATAATGATGAAAAGTGTGTGTACGCTACAATGTTCAGTTTTTATAGCATATCCAAGTTTTTGTCTTCGTCATCAGACATGTTTAGAACAATGATAAAGGAGGTCGGAATTACTGGTTTATTGTCACCAGTGGTGATGTAACAAAAAAAAATAGAAAAAGTTCGATGCTGAGGAAATTAATTCAATTAGTGAGTAAACTAACGAGTTAGCTCTCACACATTCCATTTATAAAAATTAATGTCTCGGTTATTACAATTACCGAGTCAATTAAGTACATAACAACTGGCCAACAGACGGAGGAGTATGGAAAAATGTTTAAAACGTTCATTCATTTAATTTGTTAATAGCTTGTTAAGAAGTGCTTAAACTAAACCACTTCGCTAAGCGGCGGCTCTGCAAGAATTCTTTGACTTTTTTAAAACAACTGACTAATGAAGTGGCAGACTTCCAAAGACGACACTACTTCGCCATGTCCATTTATTTCACTCAAGCAATATGTGCTTAGCTTTTAAGAAATTGTTGCAATATTTGGGTATTAATATTGCTGTCATAATTGTAATTATTATTATTATTATTATTTTATTATAATTATTAATATTATTATTGCTACTATTATTGTAATTAATACTCTTATTATTGTTATTTTATACTATTATTATTGCAATTATTACTATTTTATTGTTATTGCTACCATTATTATTGTAATTACTACTATTATATTACTATTATTGTAATTATTGCTTATTATTATTGTTGTCATTGTTATTACTATTATTATTGTTATTGTTTTATTAATATTATTATAGTTATTGTTGTTATGATATTGTTAGTAGTAGTAGTAGACGAAAAAGTACCTTGGTCGAAAGAGTGACGATCTTTCACCGTAAAAATATAACCGTCAAGAAATGTGGACATGGGTTCAACTGTGGTAAAATTTTCCGTAGGTCCCCCATTCGGTTCTCCGGGCGCGGATTACTTCAGAGCGTAACACGGACTCTTACTTTAAGGGAGGAAAGGAGATTACGAGTATTTGAGAATAAAGTATTTAGGAAATTTTTGGACCAAAGAGAGATGAACAGACAAGTGAATGGAGAAGACTGCATAACAGTAAATTGCATGGTCTTTATAAGAAGCTAAATATAATGAGAACAGTTAAGTCTCGTAGACTGCGATGGGCAGGACATGTGGCACGAATGGCAGAATGAAAGACGTGCATGGAAGCTTCTTGTAGAAAAACCAGAGAAAACGCCCAATTGGTAGACCAAGAATGAGGTGGGAGAATAACATTAACTATGATTTGAGGGAAGTAGATTATACAGGGGATGATTGGAAAACATTACCTCAGGATAGGGATATATGGAGAGCTTATGCGCGCGCGGCCATGAACCTACGGGTTCGATAGTGCCAGTGAGTTAGTAGTAGTAGTAGTAGTAGTAGTATACTATGAGCCATGAAAATGAACAAATATGAAAGTCTAGTCATTATTCTATCAGTAAGAAATGAGTGTACAGTGTCCTCTCCTTTCCCTTATAAGTACTTCTCAAACATACTAATTACATTAGTGTAACTAGTAAAGTTGTGCAGATTACACAAAAATGTTAAGTAGCCCTGAAAATAAAACAAACAATAGAAGAAAATCCTAAAATGATTATTCGATTGCATAATAAATGCTTATTAGTATCAGAAATATCCAAAGTAATTGCACAGTTCGTAATTTCCTAAGAGAAAATGGTTATTATGGAAGAGTGGCCCGAAAGAAGTACTTCTTCAATTAAAGAGGAATAACTAACTAACTCACTGGCACTATCGAACCCGTAGGTTCATGGCCGCGCGGACATAAGCTCTCCATATATCCCAATTCTGAGCCAATGTTTTCCAATCATCCCCTGTATAATCCACTTCCCTCAAATCATAGTTAATGTTATTCTCCCACCTCATTCTTGGTCTACCAACTGGGCGTTTTCCCTCTGGTTTTCCTACAAGAATCTTCCATGCACATCGTTCATTCCCCATTCGTGCTAAATGTCCTGCCCATCGCAGTCTACGAGATTTAACTGTTCTCATTACATCTGGCTTCCTATAAAGACCATGTAATTCACTGTTATGCAGTCTTCTCCATTCACCTGTCTGTTCATCTCTCTTTGGTCCAAAAAATTTCCTAAGAACTTTATTCTCAAATACTCGTAATCTCCTTTCCTGCCTTAAAGTAAGAGTCCATGTTTCGCAACCATATAATATAACTGGTAGAATAATAGTTTTATATATTAAGAAGAATGAATGAATACATTTTTTAATTATCCACTGTACAACAATGAGTATGTTTATAATTCCAGACATTGAATGACTGTGTTTGTAAACCTTAAGGAATTGCAGAAGAGCACAACATTTTCTGTGAGAAAAACATTTTTGTTAAGGGACGAAATATTACGGGCTCCGTTTAGACGGAGGAGTTAGATCAATACAATCACATGATGGAATCTTCCTTTACAACACAACCGCAACACTACTTGATACATGTCAGTGTATATTCAACAAAACTGCAGCAACACAGCTGTTACCTGGCCATAACTCCATAGTCCAACAGGCATAGATACTGAATAACACCCGCCTCGTGGTCTTGTGGCCAGCGTTTCTGGCTATAGGCCTAGAGCAAGAAGCCCCAGGTTTGATTCCCGATATTGGATATTCGAATTTTTCTCCAAACTTAATTGTCTGCATTCCATCAGAGTCTGGACGTTTCTGTCCATATGTACGTATGTGCTGTAGAAAAAGGTAATCATCATGGGAAATAAGAAAAACCAGATGAAATAAAAGGGGTAAAATTAAATAATGGTTATTTGGATGGGTTAAAGTTATAGATGTGTAAGTCATTCCCGTTAGCTAGCACTATCGAACCTGTAGGTTAATGGCCGCGCTGATATAAGCCTTCCATGCATCCCTATCCCGAGGTAATGTTTTTAATCATTTCCTATATAATCTACTTCCCTCAAATTATGGTTAATTTTATTCTCTTACCTCATTCTTGGCCTACCAATTGTGCGTTTCCTATCTGTTTTTTCTGTAAATACTTTCCATTCCCATCTTTAATTCCTCATCCAGGGCACATATCCTGTCCATCCCAGCTACGAGACTTCCAGGATGATTTATCTAATACTTGTGTTAATATTTCTAGTGTCCCGCTTTAAATAATAGGCCTATCCTAAAATACCATGTTCCTAGAATCATGCTCCTATGTTTGAGCCTTTGACATGGATTTCCTGAAGAAGTCCCCTCCCGGAGAACCAAATGGGGGACACTATCCATCCATCCATCCATAGTAATTCTGCCCGAAGGCAAGTCCTTCACTGCAATCATAGAATTTTCATGCTATGCTTGCAGCTTTACTAGGGAATTGTAGGTGTGGAAGCTTTCGTTGCTTTCCACACCGGTGAAGGATGATGATAATGATAATGATAAGGATGATGATGATGGCGGCGATGGACATCTGATTTCGGGGACCGTTTGGGCCTTAAAGTTTTCCTAATATTTGTCTTACAGGTGAGGAAAAACACCGATAAAAACATCACCCAGAAAAACTGCCCCGACCGGGGATCGAACCCGGGCCCGCTGCGTGACAAGGGAGCACACTACCTCGAGACCATAGCGGTGGACACATGAAGGACTATTTTACTTCCAAAAATTTTATCCCAATGGAATCCATGTCCGCGTTTATTGAAACGGTTGTATTTTTACGTGAAAGATCGTCACTCTTTCGATCAAGGTTATTGCCTTTGAACTATTTTCGTTACTAGTAAAAATCATAAGAATTACAATCGCATTGTACTAATTCAATTCAATCCTCTACGTTAAATTTAGATTCAGGTGACACTCCTGAAATGATAACATTGCAACATTTTTGCTCCCGAATTTATTCAGTTTTTTTAGCGTTATGTTAATTTTGTAGAAAACAAAGAAAGTATCACTACTAATAAAATTGATATCAAATTCACTTACAGTGCTCTAACTTCAACCAGTCCATTTAATAATAGATCGTCAATCTTAAAAATCACGTTTGTACATCAACTATATCTCTATTTTAACATTTAACCTTAATCATGCTAAAATGCACACTTATTTGTTTTGAAATTCCATTTCATTTACGTAGTTAAACCTCTCACTTTACAGGACATTTTACATGTCACACGCCACCCGGGTCTTACGGTAATACGACCTGTCGGGAGAGGGATTTTAAGTATGGTTCACAAACATACTTTTTTGACATCACAAAGATATGGAGGGCTTCCCCGAATGAGTGATCAGCTCAGTGTCAGGGCTTCCTCCGAGACATCACAATATTAGGACGAAACACACACACACACACACACATATACTAAACATGGCGAATATTATAATGGCGATTCTGATATTCGGGGAACGTTTGTGCCTTAAAGGTTCCTGAATTTGTCTTACAGAAGAGGAAAAGCCCTGAAGTAAGGAGTAACCCTTTTCCTCTGGGTTCCCTACATGGAGTTTCCATACCACTTTTTCATTTCTCATTTGCGCCACATGTCCTATCCATCAAAATCTAAGAGACATAAACCCCGATTTGCAATACATATGACACGAATGGGGAATGAAAGGGGGACATGGATTTATAAAACTTTTTTTTTTCGGAAATGCAGTAAAACTTATTTAATCCGGAACGTGAATATTGCGAAAATTTGTCCAATGTGAACAAATTTATTGGTCCCGGTGAAATAATAGTAATTTTAGTGTATTTATTTTGTATAAAACGGAATCTGTCCAACGCGAAAACGGAAGGATATTTCTAGAGAATTCATGAAAAAATGTTTATAATGCGGAAAGATAGAGAGAGAAATAAATTAGTTTCCACTATATTGAATTCCCGTTAGGCGAATTAACAATAAGTGATGATTGCTGCCGCCGGATGAAGTAGAGTTTCTACCTGTATCTGGAATTTTCTTTCGGCCTCACTGCACACCCGTTTTGCGAAACACAGGTTCGTTTAACAAATATTTGGCGTGTGACATCAGTCTTACAAATAACCAGAGCACTGTAAAATCTTAAATTAGTTTTAATAGTTGAGAGCGATTGTGTACGTATCTTTCACAGGTAGTGTTCTGAATTTACGGAATAAAGATAGCTAAATCGTATGTATTATTTTTATTAAACGAAAAAGTGAAAGTGATTGAATATAAAGAAAAACATACTCTCAGTACGCGAAATAATGACTAAATTTAAATGTGGAAAAACCCAAGTTTGTGAGATTTTAAAACACAAAAAAAAAATAATGAATGAATGGACGCAAGGAAATGGTGAAATAAGACAAAAACGAGGGTGGGAGTGTTTTACAAGTCCACGATCAACAAATCTTCATATTTCCGGATGCTGTATCCCTAGGGAATAACGATTTCAAGGCATATTCAGGTTAATTGTAAACAGTTTAAAAGACGACACAATATACTCTGGAATGAAATTTGCGGGGAATCAAAGGATGTGGACGAAAGTATAGTTAGTGAATGGAAATCGAAACTGCAATACAATAATTTCAGGACAAGCGCCTAAGAGACATTTTTAACGCTCTAAAATCCAAGATTGCTTAATAATTTTTGTTTTTTATAATGCGGAATCTTGTCTAATGTGGAAAAAATATTGGTCCCATGCGATTCCGCTTTGAACAAGTTTTACTGTATGTTTACGAGAACAACCTCAATAGTTGTATTCCTTCGGAATTCGCTAACATGATTGATTCACTACTAATAATGGATTACGAACTACTCACAACGTTGTAATTATTCATTAGTAAAACCTGATTATAACCTTATGGACTTTAAACTGAATAACTTCTTCCTACTGATGACAGTTGGATTACGGAGTATAACCATTGGGATTCAAGAAAAAGTTGTGATTTTATCCAATGAACTGTGGAGTTCAGTGTTTCTATTAGTTTCAGTGACATGAATGTGGTCAGAACAAGCGTGCAAATATTGAAATGATTGTATATGTGCATTATCAATCATAGAGGTGTCAGCACATCGATAAGATACAGTATGCTTATGTATGAGGCAGGATGAGACTTTAATACCTCCCATATGTCCTCTGCTTTTCATTGCTGATAAATTCAATCTAATAATAGAAAATATTATTAATTGTTTTTGTTTTAAAGATGAATTAATGAAAATGTAAACAAATAAAACTCGTGAATATTTAGAATAGAATACATTTATTTAGCCAAGTGGAGTTAAGGTCATGTGGCATTCTCTTCCACTCACCAGGACAAACATATATTACACAAAAAATTACAATAATAAAGGTAGTACATACTAAACAATTATCTGTCAAATTGAATAATAATGAAAATATTGTCTAATAATACAATAAAAATAAATACAATTAAAATTAAACTAATGAAAGAATGTAGGCTATACAGAAAGGAATAACAGCTCGAGTCTACTATACATAAAAAGAAAAAAATACAAAGAAAGCAATAAACTATAATGGATTAATCTATCGCTTATTATACAAGGCATTAAGTAAATATACTGACATATCTTAAAACTATTTTTATTAAATAATGAAAAAAACGAATTATTATTTTTTAAAAGTGATATTAGTTAGTTGTTTCTGTTAATAATTTCAATTTCAATTTGTTTCTGAAAGATGGTAAAGTTTGGCAGTCTCTGACGTAGGGTGGTAGAGAATTCCATGTTCAAGCAAGAGAAACTGTAAAAGATTTCGAATAATAGGTAGTGTTATGAGGAGGGATATAAAGGACAATGTGCTCAAGGGATCGGGTACCTAATTTATGTGTATCAGAGAGTTTAGTGAAGCGGTGTGATAAATAATAAGGTAATGATGTGTGTAATATTTTATAGAGAAGTTATTTAAGCAATAAGCAGATAATCTCTTATTGGGTTCTGCTGGCTCTGGGTCAGAGATTTATGGGTTCAAACTCGGTTGTAGGAAAAAAAATTATTCGGATGGATTATATGACCCAAAAATGATAGAGGTGAGAGGTGAGAGGTGAGTGGGGCGTATTTTTACAAGGTTGTTATATATATCCATCCATAGTAATTCTGCCCGAAGGCAGGTCCTTCACTGCAATCGTAGCATTTTCATGCTATGCTTGCAGCTTTACTAGGGAATTGTAGGTGTGGTAGCTTCCCGTTGCTTTCCACACCGGTGAAGGATGATGGTGATGATGATAATGATAAGGATGATGATGATAATGATGGCCATATGATTTCGGGGACCGTTTGGGCCTTAACGTTTTCCTGACATTTGTCTTACAGGTGAGGAAAAACCCCGACAAAAACCTCACCCAGAAAAACTGCCCCGACCGGGGATCGAACCCGGGCCCGCTGCGTGACAAGGCAGCACGTTACCTCGAGACCACAGCGGTGGACTATATATATATATATATATATATATATATATATATATATATTTATTTATTTATTTATATTGAAATACCTTTTCGGGATTATTGGCCGTGTCTTGCTGTGTTGTCTTCTCGACGTTTCTTCACCTTCTGTGAGTGACATCTTCAGGAGATTTTGCTAGTGTAGATTTTCGTAGTAACTGTTACTAAGTTGTTAACTTGTGTTATACAAGTATTTATTAATCATGATATTTTGTCTTGGTTTATGATCATCTAGACATTTTTAAGAAATCTTAGACTTCTGCTATCCCAATTTTCATTAGCAATTTCTTTTGTTGTCCGGATGTCACCGCGTCAAAGTTGTTATTTCTGGTGTTTCTGTCATAATTACAGTCCGGATTTTTATCTAATTACATACTTTTTCTACGGTATGTACCAATCTGAGAATTTAGGTTGTTCAACGAGTTAGTGTACTAGGACTATTATATTTGATGTTCATGTTACATATTTTTGTATGTTCCATAAAATATTACATATTTTAAAGATAACCACATATTTTTACATACTATGTCAAATGACACATTGGATTATAAAAAAAAATATATTTTCAAATATATTTCTAAGTTATGCAATTTTAAGCAATAAGTTAGAGTAGAATGCCAAAGAGTCGTTTATCAAAACAGCTGCTTTATTATAGGCCTCTAGGCCGAAGAAATGTAGGAAGACCAAAACGTCGTTGGAAGGACGACCTGCGCCTGCGGCATGTAGTGCGCCGGGGAGCGGAACGGGCCAACAACAGGCCCATACCTTGAAGATGATGATGATGATGATGCTACGTTTCACTATTCTTCGGGAGGAACGGAAGATATTTGTAAAATACGTTTTACCAGCATACGTAAGTATGCACAAGTCATGTTGATCGTTAATTTTCACGATATAACAACCTGCTTTCTGATTTACAAGAAACTTAACTCCTGAAAATATGGAGGAGTGTCTAATGATTAGCTGTGTTTTCTCCCATGAATGACTGACTTTTGAATTACACCCCAATCGGGGCATTCTGTATCTATGTATGCAATTTGTGTAAAATTGTTATTTTTTGTCTTTTAAGTCGTATAAAGCATTTTAGAATATTTGTATAGTTTCTTTGTAGTTCTTCTTCTTCTTCCTTCCAAGTATTAGGCCAAGGCCTGTTACGATCCTATAGAAAATTTTCCCTCCAGCGTTTCATAGGACGGCCCAGTGATCTTCGTCCTCTTGGTATATAATTATAAACAGCTTTGGGGATCCGATTTGAACTCATTCTTTCAAGATGGTGTTTCCAATTTAGTTGGTACTGTTTAATATATTCCAAAATTGGCGTAGTCTTCAATTCTTTTAAGATATCGGTGTTCCTTTTCCCGATCCCATCTGGTGTAACCCGCTGTTCTGCGCATGAATCTCATTTCACAAGCCGTTATTCTGCTTTCATGTTGTTTTTTTAGTGTCCATGCTTCACTACCATAGGTCAACACTGGTCTAGCCAAAGTGTTATAAACGTAATCTGGTGTTTTTTTGTACAAGGGATGGTTTCATAACTTGATTAATAATTCCTAAACTTTTATTATAACTAGTAACTTTTTCAGGGATATCCTTTTCATCCCAGATAGAGAGATAATATCCAAGATATTTAAATTCATTAGATCTCTCTAAAATTTTATTCTGGAGACAGATTTTACTTTGTACGGGGTCCTTCCCATGAAATGCCATAATTTTAGTTTTGTTAATTGATATTTCCATATTAAATTTGGCACCTATTTTTTGTAAATTATAAATTGATCGTTGCAAATCATTTTCGGAAAGTGCCAGAAGAGCTAAATCGTCTGCAAAATCTTTGTAGTTTTAATATCAATATATTTGAGTTTTTTTTTTACATATTTATGTGCATATTTCAAATGTTAGTACTACATAAAATTACGGTCTCTAGTAAATATTGTGGTCTTCTCCAAAGCTGGCCTAGGATGGGTGTTCAAATACTTGGAATTGCCGACACTCTTAAACAGGAAAAAATGGTAATAAACCATACTTCTTGTTGATAATAGAGCAGTGGCTAGTAATCTAATCACACAACAGCTGTTATGCTTATCTATCAAGGCAGTGTTGCCAATACTGTGAATTTTTCACTAGATCAAGTTTTCATTTTACTCTTCTTCGGTAAGTAAAATTTTAACAGTAGGCAGACAGAGGAAAAATTAATTTTTATACGCCTACATTTAAGTTAGTGTAATTTAGTATTTTTACTTGTGGATTTTTTAATAATGTCGGTAAATTAAAAACGAAAATTAATTGCTACAGTTCTTTTCACTGTTTATTCTCCAATAATAATATCAGCACTAGATCTTAGGTCGATGAAATACCAATCGTATTGTATCAGAGAACATCTCATCATTATTATTATTATTATTATTATTATTATTATTATTATTATTATTATTATTATTATTATTATTATTATTATTATTATTTCACTGTCCCACTTTCCCATTATTGGAATTCACTACTAATAAAAACAGGAGGTACTGGTAATAGCCTCTTTGAAGCAAAAATTGATAGCATTTCTATAAGCTCTATTGTGATGTCACTTTTAATTACAATGTCATAAGTTATTTTATAAATCATGTAATTATTGTATTTGTAATATAATAGTGTATTTACGTTTTGCGCATTTTCTTATGGTCTAATTATAACTAACTCATTGGCACTATCGAACCCGTAGGTTCATGGCCGCGCAGACATAAGCTCTCCATACATCCCTACCCTCAGCTAATATTTTCCAATCATCCCCTGTATAATCTACTTCCCTCAAATCATAGTTAATGTTATTCTCCCACGTCATTCTTGCTACCAACTGGGCGTTTTCCCTCTGGTTTCCCTACAAGAGGCTTCCATGCTCCTCTTTCATTCCCCATTCGTGCCACATGTCCTGCACATCGCAGTCTACGAGACTTAACTGTTCTCATTACATCTGGCTTCCTATAAAGACCATGCAATTCACTGTTATGCAAGTCTTCTCCATTCACCTGTCTGTTCATCTCTCCTTCGTCCAAAAATTTTCCTAAGAACTTAATTCTCAATTACTCGTAATATAATTTCCACCCTTAAAGTCAGGATCCATGTTTCCCATCCATATAATATAACTGGTAGAACAATAGTTTTATATATTTTCAGTTTAATATTTTTTGAAAGGAGTTGAAGGACATCAGGATTCACTGTAATGCATAATAGCACGCATTTCCAGAATTGAGTCAATGTTTAATTTCTTTGTGCATCTCATTCCTGTTTGTGATTATTGTTCCTAGGTATTTGAATTCAGCCACTTCCTCAAAATTTCCCTCATTTGTCATTAGCTGTCCATTTCCATTATATAATGTATTCTATGTGACCACTGACCATATATTTAGTTTTATTGATATTTACTTCCAGTCCTAATTTCTTAGTGTTACTCAGTAGTGTGTGCGTGTTGGCCTTTAGTACCTCCTCGCTATCGCCCAATAGTACTACATCATCAGCATAAACTAACAGATTGTTGATTCCATTGATTTGTAGGCCTTCTTCATCCTCTAAAGATTTGATGGCATGCTCTAGTACAAAATTAAATAGTAGAGGAGATAATGCATCTCCTTGCATTTCAAAAGTATCCAAATATGTTCGCCTACACGCACCCTACTCTTTGTGCCATTTAGACACATTCGTATAAGTGCATGTTGCACTTGTGAATTTTTAAATGTTTTCGGGGTACTTTTTGTGTGTTTCGGGAACTATTTTGTAGTTGGTAAGGTTGGTCGGGGACTTAAAGCTCAGCCTTCGCCTGTTATTCCTGTTATTTATTATAAGCGCTTATAAAACTTTGTTCGGTTTTTGACAATACGTTGTTGTATTATGTATCAGCAGTTCCACAGGTTGAAAACAGTTTGTATTGCAGAAGTTCTGCATCGGATTTACAAGCTGCTGCAGTGAGTGACATTTCATTTACTTAATTTTGTTCAGTTTGCGTTGGTTTAGCTCACTTGGCTGCGCGCAGCTATGTCAGTCCTTGTCCCACTTCTCAATGCTACCTCGCTACTAACCGTACTGAAAACATTCACAATATTTTGCTTTTCGCTCTCTCACCGTTTCAATTATTCACATCTACTGCAGTGGCTCCAGCATCCAACGGAATACAATTGTTCAATTCCACTTATTCAACTCTATAAAATACTGCATACTACAATTTTAAAATTAAGGGAAATGTTATCCATTCAGGTATTCATAAATCTAATGACACCTTGAAACAAGTTATTTTACATTAATATTATCTTTTTTGTCAAACAATGAGGAGTGTTCATTAAATAATTATTTTTTGCGACATTTATTTACTCATCATAATTTTTATTGTCCTCGTTCTTTGAAAGCAATGCGCTTGTATCATCGTTTCTGTCAGTCTGCAAAGAAATGCTGTAAATCCTTTTTTGACATATAGCACCTTGGGAAGAAGAGGGCCACAAGTGAAAAAAGTCATAAATTGAGTTATTCTCTTAGAAAAAAATGGTTATACATTTATTTCTATATGGCCAAAAGTCATGTACAAGATAATGGAGACAGGATAAAATTGTGTCCACATCAAAAATTGAATTCGCCACACCTTTTTTAAAACTTTAATTGCGAATAACTCGGAACTAAACTTTTTTACACTTGTGGCCGTCTTCTTCCCAAGGTGCGATATATTTTAAAACAATCTCCGCAGCCTTCACTACTGCTTCTGAGGATGGAAAACGCCTTCCACGAAGATCCTTTTTTTTCAGTTTAGGGAATAGAAAAAGTAACACAGGGCTATATCCGGACTGTAGGGAGGATGAGGTACTTGCTTCGCCTTCATAAATGTAAGATATTGAGTAACAATTGCGACATCTATGATTTTAGGGAAGCAGATTATACAGGGAATGATTGGAAAGCATTGGCTCAGGATAGGGATGTATGGAGAGCTTATGTCCGCGCGGCCATGAACCTTCGGGTTCGATAGTGCCAGTGAGTAAGTAAGTAAGTATTGCGACATGCGACCTCAAACTACTGTCGTGCAGCATCCAGCTTGTTGCACGGAAATGTTGTCTTTTGCGCCTGATATGGGCTTGGTGAGTTATCAGGACATATCTGCGATACTGACCAGTTACTTTTGTGAGTACGTGCATGAATTCTGAAAAGCCATTCCATGAATACAAAAAAAAAAAAACGTAATTTTACCTCTCCTTCCAATGTTGCAAAGTTGACTGAACAGTGGTCAAATGTAAACAAGAGCAGGATTCAGACTTACAAAGTATACTTCTGTGGAATATAAATTTTGCGCACTGACTGTTTGGAGCATTTGGAGTGAAACATAGGTAATGTAAAATGGTTATTTTCTAAACTGTTTCTGTGACATGACGGTACAGAATACTATTCTAACCCCCTTCCCTCTGACGTCGCGTACAATGGTTATATTGACCATATGCTGATATCGTGTTTACGAAGGACTTGTACCATTTCTAGTAATAAAGGATTTTCCTTGCAGAGCCTTGCTGATTGCTCTTTAGGATCGAATTGATGTAGCCAGTTTCCATAAGCAGTGATTACCTTTGAAAGAAACTCTGAATCACTTCCACTGTATGGGACCGAACATGTCTCGACTTGAACACCATTCACATACAGGAACCGGAAGGGATTACCTTGAAAGAAGAAAATAATCTGAAGATAAACTTACAATTATATATGAAGTATGTATTCCAGGGTCTTCATGTTTTAGGTTATAAGATATTAATTATATAAATTTTACCTGGTAAGTCAGAATAACTTGCGAAGTTTAATAATTTAGTTGAGGACGACTGACTTACCAGGTAAATATTATATAATTAACCTCAACGGTACTTTAATATGAATTTCAAAAGTGTTGAATGTTTTAGGTTCTCGCTAAGGCGTATAGATAACATTGATGTGGTCATGTTTTGATTTATTCCGCCATTCAGCAGACAACTTTATGTATAATGTGTAATTAATTTTTTTTTCCGTACGGAGAGGAGTGCAGAATGAATATATGTTTAAGTGTGCGTATTATATATTGCCCAAGGGATGAAATGAAGAGAAGGGAGAAGGTAAAACCCGGTGTCGGAACGAAGTGTAATCATTTAGGGAAGCAAGAAGGAGCCGCCATACAGTATACTTCACACTAAACAAACACACAAAATTACTCTCATCCTACACTCCTCTCTGTACACAATGCAAGAATACATCTACGTAATGTGACAGCCGAAGTGGTGCATAAATTGAAAATGGATAACATTGTCATCTCTCAGCCCCGCGCGGAACCCGAAGTATGTAAAGTGGAATGGGTGTCATTAGAAACTCATACACATATTATGTTTCTCTTAACAGTGGTCCTCTCTCTATTTCTGCATCTAAGAAAAATAATTCTTAAAACTTTTGTCAACGGCCATACCATGTTGAAGACACCGGTTCCCTTTCACCGAAGTTAAGCAATACTAGGCGCGCTTAGTATATGGATGGGTGATCGCTTGGGACATCGTATGCCGATTGAAAAATTTACTTTTTCCTTCAATTGTTTATTATTATTATTATTATTATTATTATTATTATTAGTAGTAGTAGTAGTAGTAGTAGTAGTAGTAGTAGTAGTAGTAGTAGTAGTAGTAGTAGTAGTAGTAGTAGTAGTAGTAGTATTATATAAATAAAAGTTGCACTTTAAATTTCTATTTTTTAGATATTTTATTGTCAGGCAAACTAGTATCCGGCTTCAATAAAAAAAATACTCCCAGTAAACTGCTAAGAAGTAACTAACTCTAACTCATGGGCACTATCGAACTCATAGGTTCATGGCCGCGCGGACATAAGCTCTCCATACATCCCTATCCTGAGCCAATGTTTTCCAATTATCCCCTGTATAATCTACTTCCCTCAAATCATAGAAATGTTATTCTCCCACCTCATTCTTGGTCTACCAACTGGGCGTTTTCCCTCTGGTTTACCTACAAGAAGCTTCCATGCACGCCTTTCGTTCCTCATTCGTGCCACATGTCCTGCCCAGAGTTTAGAATTTAAACGTCACATTTTATCGGATAATTTTAAATATCACACAGAAAACGAGAAGATACACAAGTTCAGTGGTGACATCTGTGAATTGAAGATGAACACTCGCGCGAATGAGTTTCCGTTAAATGAATGTAGAACACCTGCATCTTCTTTAACAGGAAAACAATCCTCTCTCATTAGTATCATTATTTGTACCTTGAAAAGAACTCCCTCCATTAGTTATATTGGTACTAGAGTATGTCGGAATTTCCTGGATTTTTTCGTTGGTACTGGTTAACATAATAGCTTCCTAGTTTTACCACCGATATGGTTAAGTGTCAACATTGTTTCCTCTCACGTAGCGGGCACGAGTTCGATTCTCGGTCCTATTGAATTTCCTGATTGCGGATTTTCACAGTTTCTCTTCAACTTTAAGTCAAATTCCACTCATGACTTTTCTGAAAATTCACTGGCCTCAGCTCTAGTAGAAGGATAAGTGGTCAGATAAAGTAAAGTAAAGTGATTCCACTACAGGCCTCAGGAGGCCCTTGGGGTAGTAGGAGGTTAAGGCTCCAACTTTTTCTGGACAATCGGCACTTGATATCAGCCGGGTTGTCAGCCCTGCGCGAAATAGAGAAATAAATTGAGAATAAATAAAATATAACACATATGAACAGAGAATGCATGTTATAATTATTACTCGCTTCGATGAAGCAGTGATACCAGTTCCGGTTCAAGTGACACGTGTAGTGACGCTGATTGCCGTAGAATCAACTACAGAGGAGAACATGGGTCTGGATAGACAGAGAAGATGTACAGTCAGCACGCCATAGCGTAGTGGTTAAGGCACTACGCTACAAGCCGGAAGGTCGAGGGTTCGAGTCTCGGTGGGGTCAGGCTCTTTGAACTTACGCAAACCTTCTGGCGGCGCTATGGCCTGGGGTCGACTCAGCCTCTAATTGAAATGAGTACCATACGCTTATTCTGGGGGGTAAAGGCGGCCGTCACGCAGGGTTGACAACCCAGCACACATCAAGTGCCGATTGTCCAGAAAAAGTGGGAGCCTTAACCTCCTACTACCCCAAGAGTCTCCTGAGGTCTGTAGAGGGATTGCTTTACCTTTACCTTTACAGTCAATATAAGAATGTATTAACATTTTATTTTTTCGCGGCCAAGCTTTGGATATCAGAGATATCAGAGACTTATTTTAAAAACCTCTTTATTTAATTTTCATAAATTTGTTGGAGGTGATCTAAAGTCGATATTTTGTTGTAAACAAGAGTCAACTTATTAAATTAATGTTGGGAAGTAAACATTATGAGGTATCAACTTTTATAAGATTCATGATGTGTTCCGTTGAGGTTTATTCAAAATTAATATAAAATTATAGAATATTCACCTGATAGGTCCGTCTCCTCAACTTAATTATCATTTAACTGTAGCGCTTTCGGGACTTGTCCCATCATCGGCAGGATTCAAAACTGGTGTTTCACTGAAGATCTGGTAGAGATCTGGTAGAGATCTTCAGTGAAACACCAGTTTTGAATCCTGCCGATGATGGGACAAGTCCCGAAAGCGCTACAGTTAAATGATAATTAAGTTGAGGAGACGGACCTTTCAGGTGAATATTCTATAATTTTATATTAATTATGAGGTATAATCATTAAAATTCATCGGAGAACATTTTGTTTAAACAACTCACCTCATAGGATTCATGCTTCCATGATATCGCGATTTCAAACACAGTCGTGTTCATCTTCAGCCATAATTCCGACTGACGAAATTCTTCGGCCGTCATCTTCAGTGCTGCCATCTATGGTTGAATTTATGAACTTTGAAATCAAAGTTATTTCCTTAGGGATATCAAAATTCATTGATCTATTTTTGTTTTTCTGAATGTATATTTTTTCCCAAACTGTCAATTCCAAAGGTTTCTCTTCTTGTTTTAAAAGTTTAGCTTCTCTTCTAATTTTATGCACATAGTTTATTAGAACATCATAAAATTTGATGACCAGAACACTTTTTCGTTTTTCTTTCTTCGTTCAAAAGTTGTAGGGGTTATGTTAAAGCATAACTTTCTTCTGGTGCATGGAAATTCACTCTCTTCTTTCCTCAAGACTCACTTCTGAGACGTTTTAGTAAGCAGTTATTACAATTATAATAACCGGTAACACTGGTCAACATGATTTTTGTCTCATGAGTACCAACAGTTGTACTTACTGCAGTTTTTTTATCGTGTTTTCAAATATATATTCGGAATTTCTCCATCTCCCACAGTTTATTTCAATTTCAATTAATGGATTTAAATAATTATTTTTAATAAACTTTCTTCGTCCATTTGTCCATTGTAAAATAAAACCAAATGAGCTAACTCAGGAGATTTCAGCTATGGAAAAGAGATACCAAGGCAAATGGAATCCTAATATGCTGACCGATTATTGTTGGACCATCAAGAGGGATGCTCCACAGGCGAAATATAGCAGAAAATCGTAATTTCTTACTTTCTAGTTGAGTCCGAATGTTCGAATATTGTGTAGTTACGAATGTAGAAAATATTAAAGTGTTTGAAATTAAAAAATACCTGTCTCTCGGAAACCTTGCGTGATGGAGACAACCCGATATCATATTTGAATCTAGGAGAAAAAATACCATCAGAATCACATATTTTTCTTTCTGAGACAAAAAAAAATATTTTTTTGTTGCTCAGTGTAATTATTTAGAAAATTACATATATGCAGAAAAAATATATAATCACTCTATATAAGCCTATGGGCCTATGTTTATAATTTGCAACAATATAAAACAATTTATGAACAATTATGATAACTACATAATTAAATATTCACAAATGCAAAAAAGTTATACATTTTCTTGAATTGGGAAAATATTTCTTTAAAGAGAGTAAGTAAAATGCTTGTAGTTGAAATAGGATTCTTGTAAAGTTTAAAGTGACAAAAAATTCAATCAACACAAAGAAAACAGAATGAAATGGTCTCCTGTTAATCTCCTAGAATTCCAGTGTCAAGGAGATCGAAGTTAATTCAGATTATTGTGTTAATTAAAACGAACAAATGACTGCCGGCCAAAAGAATTCTAATTATGTGGTTTAGTTTGTATATCTGGTGACTTCTAACACACACAAATTTCTTCTTTTCACCATTTGTAACTATTCATTCGATAAAAAAACAACCAATGGAAATTATTTGCAGAACACCAATAAAAATAAAACTAAAAACAAAGTGGTCGGTGAGAAAGATAAGAAAGTTGATTCCCATGAAATAAATACTATCTATTCGATAATTTATTACATAAAATTTGTGTCAGTCTGTGAAAGAATACTGGGAAATTTACGTTAAGATTATAGTAATGATAATAATAATAATAATAATAATAATAATAATAATAATAATAATAATAATAATAATAATAATAATTTAAATATTTTGGTGAAATAATTCAGGAGAATGGAATTGAAACCAAAACCAATAAAAGTTTATGCCAAAAAAATGGAAACAGCAGTTCGGCTTACTCACAACACTTATAATAAAAAATGCATATCTTTACATACAAAATTACGACATTATAACACTGTAATTAAACCAGAGTGCCTCTATGGAGCAGAAACATTAATTTTGAACAGAAAAAAAGATATCGAAAATATAGTGAAAAAAGAATGCAAAATAATAAGAAAAGTTTTAGGTCCACAAGTCATAGATGAAGCATTTAGACTCAGAAGTAAAAAGGAGATAAAAAATATATATACATACATTCATAGTGATATTAGAAAACGAAGGTTAAAATTTTATGGTCATATTAAACGAATGAACTCAAATAGGCTTACAAAACAGATAATGGAATTCTACGAAAACAGAAGTAAAGCTCCAGTGGATACTATGAAGTGGATTGATGAAGTCAAAAAGGACTTAAAATTGTCAGGAATTACTAAAGAAGATATCCCAAACAGAGATATATTTAGAATGAAGGTGAATAAGTGGCAAGTTGACCAAGAGGACAAACCGAAGAACAAACTGGAACTTGGACAGATGAGAGAAAACAAGCTCATAGCAAAAGAATGAAAGAAATTTGGACTCAAAGGAAACGCCTCTAAGTACTTTGCGTAGTCCTACATCCGCAATAAAAAAAAATTATTCTGCCAGAGTTAAAAACATAAGGCCTTCTCTTCCACTCAAACGATACAAATATACAAAATACAGGTATAAAATTACCTTATAGTTTCAATATTTTTCTTTTCTTCTTCTTTAACGCTATAGTATTTTTAATTTGGTCTCCCTAAACACCTCCATGCATTCTTGTCCGTTTTGAGCCTTCATTATCTCCATCTTTTAATACAAAGTTGCCTGAAGACATTGTACATTTTGGCTGATGAGAAAACTGCGTGCCGAAGGAATCCATAATTGAAAGATTGTACTAATCCATGTACTTTAAGTGAGTAATTGAATGGGCTTGCAAATTAAAGCAAATAAACAAAAAAAAGATCTATGTAATAAATTAAAGAAAATAAACTGAATGAAATTACAGCATATCGTTGATTGAAAAGAAATTAGTGTAATTTTATTTTAAATATATAACTCGCATAAAAAACGGCTAACATGTGCTAACAAACTATTCTGTAAGACTTTACTGAAACATCTGAACTTCTTCTCTTTGACCTCTCAACCATGCACTTGCATTCTTCTCATCGTTCAAGAGTACACTTTACCCATCGTAAGTCTTGGTCTTTCCACTCTTCTTTTTCCAACTACTTTAGTTTCTAAAGTAATCTTGAGCACTCTACCACACGACATTCTTCCTGACAATATACAATATACGAGTTATAATATATTACACACACACACACACACACACACACACACACATATATATATATATATATATATATATATATATATATATACCGTATATAACCTGTGTGTCCAACAGTGTGGTCTCGAGGTAGCGTGCTGCCTTGTCACGCAGCGGGCCCGGGTTCGATTCCCGGTTTGATAGGCTCCTGGGTGAGGTTTTTTCGGAGTTTTTCCTCACCTGTAAGATGAATGTCAGGACGCTTAGGTCCCAAATGTCCCCGAAAATCATCCGGTCATCATCATCATCCTTATCATTATCACCATCATCCTTCACCGGTGTGGAAAGCAACGGGAAGCTACCACACCTATAATTCCCTAGTAAAGCTGCAAAACATAGCATGAAAATGCTATGATTGCAGTGAAAGACCTGCCCTCGGGCAGAATTACTATGGATGATGGATATATGTGTGTGTGTGGGTTAAAGTTAAAGTGGTGTAAGTCGCATATTGCTTTCCAGAAATTAATATAACGCAAATGGTGCTGCAATAAATTCGGAAACAAAATTATTGTATTGTAATGTTAGCCTAACATTTTATGAGTGTCGCCTGAATCCGAATTTAACACAGAGACTTGAATTGAATTTGTAGTCCTACTTACTTACTTACTTACTCACTGGCACTATCGAACCGTAGGTTCATGGCCGCGCGGACATAAGCTCTCCATACATCCCTATCCTGAGCTAATGCTTTCCAATCATTCCCTGTATAATCTACTTCTCTCAAATCATAGTTAATGTTATTCTCCCACCTCATTCTTGGTCTGCCAACTGGGCGTTTTCCCTCTGACTTTCCTACAAGAAGATTCCATGCAAGTCTTTCATTCCCCATACGTTCAACATATCCTGCCCATCGCAGTCTACGAGACTTAACTGTTCTTATTATATCTGGCTTCCTATAAAGACCATGTAGTTCATTGTTATGTAGTCTTCTCCATTCACCTGTCTGTTCATCTCTCTTTGGTCCAAACATTTTCCTAAGTACTTTATTCTCAAATACTTGTAATCTCCTTTCCTCCCTTAAAGTAAGAATCCATGTTTCGCCCCCATATAATATAACTGGTAGAATAATAGTTTTATATATTTTCAGTTTAACGTTTTTTGAAAGGAGTTGGGACATCAAGAGTCTCTGTAATGCATAATAGCATGTAGTCCTACAATGGTTACAATTTTACTGCTGTCAAAATGACTTACACCTCTGTAACTTCAACCTGTTCACACACACACACACACACACACACACACACACACACACACACACATATATATATATATTATATATATATACCGGGCTTCCAATATAAACCCGGACCGACCTCACGGGGTTTCACCCGTCAGGAGCGCTCTCTCCTCGTCCGCATTTCACTCTGCCAGCCGCTCGTCCTTGAACTAGTCAGTTTACTATCGTTCGACAAGATGAGACATCAGCTGACATTAGAGCAGCGCATATGTGTGTAAATGTTATTATAAATACGAATCAGCCCGTCGCGTTCGCGAGGAATTTATTCGGAACTTCCCTGGACAATTACCTCCTTCCAGATCGACAATCCACGATCTTGTGACTAAATTTGAGACCACTGGTTCAGTACAAAATAAGAAACACTAGCTCCCCAGATCTAACAGTATGTGATTTTTATTTGTGGGGTAGCCTGAAAGACAAAGTGTACAAAACAAATCCGCACACATTGGAAGAACTGAAGAACAACATAAGAAATGAAATCAGAAACTTGACAGTGCCCGAACTACAGCGTGTCAATCTAAATGTGTTTACTCGGTATAATGCCTGTTTAACTGCGGGAGGACAACATTTCCAGCATTTTCTATAAGGTAAGAAACAGTTCAAGGACGGGTGGCAGGCAGGGTGAATTGCGGGAGGAAGAGACAGCACTGCGTGCCGGGTGAAACTCCGTAAGGCCGGTCCGGTTTTATATTGGAAGCCCGTTATATATATATATATATATATATATATATAGAGAAGAGAGAGAGAGGAGAGAGAGAGAGAGAGAGAGAGACCTTCTTTTATACATTAAACGTAGTAACAACAATATTAATGCAAAAAAAGATAGAATATTTCCGCCTGATACGGGATTTGAACCCAATATCTCCAGCTTTACACATTGGCGTACTAACTAATTGTGCTAATCAGTCAATCTAGAAATAGGTACAATTTTTTCTGTAATTGAAATGCCGTAACCCAAGGTTGCAAACTTCTCTTCACATTACAACAGAGTTGCTTCCACGAAGAATACCTTTTAGGGGGAATTTATTCCGTGCGATATTAGCAAATTTAAACACAATATTGAAGTTAATGTACTTAGGAAATCTTTTCGGATGCAATAGGTAATGCAATCAAAGAGAAAATGTTCTACGTAGTCCGGGATTTGAACCCAGTATATATCTAACTTTATTTTGTGGCGCACTAACCAATTGTGCTAATCAAGCAATCCAGGACCAGACACAAATATTTCTCAATTTGATATCCCGTGACAATATTAATCATCATCAATAATCCTGAGGGATCTGTATGCATCAAACTCAACCATTTCTTCGTATGTCGTCCCAATGATATTTTACATCTTGGTTGATTCTTTAAAATTGCCTTAAGAATTCTTGCGCTGGACAAACGGTTCCCATGCTTATGCCAGTTTTGTTGGTACTGTCGGATGTAATCTGCAATTGCTCAAGGATACGTAATTTCTTCTTTGATTGCACCTAATACAATCTGCTGTTCTGCGCATGAACACATATTATTTTATTAATTAAATAAAAATAAAACTTAGTTTTATTTGATTTTCATATTTATTAAGATATAATTCAGTGACAGCTGTTACGGTACACTGTACCTTCTTCAAACATATAATAAATTATGAATTTTTATTTCGGTTTTCTAATAAAGCGTGTTGTTTTAGTTTTTTTAAAACTATTATTTATTCTTACTCTCTAAACAACTCAAGATCTCTGTGATTAGTTTTATCATGAGTACTTCGGAATCTTGACTCATTATTTAATTTCTGACAATAATTATATGTGTAAGTACTGTCCAAATATGAATTTAATAATAAATTTAGCTATTATAAATTTTAAAAATCAATTTGTTTCATAAAGAGTAAATAATTATTTTTCTTGATAACTCACTAAAAACAAAAGAGCTGGTGGCCAGTAGCCACTTTCAAGGAAAATTTCACTTAATTTCTCAAAGCTCTACCATATTGCCACTTTTTTAATCGTAATATCGTTAGTTACTTGGTAAATAAAACAATACATTTAGTCCTACTTACAACCACTGTATTTATTTTTTCTTATTTTTAAGTGAATATGTATGTTAGTAGCATTAAATACCAGTTGGAGATTTAATTAAAGTAAATAATTGCATTTTTTAATATCTTACTTCACTGTTTGACTGAAAGATAAGAGCCTCTGATTTAATAAAAACTTTATATAATTATAATAATTAATAATAATAATAATTGTTATTATTATTCGAAGATGCCCAAGACCGTAGGCTTTGGAGGTTTGGCACGGGAAGACGGCAGCAGCTGTAAACTCCCCGAAGATAGATAGATAGATTATTATGTTTTTTTATTATGAATGTTCAAGAAAATATATTACACGTTATTGATGAAAGAAGACTGAAATGCTTTGGCCAAGTAAAAAGGATGTCACATGACACGATACCTAAGATAATCTTAAATTATGAAGCGGTAGGAGTATGGTGTTGAGAGGTTTAACTCAGTGATGCAGAGAATATGGGTTTATGGAGGAGTAACATTTATAATGGGTTTTAGAAAAAACTACTGTATTGTAGAGAATTGCCTAATAAAGATTATTATTATTATTATTATTATTATTATTATTATTATTATTATTATTATTATTATTATTATTACTACTACTGTTTATTGAAGTAAATTATAACTCTTCAAATCAGTTTTGTTCTCCCATAATGACCCCAAATTTGGAATACAAGGACAACTTTTGCATTCAAAATTAATATTATTTTTCGCTCAAAAATTCATTAATCACTAAAATAAAATTTAATTTATCATAATTTCTCTTCAACCCTGAATGTAAATAATCTGTATTTACGTATTGAATCATGATTTGAGGGAAGTAGATTATACAGGTATGATTGGAAAGCATTTAGCTCGGGATAGGGATTAAGGAGAGTATATGTCCATGCGGCCATGTACCTACGGGTTCGATAGAGCCAGTGAGTTAATTATATATATTGAATGACAGATAGTATATATTGGGTTAATTAAAAAGAAAGACTCATTTTGAATATACCATTTACTTAGATTGGAAATTGTGCATTTAAGTAAGTTGAAGACTCAAATAGTTTGTAGAACTAGAAACAATTTAAAACAGTTTGCGTATTTGAAAAAGACTTTATAGTGTCTGTTAAAGTTAGTGTATCCACTCGAGCAAGTAAATAGCGTTCCTGCTGTGTAATTTATAGTCTCAAACTGTGCATCTGGTGTGCCTATCAAACTGTGGCAACATTTACTCCTATAAAACTAGTTCGATTACATTTCGAAAAAATCTAACTCGTGTTTTCTTTTAAGATTGTTAATGGATCGAACGCACGTCTATTATGTCATTTGTTAAAGCATGAGGAAGTTTCAAACACTTGCTAAAAGTTTCTCGCGTTCTTTTCTTCTGCTGTAACGAGAATGTCTTCACTTCACGGCTTACTTTCAAAACTTAACATGTCCATTTTCGGCAAGAAAACAGGTAATTGGCATTTGATATATCGGTAGGAGTACATCATGTTTCCTAAACATTTAAGGAAGATTTATTAGAATATATTTATTTAGCCTGGTGGAGTTAAGCCCATGTGGCCTTCTGTTCCACTCACCAGGACAAACATATATTACATTAAAATACTCGTAGATACAATTACAATGACATAGCTACATAACAATGAACTACATGGTCTTTATAGGAAGCCAGATATAATAAGAACAGTTAAGTCTCGTAGATTGCGATGGGCAGGACATGTTGCACGAATGGGGAATGAAAGACTTGCATGGAAGCTTCTTGTAGGAAAGCCAGAGGGAAAACGCCCAGTTGGTAGACCAAGAATGAGGTGGGAGAATAACATTAACTATGATTTAAGGGAAGTAGATTATACAGGGAATGATTGGAAAGTATTAGCTCAGGATAGGGATGTATGGAGAGCGTATGTCCGCGCGGCCATGAACCTACGGGTTTGATAGTGCCAGTGAGTAAGTAAGTACAATGACAGTACGTACTAGACAATTAATTATCTGGTAAAACTGAACAATAATGAAAATAATGTATAATAATACAATAACATTGGGGGCACGCCGTAGCGTAGTGGTTAAGGCACTGAGCTACAAGCCGGAGGGTCGAGGGTTCAAGTCCCGTTGGGGTCAGGATTTTTAAACTGACCCAAACCCTCGGGTGGCACTATGGCCCTGGGGTCGACTCAGCCTCTAACGGAAATGAGTACCAGACGCTTGTTCTGGGGGTAAAGGCGGCCGTTACGCAGGGCTGACACCCCGGCTGACATCAAGTGCCGATTGTCCAGAAAAAGTGGGAGCCTTAACCTCCCACTACCCCAAGGGCCTCTCGAGGCCTGTTGTGGGATCACTTTACTTTTTTTTTTTAAATCCCACAACAGACCCGGAGGCCCTTGGGGTAGTAGGAGGTTAAGGCTCCCACATTTTCTAGACAATCGGCACTTTATGTCAGCCGGGTTGTCAGCCCTGCGTAACGGCCTCCTTTACCCCAGAACAAGCGTCTGGTACTCATTTCCGTTAGAGGCTGAGTCGACCCCAGGGCCATAGTGCCGCCCGAGGGTTTGGGTCAGTTTAAAAATCCTGACCCCAACGGGACTTGAACCCTCGACCCTCCGGCTTGTAGATCAGTGCCTTAACCACTACGCTACGGCGTGCCCCTTCACTTTACTTTACTTTACTTTAATACAATAACATTAAATACAACTAAAATTAAACTATTGAAACAATGTATACTATCAGGAATAACAGCTCGAATATCCTATACATGAAAAGAAAATGAAAAATTATCCAAAGGAAGTAATAAACCCTAATGAATTAATCTATCGTTTATATATAAGACATTGGGTAAATATATTGACAAATCTTAAAACTATTTTATTAAATAATGGAGAAAAATATATTAATAGTTAAAAAAGTAATATTAGTGAGATGTTTCTGTTAATCACTTTATTTTCAATTTGTTTCTGAAAGATGGTAACGTTTGACAGTCTCTTACATAGGGTGGAAGAGAATTTCATGTTCTAGCAAGAAAAACTGTAAAAGATTTCGAGTATAGGTAGTGTGATGAGGAGGGAAATACGGGACAATGTGCTAATGGGATCGGGTATCTAATTTATGTGTATCAGAGAGTCTAGTGAAGCGGTGTGATAAATAATAACTAGTGATGTGTGTAATATTTTATAGAGAACAGATAGGGAATGGATGGTTCTACGATCTTATAGACGAAGCCATGACAATTGTTCCAGGGTTGGTGTGACATGATCAAATCTGCGTATACCACAAATAAAACGTATACAAGAATTACGAACACGCTGAAGTCTTTGGGTAAAAACAGTATTTATGTCAGTGAAAAGAGTATCACAATAATCAAAATGGGGCATAGCAAGTTTGTGCATGCTTATAATTATCACTTAGCCAGTGATTTCGGGCAGAACACAATTACGACAGAATTGTTGAATTTGAAATGATCTGTTTTACAGTACAATATTAAGAGATTCCGGGCTAAGTAGTCGTGGTCCATGTTGTGTTAAGCGTCTCTCTGAAATACTGCCCAGCATGTCCTTTAGTGATTATGTTTTTACATGACAGTGTTTTCTCATACACCTAGTTACTAGTTAATGATTTCATATTTGATATTATGATTGTATTTCTGATTCTGTTTATATGTGCATTATGACCTATAATCAATTATATTTACTTTATAAACGTATTATAAATATTAAAAAATAAAATATCTTGATACGATAATAATAAAAAGGAATAAGTATTTAAACATAGAATCAACTCTGATAACTGTAAAGCAACTCTTGCCTTCCGAAATTAAAAAAAAAAAATACATTGTAAGAATCTATGATTCTTCTAGTTATATGGATCAGAAATAAGTCTTCTTATTTTAAGAGAGGAGAAAATATTCCGAGTATTTGACAATAAAGTCCTTAGGGAAATATAAATCCAAATGCGAACAGACAAGGAAGACTGATAAAACAAATTACAAACTGTCCCGATGAGATGCAAAAAAAAACTTCTGGATACTTTCTAATCCAACAGGGCGTAGTGTAGTTAGTTAAGGTAATACGCTGCAAGTCGGAAGGTCGGAGGATGGATTATCGATGGGTCAGGATTTTAAAACTGGCCTAAACCTTCTGGCTGCACCGTGGGCCTGGGGTCGACTAAGCCTCTAACTCAAATTAGTACTAGTCACTTGTTCTGGGGGGGGGGTGAAGGCGGCCTTCAAACCAGGACTTATAACCTGGCTGACATTTCGTTTCGATTGTCTACAAAAGTGGAAGCCTTAACCTCCAACTACCGCTAGGACCTCCTAAATCTTGCAGTGGGATCATTTTACTTTTTTTCATTATTCTAACACCATACAGATAGACATTCTGTAAGATTTGAAAATTGATCCTATTACCAGTACATCAACCAATATAGTTTTAAATGGAAGAAACGAGTAGAGATGACATCTACTCAAAGATGATCGAACAAAAAATGATTTCTTAGAAATTTGGGAAGTTCTAAGAAACTCAGATGAAGATGATAATGATGATCAGCTTAGCACGACACCCAAAACATGGGAATCACTGAAACACATGAACATAATCTGCCATCTATTCTGCTTTGATGTTTTACTTGTGATGTAGAATTTTGCAATTCAAAGTTGATATGCACACTGTGTGGAACTAGATGGATGTCTTCTTGTTTACTTAATGATCTGAGAAAACAGTCGATAAGAGCTGTTTCCGTCATCTGTTAAGAGAGTCACGATTTCTAAGATTGCTCTTTATAAAGACAGCCATCTAGACTTTTCTGACAGCGGCTTGTAAATTTGCCTTCATTGACATTTGTTTACTGTAGTTTTCAACTGGTCTCCAAACGCGTGTTATCTTGTCTTAGTTTGCATGTTAATTCATAGTGTATATTTCACTTGCTTCAAGGATAACTACCAGTTATTTGGAAACTAATCAATCTATTCTATTGTATTGGTCACCATTTCCAGCCATTTTAAGTGTATTTTATTTATTTAGTATTATTATTCTAGAGATTGATACAACTGGCGTTATTTCATTGTTTTTCTTTCCATTTTCTTCTGTCTTAAAAAAAATTCGTGTGTGCAACGTCAATAGCTACCTTCAAAATTCCCTGATAATATGGAAAAACAAGATAGGTCTAAGGTATAATCAGAATTGAACATTTCGGGAACAGTATGAAATTTAGCAAATTAAAGATGGATTTTTTACACAGGATATGCTCCAAGACTAAGTTTTCTAAATAAAAATTAATAATAATAATAATATTTAAATTATATTCGTCCATAGTAATTCTGTCCAAGGGCAAGACTTTCCCTGCAATCATAACATTTTCATGCTATGCTTTGCAGCTTTACTAGGGAATTATAGGTGTGGTAGTTTCCCATTGCTTTCCACACCGATGAAGGATGATGATAAAGATGATGATGATGGCCGGATGATTTTCGGGGACAGCTGGGCCCAATGCTTCCTGACATTTGTCTTATAGGTGAGGAAAAAACCCGAAAAAACCTCACCCAGGAACCTGTCCCGACCGGGAATCGAACCCGGGCCAGCTGCGTGACAAGGCAGCACGCTGCTACCTCGGGACCACAGAGATGGACATTTAATATATATAATAGTATATTATTATTATTATTATTATTATTATTATTATTATTATTATTACAGTTTTACTTTACTCGGTAGAGTTAAGGCCTTAAGGCCTCGTCTATTACTCAACCATGTTAGATAAAATTCACAATAATTAGTCTTGTACCTAATTTACAATAAACATAAATGATTGTATACTATACATACAATACGAGTTTTCCTAAAATTTGTGTTGGTTTACTCTAGATTTAACAAATAAAATATAAAATTTACCAAATAGAAAAAATGAAAAAGAAACTGTTTATGACATAGAATAAATGTCATTGTGGAAATATTTAATTATTTAACAACAAATAATTGTACAAGCATTACTTAAGGGTATCAAGTGTGCGACAACCCTGATACCTTCAGGAAGGGAATTCCAAAAACTATCAGAAGCTGTTGTGAAATAAGTAGATTAAGAAGAACTGTATAAAGGGATTGTTAGCAGACTGTTATCTTGTGACCTATTATCAAAATTTTACTGAGAAAATAATTTCTCAAATCTGGACGCCAGATTTGGTAACTAGGAGTGCAAGGGTGCAGAATCTGTTTTAAATGAGTGAAATATTATGTAATTTACATCTGTCGCTAAAACGAAGCCTAGAGAGATTATTGAACTGTACGGAAATGTGATCAGAACGGCGGATGATGAGAACGAAACGAACGCAAGTATTATAATCACGCTGCAGACTCTGCAACGGTCAAAGTTTAGATTGTTATATAAAAGTTCATAATAATCTAAGTGTGCCAACAAAACTTTCTACACAAATTTTTAAATTAATTAAACGGGTTAAATTTAACGTCTCAGATAATATAAACTAGAAAAAAAGTCTTCTAACAATGTGTCAAGAAGAAAACAAGACTGGAACAACCCTGTTTCAAGAATGAGTGAGGAGAGATCATCCAAAGTCACACGACATAATATTACAAAATACAGAATATAGATATAGAAAAACTTTCTTCGATACGGACGCCATGATAAATAGACAGTGGACAGGAAGGAACCAAACGCAGAAACATGCAATCATAGGATTCGCGATTCATGGACACCATCATAAAATGTGTAAAAATGATAAATTCCATCAAGTAAATGAGTAATGCGTGTGCAGAATATCTGTACAAAAGTGCGAGCAATACCACTTCAGCCAGTAGTCACTGAACGAAATCATAAAAGAGTAAAAGACAATTCTAAATGCACATTCGAGTGCAACTTTCTTATTATTGCATTAAAGTACAGAATATATGTAAATTATAAGAGAAATAAAGTAAAGTAAAATATTCCCACTACAGGCCTCAGGAGACCCTTGGGGAAGTGGGAGGTTAAAGCTCCCACTTTTTCTAGACAATCGGCACTTGATGTCAACCGAGTTGTCAGCCCTGCGTGACAGCCGCCATTACCCCCAGAACAAGCGTCCGGTACTCATTTCAGTTAGAGGCTGAGTCGACCCCAGGGCCATAGTGCCGCCAGAAGGTTTGGGTCAGTTTAAAAATCCTGACCCACCGGGACTTGAACCCTCGACCTTCCGGCTTGCAGCGCATTGTGTTACAACTACGCTACGGCGTTCCCCGTCATAAGAGAAATATCAAAATTATTTAATACATGTATTTTTTTTCAGTTCTCTAAATTCCAGAGTAAAAGAGAGAAATTCGTTAATGGTCCGGCAACCACTTGGGCAGTGAAAAATACAACAGAAATCTGGAGATGATTAATGTCTGTAGAAAGCAAGGATAAGTTGATTTAAAACGGACATTAATATAGTTGGATGTCCACAGTTATGACACTCTGTGAAGTGCATGCAAATATACATTTTACACAGGTTTAATTGAGACATGCAAATTTCACATGTCACATGCCTAGTCAAGCAATTTATATTATGCTAGCACGCTACCAAAACCAGAACAATTTTTCACATTATTTTTCTATTATCTTCTTCTTCTGCCGGTTTTCCTGAGAAATTTGTCTATTTAGATTTCATATTTGTTTGATTATCTCTTCAAAAGGATTAACAACGCCCATTTCGACTTTCAGATTAATTTTTTCAGAGGGTTGAACTTTTAAATCTAAAAAATGTTGCCATAAATATGACTTGCATATCTGAGGATTCGTTAACACCTCACACGTAACATTAACATATAGTTCCTTCAATTCCACATAGAAATATAACAAGGAAAAAAAAAAAAGAATTTTACAATACGTGTGATCAATTTAAAATATATGTATATGTTTAAATATACATTGATAATATGTTAACCAAAATCACCAAACATTAAAAATAAATGAGAAAATATAATTATTAAAAAATGAGATTTGCATTAATATCCCATTTTGTATCTCGCTTTCCGGTACCGATCGTATTTACTACTCTGAGTTAAATTAGGGCATTGTCTACAAGGAATAAGACGGAGTTTCTGTTATCCGAATCTATAGAAATGTTTTATTAAGCAGTCATGCCTCGATGGCATTCAGACTATCCAGACGCTTACACAGCATAAAATGTGTGCAGCTGGAAAAGAGCTACAGAATTCCGTCTTGAAGAGGTAGGAAGAGGTCCACTAATTCTGCGATGTCCTGTTTGTGAGTTGAATAACATGTTCATTCAATATTTTCATTAAACAGTGGTATAATAAGCATATTATGTTTGTGTTTGGAGTATTGCTATCCATTTCTTCAACACGATTATCTGCCTGTTCTATTCGAAGAACTAGTAGTGTTAGTGTCCTTGCATCCATTGAAGAGTTACTTTATGTTTGGATTTTAAGCCTCTGTATTATTCTTTCCCCAATAGATAACAAATTGCATTGATGAATAATCCAAGGAGATGCTATATTTTCGGCTTTGGTGTCTGAGAATAACACAACCTTATTCAGTTGCTTTAGATGGCAAATTAGCTGGTTGAGTGCTACATATGTGGATTCTAGTCAAAGCCATATCTGTGACAACATGGAATAGGTTAAGTTGAACAAAAGACCAAAATGAGTTAAGTGCACTGTGATCATCTTCCAAATCTCCTGAGCACTGTGCAGAAGTTGGTAACCCAGGAATCTAAATACTTTCAGTGTTATAAAGATGTATGCTACTTGCTATATCGTTAAGAACAATATTTGTTCTCAATTTAAAAAAATGTATACCTGATTTTACACTTAACAACTTGCTCCTGTGACCACGCATGTTTTCCTATAGCTTTATGTATGGAATAAAATTTGCAATGTCTTCTTCCTCAAACATTTAATTTTTTTGTCCTACCTGTGAGCAAGGAGATGCACTATCTCCTCTACTATTTAATTTTGTACTAGAGCATGCCATTAAATCTTTAGAGAATGAGGAAGGCTTACAACTCAATGGTATTAATAAGCTGTTAGTTTATGCTGATGATGTAGTACTACTGGCCGATAGCGAGGAGATACTAAAGGCCAACACGCACACACTATTGAGTAACACTAAGAAATTAGGACTGGAAGTAAATATCAATAAAACTAAATATATGGTCACAAGTATAAATTCAGTATATAATGGAAATGGGAAGCTAATGACAAATGAGGGAAATTTTGAGGAAGTGGCTGAATTCAAATACCTAGGAACAATAATCACAAATAGGAATGAGATGCACAAAGAAATTAAACATAGGCTCAATTCTGGAAATGCGTGGTATTATGCATTGCAGAGACTCTTGATGTCCCAACTCCTTTCAAAAAAACGTTAAACTGAAAATATATGAAACCATTATTCTACCAGTTATATTATTTGGGTGCGAAACATCGACTCTTACTTTAAGGGAGGAAAGGAGATTACGAATTTTTGAGAATAAAGTTCTTAGGAAAATTTTTGGACCAAAGAGAGATGAACAAACAGGTTAATGGAGATGACTACATAACAATGAAGTATATGGTGTTTTATAGGAAGCCAGATATAATAAGAACAGTTAAGTCTCGTAGACTGCGATGGGCAGGACATGTTGCACGTATGGGGAATGAAAGACGTGCATGGAAACTTCTTGTAGGAAAGCCAGAAGGAAAACGCCCAGTTGGTAGACCAAGAATGAGGTGGGAGAACAACATTAACTATGATTTGAGGGAAATAGATTATACAGGGAATGGTTGGAAAGCATTAGCTCAGGATAGGGACGTATGGAGAGCTTATGTCCGCGCGGCCATGAACCTACGGGTTCGATAGTGCCAGTGAGTAAGTAAGTACCTGTGAGCCATCTGTAAGCTATATATCTTCTTCTTCTTCACTTCACGGGCTAGGCAAATTGCCTGTTCCGCCTCACAGTTTTTCTGTCCATCTTTTCACTAGCCTTCCTACATTTCTTGAACCTCTTGGCTTGTAGTTGAATGCTGCTCTTGGTAATCTTGATACATTCATTCTTTCCACGTGTGTAAACCATTTCTCTCTATATTCTCTGATTTTCTCATCCAATGGATATATATTTAACTCTTTTCTTATATCTTCATTCCTTATCCGATCCAATCTTGTGCAGCCTTTTGTTCTTCTAAGGAAGTTCATTTCTGCGCTTTGTATTCTACTTTGCAGTTTTTTGGTCATTACCCAAGTTTCGCTCCCATAAAGTAATGCAGGAACTGCCAATGTTTTATAAAACTTCAATGTAGTAACTCTTCTTGTTTTATTCTTTAATGTTTTATGTATAGTTCCGCATATCATTTGAAATTTCGACAGTTTCATATGTATGTCTCTTTCAGTTTTTGTGTTTATAGTAAAATTACAACCCAAATAATTAAAATTTGTTACTTGGTCCAGAGGTTTGTTGTCTATATATGTTACTCTAAATGTTCGATGAGTGGCAAGTCTTAGAATTTACCGGTGTAACCTAACATTTTTCTTTATATTAGGGTAAAGCTTCGAAATATCTTACACATTTTGTGTATTTACCAAGAAGTAAAGTAAAGTGATCCCACTACAGGCCTCAGGAGGCCCTTGGGGTAGCAGGAGGTTAAGGCTCCCACTTTTTCTAGACAATCGGCACTTTATGTCAGCCGGGTTGTCAGCCCTGCGTGACGGCCGCCTTTACCCCCAGAACAAGCGTCTGGTACTCATTTACGTTAGAGGCTGAGTCGACCCCAGGGCCATAGTGCCGCCAGAGGGTTTGGGTCAGTTTAAAAATCCTGACCCCAACGGGACTTGAACCCTCGACCCTCCGGCTTGTAGCTCAGTGCCTTAACCACTACGCTACGGCGTGCCCCGTATTTACCAAGAGGTGGTGGGTAAATCTCAATATTTGTTGATGCGAAGTAATTAAAGCTAGATTGGAAAATCTAGAACGTATAATTCCTTCTTGCACGATAGTGCGTTCTGTCGTACTTACAGCAATGGTGACCATGATTGAAAGTTCAGTTTTCTAAATTTCGGAGTTGCCAAACTATGAATAACTAAATAACTATCCTGTAATATTATAAATTACCTACCTAGTGCGGGAAATAAAACCTCTGCCCTTTATGTATACTATGTACAATGTATATACATAAATATATCCAAAAGGTAGTGTTAATATACATTATACGAAACAAATCACTGCATTTTAAATGAACTGAACTTTATTTGAAACAATATAAAACAATAAACACGTACTTGCCACCATTTTATTCCTGACTAGTGTCACGGCCTGCTATAGTCTCAACTGAATAATTTTCGCCATTTGTCGTATAAATATTTGCCAGACTGTTAACGTTAATCAGTTGTTTATAATGAATGCAAATATTTCTAACAAAGATGTTATTATTTTACTATTATTCATTATTTTGAAAACACCGTCGTGCTAAAATAATGTACAACGAACGTTTTTGAAGTGTTTTACAGAATTTTCGAAATTAAAAACCTCGCTATCGCTATTTAATCATTTCCTCACTTCTGTAAAACTATTTCCCAACCTGGCATTGTAATATACTATTATGTAATGTAACGAAATATAATATAAGGATGTGAATAAGCCAACACATATTAACAATATGGTAGTCTGAATGTTAAATAGTAAATTCATAGATTAGTCGGTTTTCGTACATTTTCATATATTCAACCATTTCACCAACGTTAACAGTTTCCTGATCACCAAGTTTTACGAAATACTAAATTCTCAACATTTTTTTTAACATCAAATAAATATTTTTTGCACTATGTAACTAATATTGTATACTTACTGTTATTGTTGATGTGCATCGTAATTTGACATTCCCGCATACAAATATTTGTTGTTATGAGAACAAAATAAATCTCAATACTTTAAAAATGACCAAAACCACTAGTGCGGTAAGTAAAATATTTATTTTCAAATATCGATAGTGGTACTGCAATTTGTATTAATTTCGGTATTAATTAATCACGTCCAGCTTTCCACGCCTCTTCTATTTCATCATCACTGCACACATCGTCTAAAACTTTCTCCATAATCAGAAATTAATCCCAAATCAAATTGGTTTTACAGTTTTAACAATTTTTTTTTTTTTCCAAATGCCCCAGGTTTGTCTTTCGACATTCCTGGTTTCTCTCCTGGCATGGCGTACTTGTAACCCACTTCTGAGGTTGGGGTGCCTGGAAGGCGGGGTTACGTTGCCCCGATGATATGATGGGTGATGATGATGATAATGGTGCGCCAGAAGAGTCCCTAATGCTAAGCTTAACCTATGATGAATATGAATGATGATGATTGCGATGGCCATATGATTTCGGGGACCGTTTGGGCCTTAAAGTTTTCCTGACATTTGTCTTACAGGTGAGGAAAAACCCCGATAAAAACCTCACCCAGAAAAACTGTCCCGACCGGGGATCGAACCCGGGCCCGCTGCGTAAGATGGCAACATCAGCAATACTTTTTTTTTTCTCCATAGCAACACATATAGCCGATTCACCTTCTGAAATCTAACAATTGCTTTCAATATTATATTTATTAATATTTTAGCTAATATCTTAATCACTAAAATACACATAGTGCAAAAAAATTGTATGCAATACTCATGTAGTAATCACATAACGGAATCTCGGAAATTTAAAAAACTCGGCGCAAACGCCTCGTTTTTTTAAACTTTTCCTCGATCCGTATCAAGTGTTTACCATACTCATATCGCAATATACTATTCCATCCATCCATAGTAATTCTGCCCGAGGGCAGGTCTTTCACTGCAATCAAATAATTTTCATTCTATACTTTGCAGCTTTACTAGGGAATTATAGGTGTGGTAGCTTCCCGTTGCTTTCCACACCGATGAAGGATGATGATGATAAATATGATGCTGGCCGGATGATTTTCGGGTACCGCTGGGCCCTAAGCTTCCCGACATTTGTTTTACAGGTCAGGAAAAACCCCGAAAAAATCTCACCCAGGACCCTGTACTGATCGGGAATCGAACCTGGGCCCGCTGCGTGACTAGGCTGCACTCTACCTCGAGACCACAGCGGTGGACTATTAATGATATTTAATTTATAGTCATGACGACACTAGCAAGTATCCTGGGGGTAAAGTCAGCCTTGTTTACAAATTATTAGCAAGGTGATGCAATGAACATTCTACCTTTTTAATGAGACATTACATTTGTTTGTTCTTGAAAACAAAATGACAAATGTTTTCTCGCAGTGGGTGTCCGAAAATATTACATGGGAAAGTATCTGAAAACATAAATTACATTACACAAACAAAATATGAAATAGCTATTAAAACATAATATGACGTGCCATACAATAGATAATTGTTACGTCCTGTTCAACTTGTGAATAACAAGTGGATTATAATGTAATTTTGAATTATTTTGGAACGCAACTTCTAATAAATAATTGTTTCAAGGCTATCATGATGTCCACTATTTTCCTTATGTAACAATTTTTTTCACGATGTTTAGAACCATTTCTGAAATGTCTAGGAAATATCATAAGAAGGGAAATGAATCGAATAAAATGAGTGGCGTTAAGAATAAATATTTAAAACTCAATTAATTCAGTAGCCTGCGTTCTTTGATATAAACGACTGTGACATTTTTATTCCTGCCTTTTTTTTTACACACTCATAAATATCCAATGACCCTTCCAATATTTTCGTCTATCTATAATAAATTTGGTTATGTCTTGATTATGACATTTGTCCCTAATTTCTGTGTTGTGTATTTTATCAAATAATGTTTCCCCTGAATAATTCTTGAGATTTTCATTTGTCATGTGCTTATTATTTGTTTAGTTTTTGTCGTATCAGCCCTAGTTTCTGCTCCATATACGATAACTGGTCGAATCGTTTTGTATATGCAGGTTTTGCTTTCTATTGACATATGTTTGTTCGCCAAATTAAATCTTTCATTTATCCTAATATTTGTGCTGCTTTATCAGCTTGTTTTTCTACTTCTTTTATTAAATTTTTAGTGTTTGTTATTAATACACCTAAATAATGAAATTCTGATACTTGTTCTATAATTTTTTCTTTCCACTTCTAATTTGCATCTTACTGGTTCTTTTGATATTGTTAAGCACATCCAATTCGTCTTCCTCCGAGGAGTGATTTTGGAAATAAACAGGTTGAAAATCCTACAAATTATGTTTAAGAAGAAGAGAAGATAAATATCCGCTACAAAGTGCACGGTATACACAACTTATTAGCATTGTAACCAACCTTATCGTATTTTCTGTACCATATGTAGGCTATTTATTGCCACCGCTGTATATATATTGAGGTCGGTAATAAAAGAATAAGTCCAAAAATTGTTAAAATTTGTAAATACCCATTTCGGTTAGAAATTTCAACAAAATTGTCTGTATGTATTTTAGCTGTAAGAAAGCAGTGAAAAAAAAACGCAATGGAAAATATAGTATTAGATCTAAAAAGTTCTCTGATTATAGGTATATAATATTCATTTTATATGCGACAGTCTAATTATCTAGAAGCCTTGTCTTAGACTCTCTCGAATCGAAACCTAGAGAGACGGATATTTCTAGAAAACTATGTTCAAACGCATCTGGGAAACTCCCAGCGGGCATTCCCGACTCGATAGTCGTGACACATGTATCACTATTGTCTTTCATGGCGAGACTTAAGTCTCGTTGCAGGCCGAGAAATTCAAAAGCCGGCCCAACAATGCATCACAATATTCTTTTTTTTATTAAGAGCAACTTTTTATTTGTATTCACAGCAGATTCACCTTAAAAGCGAATGCTTGTTTTTCATAATTCCAGGAAGGAGTGTGGCAAGTTGATATACTTATTATTCCTGTTCTGTGATGAAGCAATAAAACATCTGAAATAGCTACAATTTCTCATTTGTAATGAAGAGACTTCAATTTGTGGTCAACCTCCGTGCTTCGATAGAGAACCACCATTATCGGTCACGCTTAAGCCTTTAAAAAGTGGCAACAATGAAATTCCCAGTAATTTATAGAGACATGAACATTCTTTTCTATTGTTCTTTAAATGACAGGGCTTACATGACATTTGAAGCACGTGAGAACTTCTGTTTTGTGTGATTCATTCCTTCAATATCCTAATGTTCTTTTAAAAAAAGAAAGCTCGTCTGAACGACTGCCGACTCTTAACAATATAACTTATTCATTCATTATCCATTGCTAGTTATAACTTTATTTCTCCTTAGTTTAATCTTTTCTTTCTTAGCTTACGTAAATATACTCATTGTTTTATAATATTAAATTTATTTTCATTTTATCCTACAATCAAAGAAGACTGATGATAGTATACTTAATATTAATATCCAATTAATTTCTGTTTGTGTCAGTCCTAGGGATTAACATGTACTCTTCTAGTTCCAAGTTCGCGATTTAAAACCCGGCCAAGGTCAGTGGGCAAAGAACCTCAAATCGTGAGTATGATTTCCTTAGGGAGGGATGTAAAGGAGTGGGTCCCGTGTGGTAAATATGCGGCTCGTAAACATGTGCTATATGAACTTATAAAATATTGGAAATTTGAAAGTCTTATGTATAGTATTGACATCTGGCTATACACTGCAAGACTTTGGTAAAACCATTGTTGATGCACGAAGTGAAAAATTTGTATTAACAAAATCTGATGAAAATAAATTTAAAAAATAAGGAGATGTTGTAAGGAGGATATAGGGAGCAATTAACGAAAAATGGTGCTTGGAAATTAAGATATATAGAATTCTATGTATTATATAACTCACCTGACATAGTTACCTCAATTAAAATAGTTACATTAAGATGGGCAGGACATGTGCTGAGAATAAAACTTAAAACATTGTTAAATGTTTCTCACAACAAACCATAAAGTAGACGAAGAATTGAAAGTCGTAATAGTAGATGGATTGATAGAGTGTAGGAGGGCATAGGAAACTGGGAACAAGTTGAACGTAGCTAAAGAGAGGTCAACCTGACAGAAAATCATAATGATGATTATGAAAAGAACATAGATTCTAAATAAAATACGTATTCGCAAATTTGACCATGTTACACCGTCCCTGGAACAATTATCGTGGCTTCGTCTAAGAGATCGTAGAACTGTCCATTCACTATCCCTTCTCTATAAAATCCTTCACACATAATAGCCTAATTATTTATCACGCCGCTTAATCAGACTATCCGACACACATAATCTTGACACTCGATCCCATCAGCACATTGTCCTTTATATGCCTCCTCATCACACTGTATATTATTCATTATCTTTTACGGTCTCACTTACCAAAACATGGAATTCCCTTCCGCCCTATGTCAGAGACTGTCAAACTATAACATCCTTCAAAAACAAATTAAAGAATTATTTAATAACAAACTAACTTATACACCTCACTGATAGTATTCTTTTAACAATTAATAAATTTAATTATCTATGAAAATAATATTAAGATTAACAAATATTTTCTTTTGTTTTGTTTTAAATATTGTACAAACGTAAAATTAGTTTTCTATATCTCATTATTTTTCTTTGTTATATATATACATTAGACAGGGACAATTTAATATGTCTTGCTTGTATACATTTTATTATTAGTTTTAGTCTTAATTTTAACTAACATTAACTAGTTGCATTATAGATCGTAATATAATAGATATTATCTTTTTGATCAAATTTTTATTTAGTATTTAATATTAGAGTTCATTGTGATTGTTATATTCTGATGTAATATATGTTTGCCCTGGTGAGTGGAAGAGAAGGCCACATGGCCTTAACTCTACCAGGCTAAATAAATAAATCTAAATCTAAATCTATATCTCTTATCAAGCATTGTCGGTAATTTGACGCCCAGATTTCAATCGTGATGCTAATGACGTGAATAAAAGAGTGTCGTCAAATACAAATTCTCCCTACCTACTTAAAATCCTTGCTTGTTTATTTATAAAAAATCTATTTTCCTTCTTCTTAAATGATGGTTTAGTCCAATATGAATCTTTGCCTTCTCCAGTGACCTCTATCATTACTCTTTGTCCACGAACCTCACCTTCCAACTAGTGACCTTACCTTTCTTCATGCAATCTTTTCACTTGGATTTTGAGCTGCTTCTCCGTCGAATTCCTGCTGTTTTTTTACAAATCGTTCATGAACCACTCTTTCCCATATATTCTATTTACATACCTAACCACTTCAACATTGCACTTTTTTTATTCATGATACTATAACGAAATCAGTCTTAAGACTACAGTATTCCTCCTTCTCCACTTATTATCAAGCTTTACATCTTCCAGTATTTTCCTGTGGTTCTCCTCTTGAAAACATCCGGTCAATTGCTATTTTATTTACAGAAGATCCAAGTCTCCGCCCCAGATGTAGTGGCAAGTCTTAAAAGGATAATTAACAATCAAGTGTTCGATAGTTTATTAATATACACATATAGACGAATGTTGCGCCGGTTTTGTGAATAGTAAAGTCCGTCACTCAGGAATTGCGTGAACTGTGCAAATTCCTCAGCAAATTGAATTTTTGGCCTATTTTGTTGGTTTACTGAATGCATAGTTCTTTTGTATATTAATTCGTATGTTATTTTGCGAGAAAACAAACATGGCTAGAGCGATTTTTAAATTACGATTTTCAGTTAATACCCCACTTCTTATAGAAGCATTTCACTGATTTTTGGAGAATACCTTTCTCATCTTATATCAGTGGTGTATATCTAATTTCGTTTGAAAAAAAATCGAAAATTTTAGCCACTATAGTAATGTTTAAAGTTTCGCTTCACGCGAAACGGGAGAATACCGAGAAAATATAGAAAAAATCTCGGTATGTCCCACCGCCAATACTCTTAGAACCGCCAGGATTCGAACCTGGGATCCCAACCAGTACAGCCGCGCACGATAGCAACTCGTATATCCATACGGCAGTATATGACCTTGCAATGCTTTTAAATGTAATTAAGGAATTGTCATTATTATATGTATATCAATGATTGCAATTTTCCATGAATTTGATTCTCAATCATATGAATACACAAAAACTGATGTACTTGAAAAGTAAACGTAGGTTCCAAACTTTACATTTGTAATTATTTTATAAGATATTCACTTATTAAATATATTACTGCAGAACTAATTTAAAAAGTTAACTAATTGAATGACCGAGTTTGTGAACCTCTTTTCTTACCAAGTAAAGTTTTAAATTGCGAATGGTTTTTAATGGTACGTGGACCTTTACCATAAGTAATGCCACGAGTGATTTCCAATTTATCTAGAAGATTTGGAAATCAAAAGTGACATTTGGTAGGGCAGCTTTACGAATAAAATTAAGCTGTTTACTCAAAAATCATTATTTAAATATAGTTACCGGTATTTTAAATATGTATATATTTAATGTAAACGGCGAAGTTTGAAAACAAATCAGAAATGTTAGGTTGTGTATATTCACTGCAACTTGATCATATTATTTATTACTAAATAGGATCGCAACATTATAAGAAACACATTAAACTGTATATTATAATCAACATTATAGGTTATTCATTTATTTTTTAGTAAACAACTCAGTAAAATCACAGAATCTCTTCATCATTCAATGTATTTGTTGGATAAAAATAATGATATGACCTGTTCAGAATATTAAAAAAGGAGGACCTTTCTTTATCACAATAGCAGGAGGTGATAAAGAGAAATCGGTAAAGAGCGAGGTGAAACACGATTATCATTGGTTGTAAAACAAAATTCATTGAAACGTGATTGATCATTGTCTACCATTTAGGGCTTGAGTTAAATAGTCATAAGTAATGCCACGAGTGATTTCCAAATTATCGATAAATTCACGACTCACGAAGTGAGGAGTGAATTTATCTAGAGAATTTGGAAATCAAGAGTGGCATTATTTAGGACTATTTAACGAATAAAATTAAGCTGTTTACTCACAAATCATTATTTAAATATAGTTATTTTAAAATATTTATATATTTAATTAAACGGCGATGTTTGAAAACAAATGAGAAACAATTGCTACGCTTCATTTGCTTCTTTTGTTCGTCACTGCAACCAGATCATATTATTTATTACCAAAGGAAGCAATATTGTAAGAATGCACTCTAGTGAAGAAAAAATGAAACATCAAACTGTATATTAATTCATTTCTGATGTCCTATAATGTAAATATGACAATTATATTTTTCTGGGAAAAAATACATTCAAGAAAGTGCAAACAGTGGTTTCTCTTTTTGGTGGTATAATCAATTGCTACAAATGTTTTTATATTAACTCCCGCATGCGGTATATGTTGACATTCATGCACTATATATACAATCTGGTAGCAGTATTTCTTAGTGAGTCAGTCACTGCAAAATAATGCTATGACCTATTCAGAATGTTAAAATGGAGGTGCTTTCTTTATTATGATAAACTTTAGTTGGTAAATTCTAGGCGAAACACGATTGTTATTGGTTGTAAATCAAAAATAATTGTAACGTGATTGGCCATTGACTCCCATTTGGGGCATAGTCAATGTAAAAATATAATTTTAAAAATAAGTATTACAACCTTGTCTGGGTGGTTATTAAATTACATATTACTTTTGATAAGAGTTATAGGGTAAGTCTCCTGTTATTAAATTTACCCTACTTACCGATAAATTAATACAAAGTGTGAGAAATTTATCTGGATATATGATGGGAAATAATTTGAATGTATTTAGTTATTCAGATATGCGGTTTAAATGACCAGAATAGATGATGATATTCAAAGACTACTATTACAATTGCGGATAAATATAGTATGACAGTATGTACTAATAAAACAAAATGCATGTGCATATCTAAAAATCCAGTAAGAAGCAAATTGGCAAATAACGGCAGAATTGTTTAACAAATCATGTGTTTTAAATACTTAGGAGTAAAACATATTACATCTGGATTTGATAACACTGAGCAACAAAAAAGAAACTTTGTTTTTTTCTCAGAAAGAAAAATATGCGATTCTGATAGTATTTTTTCTCCTGAATTCAAATATGACATCGGTTTTTCTCCATCACGCAAGGTTTCCGAGAGACAGGATTTTATCATTTCAAACACTTTAATATTTTCTACATTCGTAACTACACAATATTCGTACATTCGGACTCACCTAGAAAGTAAGATTTTCTGCTATATTTCCTCTTGTGAAGCATCCCTCTTGATGGTCCAACAATAATCGGCCAGCATATTAGGATTCCATTTGCCTTGATATATTTTTTCCATAGCTGAACCCAATTGAGTTAGCTCATTTGGTTTTATTTTACAATGGACAAATGGAGGAAAAAACGTTTATTAAAAAATAATTATTTAAATCCATTAATTGAAATTGAAATAAAAAAACTGTGGGTGATGGAGAAATTCCGAATACATATTTGAGAACACAATAAAACAACTACATTAAGTACAACTATTGGTACTCATGAGACAAAAATCATGTTGTAAGTGAAGCAAGAGATCAAGTATATACAGCCTCCAGAATATCGGCTTGATTGACGTGTAAAAGAATGAATTTCTTAATATTAAATTCTTAAAGTCATCATCAGATTAAGAGTTGCAGAAATGAGATTCATGCGCCGAAGTGCTGGACCTACAGAGTAATAAAGATATTTTAAAGAAACTCCACCTGAAATATTTAGAAGAAAATATATCCACCTACAGAGACAGATGACTGCAACATGTATCCTGAATGTCACCAATTAGGATCCCTAATGAAGTTCTTCGGTTTCGCCCATGAGGATGACAATATCCTGGACGTCCACAAAAACGACTTTTAGACCCTGTCTAGTTGAGACCGTAACAGTTCAACATTGGCATGTGTTCATGAATGGTGTATGATCATTATGATATTAAGTTATTATTCTTCTTGCTTCCAATGAAGACGGTTTACCTGTTCTTTTTCGATAAATCGCCTCTGTAGTTTAACTCAACCTTCCCCTTTTTTTTATTTTTTTTTTGTCCTCTTGGTCTCCTCCTCTCAAAAGGTAATGCAACCCTAGCAATGTTGATTTTTATTGTATCTTGGATACAACTTACATGATCATTCCATTCTTGATTTCTGCCTAATATCCAATCAGCTATCCTTACGGGTAATTCCATGCTAATCTGTTCACGGTTGACTCTGTCCCATATTGTTTTATTCGTGATTGTTTTCAGAATTTTCATATCACTTGTTTCCAAAATGCTCTTTGTCACCGACATATTGAATGTAAAATGAAAGTAGATATAAAACTATAGTAAACCAGTGATGTCATAAGTATGGCGTTGGAACGGGCAGACACAAAAAAGACGCAAAGAATTATGATTAAAGCAATAATGAACATGTACGACCCACATAAAACCAGATTAGAAAGAATGAGAAATGAATATATGAGACAACAATGCAACATGCCAATAATGGATGTCTAAAATTGTATAAAAACTGGAAAGAGGGAGTGAAACGCTCATACAGATAGAACCAATAATACAAGGTTAATTAGATCAGTTCAAGATTTATATCCAAGAGGCAGAAGATATGTCGGTAGACCGAGAAAAGATGGAAAGAAGGACTGGCATATTTTAATTAACCTCTTCCTTTATGATGATAAACAGGCTATTAACCTAATTAAAATAATAATAATAATAATAATAATAATAATAATAATAATAATAATAATAATAATAATATGAAAATATGAATTCTTAAAATTCTGAAAAAATAGGCAGCTTACCAACAGAACTGCGAAAGAATTTTGAATTTATGTGTAAAAGTTATTGAGTAATAAACGTTTTCGAAAAACTCAAACGTATGTATACGTATATAAGAAAAATAAGTGTTTGAATTGGATTCGCCTGGTAGTGTAATGGATATCACGCTGAGGTACAGACTCAGAGATCCGGGTTCGAATCCCGTCCAGGCATTTATTTTTCTTATCATACCATATATATATATATATATATATATAAATATCCAAGTAAATTCTGCCGAGGGCAGGTCTTTCACTGCAATCATAACATTTTAATGCCATGCTTTGCAGCTTTACTAGGGAATTATAGGTGTGGTATCTCCCGTTGCCTTCCACGCCGGTGAAGGATGATGATGATGATGATAATAATAAGGATGATGATGATGATGATGAGGGATGATTTTCGGGGATCGTTGGGGCCTAATCTTCCTGACATTTGTCTTATGTGAGGAAATCCCCGAAAAAACCTCACCACGCTACCTCGAGACCACAGCGGTGGAGATATATATATATATATATATATATATATATATATATATATATATATACATTTGGAGCTCGAAGTATTTTTTGTTTATTTCTCATTCGCTTATTTTTATTAGCAAAGGCCTATAAATAAAAATGTGTGGAATACAAGGATATTACACAAAATAGGGAAAAAAAGTTAATTTTTTACCATTCTCTTCCTAAAGATCTGGCCGTATAAACTCCTGTAATATTTAGAATACCCTGAGGCAAAAAATAAATAAATTATGATATCGATACAAAAACTTATCGCTCGTGTCTGTTTTTCAGCTCATTGACTCCAATCAAACTTTCAAGTTTTTATCTTAAATCGGCAATGAATTCTTCAGTTGTTTTCCTTTCCCTTTCTTTCTGAGCATGAATTGACTTTCGTTACATGTAGCACTGCAAACCCACGACCGTTTAATTTCCCGAATCTGCTCCGGGGGTGCAGTGTGTCTGACCACAAAGCTGTCTCATGTGACATTCCCAGAGGCACCTACTAGTAACTACCAGATGTTAATCATACAGAATTACAGTCTACTGGCTATTCCACTAGATCACTTTTTTCTCGGAACATGTTTCATGCAACTCGTGCAAATTCATGTTCAGTTCACTAACATATTTACTTATTTCATTAATTCATAGTGTTCTGCCCAAGAGCAGGTCTTTCACTGCAAACTCAGCATTCTCCATTCTTTCCTTAACTGAGCTTTCCTTTTTGTATCCGCATACAAACCTTTTATTTTAATATTGTCTAACATCTGATGTCGTTTTTGCCTCTAACTTTCTTTCCGTTGACCATTCCTTCTAGGGCATCCGCCAGCAGGAGTTTCTTCTTTGCCAGTGGCCAATCCAATTTCTTTTCCTCTTCTTTATGAGTTCCAGCATTGTTCTTCTTTCACCCACTCTATCTAGCACATCTTCATTTCTTACTTTGTCTGTCCAGTTTATACGTTCCATTCTTCTCCATATCCACATCTCAAAAGCTTCCAGTCGCTTTTCCTCATTCCGTCGTAATGTCCACGTCTCCGCACCATATAATGCTACACTCCACACAAAGCACTTCACTAGCCTCTTTCTTATTTCTCTTGCCAAAGGTCCGCAGAAAATGCTTCTCTTCTTGTTGAAAGCTTCTTTTGCCATTGCTATCCTCTGCTTTACTTCTTGACCGCAGTTCATGTTACTATTGATAGTACAACCCAAGTATTTGAAGCTCTCCACTTACTCAATGACCACATCTTTAATCCTCATGTTTATCTTCCTTGGTTTCCTTCCTATAATCATGGCCTTTGTCTTATTTATATTTATCTTCATCCCATAACCCTCGCACTTGTCATTTAGTTCCATCAGCATGTTCCTCATTGCCATTGCATCTTCTGCTAGCAAAGCCATATCATCAGCAATTCTTATGCACTTAATTCTTCTTCCTCCCATGTTTATGCCTCCCGTATTCCTGAAGCAGTTCTTCATTAGGTCTTCACGGTAGTTGTAAAAAAGATTAGGTGATAGAGGACATTTTTGCCGTACCCCCTTCCAATTTCTCTTCCCTCTGACATTTATTGTCCTATCTATGCTATTACTTGCCGTTTCATATAAAAATTACTTTGAGCCTCCTCTCCTTCCAGTTCGCGTATTTACTTATAATACAAATATTTAAATTATTTCAATCCAATCAATATATCACGGTCCTATAATATTGCTGACAAATAGATTATCACTATGTGGGGCCTACTGTTAGATAATTCATAATGAATGAAGGTATTTAGGTTATTATCATACACACATGGACACCCACACACACATATATATACAAGGTAGCACGCTACCTCGAGACCACAGCAGTGGGAATATATATATATATATATATATATATATGGTATATACGGGTTCGAATCCCGTCCAGGCATTTATTTTTCTTATCATACCATATTAAGCTTGCATTGCTCAATGTTAAAGATTTAATTATAATATATATATATATATATATATAATATATATATAGATTCCCACCGCTGCGCTGTGGTCTCGAGGTAATATATATATATATATATATATATAGGCCCCTATATATTCCCACCGCTGCCTGTTGTCTCGAGGTAGCGTGCTGCCTTGTCACGCAGGGGGCTCGGGTTCGATTCCCAGTCGGGACAGGCTCCTGGGTGAGGTTTTTTTTCGGGGTTTTTCCTCACCTGCAAAACAAATGTCAGGAAACATAGGGCCCAATGGTCCCCGAAAATCATCCGGCCATCATCATCATCCTTATGATTATCATCATCACCATTCACTGGTGAGGAAAGCAACGGAAAGTTACCACATCCTATAATTCCCTAGTAAAATTGCAAAGCATAGCATGAAAATGGTATTACAGTGACTATTTAACTCATGCCACAAATGCTAGTCAATGACCAATCACGTTTCAATGAATGTTGTTTTACAGATTTCTCTTTATCAGCTCCTGCTTTTGTGATAAAGAAAGCTCCTCCTTTTTAATGTTCTGAACAGGTCAAAGCATTATTTTTCTCCAACAAATACATTGAATATACCAAATAATGAAAAGATTCCTTGATTTTACTGAGTTCTTTACTAAAAAAATAAATGAATAACCCGTAATGTTGATTATGATATATAGTTTGATGTGTTTCATTATTTCTCCACTTGGGTACATTCTTAAAATATTGCGATCTTATTTGGCAATAAATAATATGATCTAGTTGCAGTGAATGAACATGACCTCACATTTCTGATTTGTTTTCAAACATCGCCGTTTACATTAAATGCATAAATATTTAAAAATAACTATAGTTAAACAATTATTTGTGAGTAAACAGCTTAATTTTATTCGTTAAATAGTCCTAACAAATGTCACTCTTGATTTCCAAATTCTCTAGATAAATTGGAAATCACTCGTGGCATTACTTATGAAAAACCTGCCCTCAGGCAGAATTACTATGGATGGATATATATAGATGTTATAACTATATTTTTGACATTTGGCAATGAAGGATATATATATATATATATATATATATATATCCTAAGTTGTTCACAGAGTCAACCTCTCGTGTTTTATGTACGATGCAAAGGGAATGACGAAATTATGGTACAATAACTTCTTTCTTATAAACACGTAAATTTAGACACAAAGCAGTTGACAGTGAATCATACCATTCTAACATTTGTTACATTCGCAGCAACTTGTTGCAGCTGAACATCCTTGTAATTTTCGTGGAAGGTATTACACTGTTCGGCAATTACAATATCACACGAATGTGGTTAACTTGTATGAACATGCCACGGAGAATTTCTCAACGCGTGAGTGAACACATTTTTATCATCAACCACAAACATGATCACAACATTCATTCATGTAAGCTGTTTTATAACGTAAAATGATGAAACGTTCGTAGGTTTATAATATTATTCACTTACTACAAAACAAAATCCCAATAACTAATAAGTTCATTATGACATTACAATCTTCCTCTTTGTGTCTATTATATCTTAGTCAACACTTTTGAAATTCATATTAAAGCACCGTTGAGGTTATATGTAATTAGATCTATCCATAGTAATTCTGCCCAAGGGCAGGTTTTTCACTGCAATCATTGCATTTTTTTCATGCTATGCTTGCAGCTTTACAAGTGAATTGTAGGTGTGGTAGCTTCCCGTTGCTTTCCAAACCGATGAAGGATGGTGATGATAATGATAATGATAAGGATGATGGCCATATGATTTTGGGGACAGTTTGGACCTTAAAGTTTTCCTGACATTTGTCTTACAGGTAAGGAAAACCCCCGATAAAAACCTCACCCAGAAAAACTGCCCCGACCGGGGATCGAACCCGGGCCCGCTGCGTGACAAGGCAGCACACTACCTCGAGACCACAGCGGTGGACAAATAATAAGATGTTAATTATGAAATTGGTACCTGGTAAGTCAGTCGTCCTCAACTAAATTATTAAACTCTGTGTCAGTACTACACAGAAAGTATAATAACAGGATCAGCATCCTTGAAGACATAGAGATTCTGAAAGAAGCAATGAATAAAGACTTACTCAATGAGAACATACCCGCAGACGTAAATCCGTTATACAACCTGTACAACACAATCAGTACCAGTTAAAATGCAGAAAATGAAACATTGTTTTCGAAAGGTCTCCATATTGAAATAACTTGATGAAGTTTAACAATTTATTTGAGGAGGACTGATTTACCAATTGTTTTCGAAAGGCCTCCATATTGGAATAACTTGATGAAGTTTGACAATTTATTTGAGGACGACTGATTTACCAATTGTTTTCGAAAGGCCTTCATATTGGAATAACTTGACGAAGTTTGACAATTTATTTGAGGACGACTGATTTACCAATTGTTTTCGAAAGGCCTCCATATTGGAATAACTATATGGAAATCATATAAATCATATGGCCATCATCATCATCATCATCCTTCACAGGTGTGGAAAGTAACGGGAAGCTACCACACCTACACAATTCCCTAGTAAAGCTGCAAGCATAGCATGAAAATGCTATGATTGCAGTGAAGGACCTGCCTTCGGGCAGAATTACTATGGATGATGAAGTTTAACAATTTATTTGAGGGCGACTGATTTACCAGGTACCAATTTTATAATGAACATCTTATATCTTAGTAACGAATATTTTCCAATCATCTGATTGAGGGTCTTTCCACTTTTCAGCGGTTGCCCTTTTACCAGCCGGCTGCTGGCCCGTCACATCCACATGTGTCAATCACAGAGGTAGATGATCAACAGCCAGTGTAGGGGTGACATGTGGTTAGCATGTCGAGTCCCCCAGCCGTTATAGCTGGTTCCTCAACCTGGAGCCGCTACTTATTGTAGCTACCCAATTGCCTCACGATGCTGGGTGGGCACCGGTCCCATACTGGCCGAAATACCATGAGAAAATTTCTTCCCCCATGGAGACTCGAACCAGCGCAAGTCCCGTAGCTCTGCGCCAAGGCTTCCTACCTTAACCACTCGGCTACGGCGCGGGACTATTTTCCAATCATTCCGTGCTTAATTCATCTCCCTCCAATCATGGTTAATGTTACTCTCCCACGCCGCTTTCGCTCTTCTATTCCGTGTTTCCATGCCCCTCTTGCCTTCTCTATTCGTACCCTATGCCCATCGCAGTCTACTGGACTTAAATTTTCTTTCATTCAGGATTTTTTATAATTTTTTTTTCTATTCCATTAACGCAGTTCAATCGCTCACCTTATAGGTAATTTTACGTGCCATTAACCACCTCGGCCTCACAGTGATATGACCTGTCAGGATAGGGATTTTAACTTTGGATCACACACATGATTTTTTGGCCACACAAGAACTTGGAGGTTCTCCCCAAATGAGTGATCAGCTCAATATAAGGGCCTCCTCCGAGACAACACAACATTAGGACGAAACACGCCATTCACACACACACACACACACACACACACACACACACACACACACACACACACACACACCTACCCACACACACGCATATATATATACACGAATCATGAGGAATGTGATAATGGTATTATCGCCATATGATTTTCAGGGACCGTTAGGGCCTTAAAGTTTCTTGATAGCAAAAATTGTAGATTAAGGATATATGTATTATCAATAAGAAAAATTTCAATATGGTCTTTGTTTTCGATCTTTAATTATATTATATAAGAAGTAGGTCTGATAAGTTGAATGGTCTGATAGTGCATTTGATGTCCGCAGGGACGGGGGGAGGGGGTATGAGCGTGCGCGTGTGTATATGTGTGGGGATGTGTGGGTGTATGTGTGTGTGTGTGTGTGTGATTTTTTTCTAATTTGTTTTCTAGCATTTTTTTAATATTAATGTACAGAATGATATTTTTTTATTTATTATGCACAAGGTCTTTTCATGGATGAGTGTAGATATATATTATTGTGATGTAGTGTAGACATAGATTTTACTTATATGTAGCCTATTATTGTTTTTGATACAGGTGTATTTGTAGGTATTTGTTTATATTATGATTGGTTTTATTTTTTATTCATGGAAAAATAATGCCCGTACGGCCAAGCAGGCCCGTTCGCAATGTGAATGCATATGTATTTTCTTTCTTCTGAAAAAAAAAAAAAAACCAATACATTTCATTATCCATCTATCTGTCTTCTTGTCTTATAGGTGAGGAAAAACCCCGAAAAATAACCATCACCCGTTTATCGAACCCGGGCCTGTTACGTACTACGACGCTACCGAGGGACCACAGCGATGGACTCTAATTAAATGTATAAAATATATTAACAAGATGTTTTTCATCCTACTAGTTTTGCACGGGTAACTTTGTCAAGAAATACTGAAGGCTTTATTTAATCAAAGTTATATTTACCGGGTTGTGTCCACCGCTGTGATCTCAAGGTAGCGTGCTGCCTTGTCACGCAGCGGGCCCGGGTTCGATCCCCGGTTGGGACGGTTTCCTGGGTGAGGTTTTTATCGGGTTTTTTCCTTATCTGTAAGAAAATGTCAGGAAACTGTAAGGCCCAAGCGGTCCTCGAACATCATATGGCCATCGCAATCAGCATCATTCATATTCGTCTTAGATTAAGCTTAGGATTAAGGACTCTCCTGCCGCACCACTATCATCATCACCCATCATATCATCGGGGCGCCTCAACCTCAGAAGTGGGTTACAATTACGCCAATGCCAGGAGAGAACACGAGAAATGTCCAAAAAAAGACAACCGGGGGCATTAAAAAAATATATTTTTTTAACGGAGTAACTTTTGCGTGCAAGTGCATTAAAAAAAGTTTGCATAGTTGTAAAAGTTTGCAATGAGTAACGACATTATTAGAATAGAACTAGCAGGTTGCTCCAAGCTACTAATATACGTATATAATAATTAATTAGGTTTCAAAAAAATTAATGTCTGTGTTTTTAAATTATTTAACTTAGAAAAAGATGAATTAAATTTAAAAAAAGAGCGGGGAAACATAGTGAATGCCTTTCAGAACTTTTTGTTCCATCCCCGACTGCTGAGGATGGAACAAGAAGTCTGGAAGGTATTTCACTATTTTAATGAATTTTAATTTGTTGAGGACGACTGATATATCAGGTGCGAATTTTAATATATTAATTTTTTGCCGTAGCGTAGTGGTTAAGACACTGCGCTACAAGTCGGAAGGTCGAGGGTTCAAGTCCTGGTGAGGTCAGGAGTTTTAAACTGATCAAAACTTTCTGGTGGCACTATGGCCCTGGGATCGACTCAGCCTCTAACGGAAATTAGTACGAGACGCTTGTTCTGGGGTAAAGGCGGCCGTCACGCAGGGCTGATAACCCGGCTGACATCAAGTGCCGATTGTCTAGAAAAAGTGGGAGCCTTAACCTCCTACTACCCCAAGGGCCTCTCGAGGCCTGTAGTGGGATCACTTCACTTTAAATAACAATCTCTGCTGTAGTTCAGAATGAATTTTATAATTATTGATCTGTAAACTATCAATATTTGCTAGGTGTTTAAATATGCAAAAATAATAAGTTATTGTCAAAATAATGAAATATAGATTTTTTTTATCAAACGCTTCAAATTCGCCATTATCTGTAATATAAATATTTTTGGTTCTTGATTCATTATGGGGCACGCCGTAGCGTAGTGGTTAAGGCACTGAGCTACAAGTTGGAGGGTCGAGGGTTCAAGTCCCGTTGGGATCAGGATTTTTAAACTGACCCAAATCCTCTGGCGGCACTATGGCCCTGGGGTCGACTCAGCCTCTAACGGAAATGAGTACCAGACGCTTGTTCTGTGGTAAAGGCGGCCGTCACGTAGGGCTGACAACCCGGCTGACATAAAGTGTCGATTGTCTAGAAAAAGTGGGAGCCTTAACCTCCTACTACCCCAAGGGCCTGCGGGCCTGTTGTGGGATCACTTTACTTTACTCTACTCTTGATTCATTATTCCACATCGTTTAGAACATGCTATTTATACTAGCTCTAACTTCACTATTATCGCAACAGTCTGGTGTTTATATTTTCGCTGTAGACACTCTTGGTACACAACACAATTAGAGATTGGCCGGTGCAGTATAGTGACTGATACATACAATTCTGCGAAAAACTGAACAAGATACCCGGAAGTTTTAGAATGCGTGAGTGGGCGTATCTCTATCTAGAATCTTCCTGGTTTTCTCTTGAGTTTGTGAATGCGCTCGCATTTATTAACGACACTTTGTAATCGTATAACAGATGACGTCTCTCGGACTGACTTATTGCTCGGCGCACTAATACTTTATCATAACAAACAACCACAATTTAGTGTTACGCAATTTAAAAAGCTATCACCGTTTAAGTTCGTTTCCGTGAACTACTAACCTCACCTCTAAGATCAGAGAATAAACTTGTTTCCATGACCAGTGTTACCTCTCTGCACGAATCTCACATTTACTTGTGCTGCATATTAAAATTATAATAAAATCCACAATTTCATCGTATCTTTACGGTACTTAAAACTTATTAATCATTTATACCGGGTGTACACAAAAGAATCATCATCAACAACAAGGATTAAGCCCAATGGCCTGTTCCGAACTCATTATAGGTCGAATTGTTCCTTCCATCTCTTCAATGGTCTTCTCAACCTAATTCTCCCTTTTAGGGCTAACTCACTCACTGGCACTATCGAACCCGTAGGTTCATGGCCGCGCGGACATAAGCTCTCCACATATCCCTATCCTGAGCTAATGTTTTCCAATCATCCCCTGTATAATCTACTTCCCTCAAATCATAGTTAATGTTATTCTCCCACCTCATTATTGGTCTACCAACTGGGCGTTTTCCCTCTGGTTTTCCTACAAGAATCTTCCATGCACATCTTTCATTCCCCATTCGTGCCACATGTCCTGCCCATCGCAGTCTACGAGACTTAACTGTTCTCATTACATCTGGATTCCTATAAAGACCATGTAATTCACTGTTATGCAGTCGTCTCCATTCACCTGTCTGTTCATCTCTCTTTGGTCCAAAATTTTTCCTAAGAACTTTATTCTCAAATACTCGTAATCACCTATAAATTGGTAAAAAATGCATAATAAAAATGCATTTATGACCTAAAAATGCAATAAATGACCGATAAAATAAAAAATCACGAATAAAAAGTTACGAATTACCAATAAAAATACTATTTATTGGATTAAGTACTCACTTGATTACTGAATTACATAAAATTTAACTTAACATCAAAATATTAAAAGAAAAGTAGTTAAAAATACATATTACAATACCTTTTATTGCAGAAAATCCATTTCAATTACACAGTGCACTTTTCTCAGCAATTTTGAATTGCAGTTAACAATCAGAATAAGGGTAGAAGCTAGCTTAAGCTCTAAGAAATTGAATAAAATACCTAGAAGTGGGCAAGTTCATTATGCACATACCTTGAAAAATAGGGGTAGTAGTTAGCAAAACAACTACTTAATTCCAAGAAATTGTATTGGCAACGAAAAATACTGATTATAATAAAAATCTTAAATCAAATACAAATAATGTCACATCCTTCTGGAAAAGTGTAAAAAATGCTCAAAAGACCTAAAAATTGCCAAAAAATGACCTATTCCTAAAAAAGTTAAGAAAATGCAAAAAAAATGCCCTAATGAATTGTTTTTATTTAATCCTTTTTTAATGCCGTACATTTTTATATATGCAAGTAATGTTTCAACCTTCATAAGAAAAAGATGCAAAATCATTAATTGCCTTGCCCTAATAATTATACATTCTTCTTTGTGTTATGCGCTGTTCATTCATTCTACACAAAAGAATAGAGCAATTTTAAAGGTGTTGAATTATACTTTAACTATGACAAAAACAAAACTCATGTTAAATAAAAGAGTAAAATCTCCAATTTACATTATAAGTTCATAGATGTTAAATGTAAGCCCCGTTTGTTACATGATGACACATATCCAACCTGTACGCTAATTCTTCCCATACATTAATAAGCATGTCTGGATTGATGACAGCAACAAGCTTCTCGAATCCTCTCTCTCAACTCGGACAGGTTAGCAGACAATGGAGGCACGTAGACTCTGTCCTTTACAAAACCCCACTCATGGGTTGAGATCCGGTGATCTAGGAGTCCAATTGAGATAAGCCCTGTTATCTCGACCATGACGACCAATCCAGTAATGACAGTGTGAAAGGTCTTAAGAAAACGCTTACGTATACGTCCCTACTGTTTACAGTTGTTACAGGCTCTAAAGCCTATTGTTTACGCTGACTTTGCGCTTGAAATGTTGCAGCAGCATTATTCTCCTCAGACACTCTTGGTCGTTCCACACTTTTACCTTTACACAGACAACTGGTCGTAGCGAACTGATTATGCCATCGACGGATGTTGTTGGCATTGGGGGGATCAAGATTAAACTGCCTACGAAACACAGGTTGAACTGTCACAACTGATTTACATACAACTCTCAAACTGCAAAACACAAAATGCTTTCTGTTGAGTTGCCATCTTTGTTATTATTTTGCCATAGAAACAAAACAAAAGAAAGCTATCCGCTCACTCACACAACTAAAACTGTCTTCTTTCTTGTTTCATTTCACTCTACACACAACTTTCTACGCTTTATCTTAGTGATAATATTATTACTTGAAACTACTATAATCTTTAATGTACACACTAAATTATTGTTAACAGATTTTATGTTTACAACATCTTCCTGTGCCCAATACTAAGTTTTGATTCTCTTCATCCATTCATCTGAGATCCTTCCAGTCATCATCCTGCAGTCCTTCATCAAATTCATAATTACCTCTACCCATGTTTTCTTAGGTCTCGCTCTCCTGTTCCTCCGATTTGGAATCCATTCCAAACTCCTAACTGGCAATCTATCTTCATTCACCCTCTTCACGTGTCTAAACCATTGTAGGCCTAATTATTCCCCACAAATTGTAAAATTGTTTCGTTAAAGTTATTTTTTTCTCGGATAATACCGCTTCTGATCGCGTAGATCTTCTTAAAAATATATTTCTGAAAATTGCAATTTTGAATTTAATTTGACAATTATAGTCCGCGTTTCTGCTCCATACATTGATTTATAAATATTAATTTAGTTTTTTTAATATCTGTTTATCCCACGAAATTCCATTCAACATTGCTGTTGCAGGTTGTTTTTATGCTTTGAAAACAATTGAAGACAATTTATAAAAATACACTTATACCATATTGCAAACGATTATTATCTGAATGTATCTTCTTCTCATACTTTTTCTTCTTTTTCTTCTCCGTCGTAGTTTAACCTCAAATCTTATAGATCTTGTATGTGTACCCCACGACACCCGGGCTGGAACAACCTGTTGGGAGAAGAATTTAAACTTTGGATCACACACATACTTTACTTTAGCATACTCGGACATGGAGGGCTTCTCTGAATGAGTGATCAGCTCAATTCAGAGCCTTCTTTGATACAACACGGATATTTAATGCGAAAAACACAATTAACTCATACATTCATACTAAACATGCTGAATATAATGGTGATTATGATACCCAGTTGATGTTCGGTGAGCGTTTGGGCTTTAGAGTTTTCTGACATTTGCCTTGCAGATGAGGTTAAATCCTGAAGAAAGAAAAATATAACCAGAAACTTGTTTCGACCGGGATCGAACCCTGGTCTACTGTGAACTGGACAGAGACATAGCTATGGACTAACTATCTTTAGAAATAAAAACATCATTTGATCATCATAATCATCCTATCAATTCACTTTGTTTACTGCGAATTATTGGTGTGTAAACTCGTTCTTTCTCGGAGGTGCCCCTCATTGAGTTGATCCCTCATTCGGGGAGACCTTCCATGTCCTTATGAAGCCAAAAAAAGTAAGTTATAGGCCTATATGCGATCCAAAGTTTAACCATCCTCTCCCGATAGAACCAGTCACTGTAACGCTCGGGTGGTACGGAACATGTAAAGCTACTTAAAAGAAAGATAATTATTAAACTAAGAATAAAAAAGAAAGAAATTTGGTTATACGAGTGCTGATTTATAAATAAGAGGAGAATTTATTATGAACTTAGCTGCTACCCGGCGTTCGCTGCTACGCCTAAATAAATTAAACAATGTGCTTTTGTGTTTAGTTGAATAAGTAGAAGCTAAAATAATTATTATTTTCATATTTTTAGATATCCCGTACTCATTACCCAGCGCGGCGTTACCCGGGAATCTACTTATTTCGATCATCTTGGCATAAATGAACTAAAAAACAAAATTCGTTATTGTGAGTTTTCCGTAAAAGAATACCCGCCATGTGCTGCTATGCTTGCACAGGAATCTACGGACTTGTCTCGATCTTCTTGGCATCAATGAAATACAAAAATGGTTATTGTAAGTTATCCGTAAGAGATAAACATATGTTGTCGCAGACTTTTTTGTAGAGCTTTTTTTGAGCTATTCAATTCTGTGTACATTAATTTTGTGTATTTATTTGGTTTAGGCATTTAAGCGTTCAAAGAGCTACTTTTTTCACGTTTTTCACTACAAAGGGCAATTTTTAAGGGTGTAGGAGTTGAGTATCACAACTCTCTTATAGCCTATGTTCATTCTGGGAATCTCCTGAACATTTTGCAAAAAGCCCCATCACAATCGGATGAACGGTATGGCCGTGCATAAAGTACGAACAAACAAACCAACAAACAAACATTTTTATATATTATATAAGTAGATAGTATATTTCTTTTTAACCTTGCCAAGAAAATTAGCAGCTGTGCAGTATAGGTCGAGTATGCTGTGTCAGATGACCCAGATTGCAGCCTTGTCTTGCCTGATGATGGCAAATGCAAATGTCAGCACAAATAAAGTCTCTCCCCCTTAATATCAAGGAGGACGACAACATACTATATTAACACTTTCACCTTCACCAACAAATTAAAAAAAATAATCCATTTTCTTTTCTATTTGCTATTTATTTTGAAGATTAAATAAATTATCAGAACAACACTATCTTGAAATACTATTTTCCTGCTACATGAAACTATATTCTACATAATTGCTGTATTTAATTACTGTGGATATATATGACCCAAATTATACAACACATTAATTAGATCCAATCCAGAGAGAAGCAAATTAAATAATGGTACGATATTTATTTAAGCAAGTAAATTAATTATTTAAATAGTTAAAACTTGGTTTGTATTATGCTATAGTTCTTTAATTTATATTTCTCAGTTTGATGTTAATCTAGCTCATATTTTTGCACTATTTCTCCTTTGTATTAATTATTTTTGGAGTGTATTTTCTTTCATGAAGTTACTCTCCTATATTTATATATTCTGTTTTCTTTTCTCATTAATTCTTTGCTTATATTTCAGTGAATTCCAAAAGAATGAAGTTATTTAAGTTGCTCTCATATAGGGACTATTGAAACATTTACGTAACTTAGCCGATTCTATCCAGTAGACAATAAATCTGATAATGATAATAATAATAATAATAATAATAATAATTATTATTATTATTATTATTATTATTATTATTATTATTATTATTATTATTATTATTTATTTTAGCTGGCAGAGTTAAGGTCATAGGGCCTTCTCTTCCACTCAACCAGCGAATAGTAAAATTATACAAAAATTACGTACATATTACAATTTTAAGATATTATTAAAATACAGACTAAACAAAATACAATGATGATGTAATCTAATACTAGCTAATACTAACAAAAACGTAGAATATAATAAAATTAAAATGATATAAAATAAAGTAAGTAGCTTCCTAGATGACTATTAATGTAATGCTCTATATAGTTGTTATGCAGTTAATGTTTTCATTGTGTCGAACTTAAGATATCAGTTAATTTGGATTTAAATAATGATAGCGATTGACAGTCCCTGACATGACTCGGAAGTGAATGGCTATATACATATGAATGTTATAATTAAATGTTGACATAATAAGGCTGCTGTCTCTTATGATAGAGAATTGTATATAAGGAAAGAAAAATGTAATCTTTGCATTGCGAGCCTGAATAGCAAATTAGGTATCTCACTAACATATAGAGTTAGAAGTCTCTCGGGTTCAAATCTCGATTCAGGCATTACTTTTTATTTCCATGTCATATATATATATTGACTTATTCCTTCGCGAAATTTTATTCTATGAAATTCAATCTTAAGTAGGCCTACTCTTCACAAAGAGTTTAAAACATTAATCGGTTACAAAAACATTAACAAAGGAAGATAATTTATTTTCATTGCATTATTTTCAATCATTATATATATATATATATATATATATATATATATATATCTGCATGAATGTATGTGTGTGTGTGTGTGTGTGTGTGTGTGTGCGTGTGGAGAAGACTACTTGACAGTGAGATCTTTATGAGAAGCCATATGTAATAATAACAGTTAAGGAACGTAGATTGCGATAGGCAGACAATATGGCATGAATTGGAAATAAAAGAGGGGATTGAAAACTCCATGCAGGAAACCAGAGAGAAAACGACCAGTGGGTAGGCCAATAATGAGGTGGGTGAATAATACTAACCATTATTTGAGGGAGGTAAATTATACATGGGATGATTGGTAAACATTAGTTCAGGATAGGGATGTATGAAGAGCTTATGTCCGCGTGACCATGAGCTTACGTGTTCAGTAGTGTCAGTGAGTGAGTTGGTGTGTGTATATAATATGTGTGACTGTGTATGTTATCGCTCTTGCGGCCGCAGTTATATTTTTTCGGAACCATACTCGACATATAGAGTTCAATTAAAAAAAAAAGGTCGAATTTGTTAGGTAACAAAATCAGAGCATCATGAGTAGAAGTTTAAAATTTAAAAATCGCTCTATCGGTCGCATTTCTTTTATTTTGCCCAACGAAACCTTGTATACACTATTGACATAAAACGAGGAAGGCATCCTCCAAAAATTAGCAACTTCCGAACATTACAAGAAACCCGAAATTAAATATCGCTCTAAGAGTCGCCATTTCGCTTTGTAGCAAAGTAACTGTATATCGTACAATGTGATTAGCCCTTATATTCATAATGTATCTTATAAGATACAAAGTTTAATTTATTTAATGTTTTTAATCAAGAAATAGAAAAATTAAATAGTAGATGTTATTTAAATGTGTGGTAAATTATACAAATATGTGGCACGTATGGGGGATGAAAGAGGTGCATGGAAACTTCTGGTAGGAAAACCAGAGGGAAAACGACCAATTGTTAGACCAAGAATGAGGAGGGAGAATAACATCCATAATTTGAGGGAAGCAGATTATACAGGGGATGATTGGAAAACATTAGCTCAGGATGGGGATATATGGAGAGCTTATGTCCGCGCGGCCATGAACCTACGGGTTCGACAGAGCCAGTGAGTTAGTGTTAACTTATACAACAAATGCAATAGGTAATAATTTGATATTGAACATGATTTGTTTCACTGTAATCCGACATTTTTAAATAAGAGGGCATAAGAAGTAGAGTTCATGGGTTAACGAAAGAAAGAAAGACATTCCATTAACCTCCTAAATTCGGCCCACAAACGATTAGACTTGCTGATAATTTCGCTCAGATGAGTTAGTTCCTGCGTGACGGACTTTGCAAGGTTCATATTTTCATATTAATAAGTAGGGGGGCACTTAACTAATATACGAAATTCAGTGTCCGTAGGCAAATATCTTGTCAAGTAAATAAATGTATGACGTGATAAAATGCTTTATGAAAATATTAGAAAAGATTATAATTAATTCTATGAAATTAAGTTGATGTTGAAATTAACAATGCGCAACAAATAACATGTAGACAAGAATCACTTTAATGTTTATTGCCAATAACATCACATTATTATCTGCTATTATGTCATTTGAACCTAGGCTACATTCGTTACGGTCATTGTGTGTAACTGGTATAAAAACGATTTTCTAGAAAATCCTTTAATAGAATTTTATTTCATTGAATAAATATAGGAAGTGATTTCACACACAATAAAGGCATGTCAAGGCAAGAATCTTTCACATTTTATGTTTTTTTTATCAAGAAAATAATATATTTTAACTGATATCGTACGATCTAGAAGATACCATTGTTTCATGGGAATAGAATAATATATCCATGGCACAACAAGCCTATAAGGCCCTTGACCCACCTGCCGGATGCTGATCTCAAATCCACATGTGTTAATTATAGAGGTAGATGGTCATCTAGCCAATATAGGTGTAACATGTAGTTAGCATGTCGAGTCATCTAGCCTTTATAGATGGGTTTCTTAACCTGGAGCCGCTACTTATTGTAGCTACCCAAATTCCTCACGATGCTGGGTAAGCACATTTACTGGCCGAAATTCCATGAGAAAATTGCTTCCTCCATGGTGACTCGAATCAGAGCAAGTCCCGTAGCTCTGCACCAAGGTATAATGCCTTGAACCGCTTGTCTACGACCAAAATGATTTCAATTTTACAGTATAATAATATAAAAATCCGTCACCCAAGAACAACGTAATCTAAGAGAATTCTTCTGCTAATCAAATTTGTGGTTAGATCATTTCGATTTTGTTGTTTTAAAGATTGTTTATGTCTTTTGTTAATTAAATGTTGTATGTCTGTATGTAGTATATATATAGCCTATAGACACACAAAGTCACATGGCGGAAAACAAACACGTCAGGCGCTAGCAAAATTCTTAAATTTTAAATATCACTAGATAATACCGGTAGTTAGGGACAGAGGGAATCTCGTTAATTCGTTCATGGGCGTCACTATTTAGGTAAACATGCCGTTTTAATGTTCGGTTTTCGCTGATATTTGAATTAGATTTTTCTAATTTTCTTTCAATGACATACCGAGATTTATATACCTATATAAAGTCGAAAGACTATTTGACCGATTTTTTTTTTTTTTTTTAATTTTCGCTTCAGCTGAACATCCGCTCCTAATGGTCTGCTTTTGCTGGTTAAAGAATCTGACCTTGCTTTTCAGAATTTATTGCTATACACCGAGTTTGGTTCCGAAAAAAATAATCGCTAGAGCATTAAGCAGATGTGCTTGTGTGTGTGTGTGGTGTGTGTGTGTGTGTGTGTGTGTGTGTGTGTGTGTGTGAAAAGAAAAATAAATGCCTGTGCCAGGATTTGAACCCGACAAGTGTAACCCTATACTTTAGCATGCTTCCAAATGCGCCACTCTGACATTCAAGCACAAACATTTAATTTTCTTCTTAATATATAATTCTCAAGCTACGAGAGGCAGCGGGACATCGGTCGAACTGTCCCTCTGTCTCGTGATTTCAGAATTATATAGGCCTATTAGGAGGAAAATGGAATGTTTTGGCTTGGATACCAGAGTGGCGCAGTTGGAAGCGCGCTAACGTATGGAGTTAGAGGTCTAAGATTCAAATCCCGGCACAGGCATTTATTTTTTTTCCATATCATAATTGGTATTCATTGTTAAATGTCAAAAATGTAATTGTAAAATATATATATATATATATATATATATATATATATATATATATATTGCAGATTTTCGCGGATATAAGTGTAAATAAGAAAGTTTTCTTGGGTTTTCCGCGTCTTGGATTCAAGTTCGGCCCCTGGCCACTGACTCCGACATTTCGGCATGATCCCACATGTCATTATCAAGGAATGATAAGTTCGAGTCACGGTTTAGGTCTTATATAATTAAACAAATAGAGTTTTCGCTGTGGTCATAAGAACTAAACCTTGGATGGGTGTACGTCTTCGGAAACGGACCACAGCGAAAACTCTATTTGTTTAATTATATAAGACCTAAACCTGTGACTCGAACTTATAATTCCTTGATAATGACATGTGGGATCATGCCGAAATGTCGGAGTCAGTGGCCAGGGGCCGAACTTGAATCCAAGACGCGGAAAACTCAATAAAACTTTCTTCTTCATATATGTATATATATATATACACACACACACACACACTTTCTTTATGTCATTTTCCATGTTTAGAAGTAGGATCGATGAAGATATGTATTTTTTTTAATCTGTTGTTGATAATAGCCTCCATAGCTATATTCCTTCGAAAATCGGTAGAAGTATATGGGATAGCTACAGTCTAAGCTTTAAGATATATATATATTAATACGTGAAGGAAAAACATTGTACCCCTTTTTAAGCAAATTGCGCTCGCGGAGGAGTATGATATTTGGCATAATTAAAGTTAATATAGAGAAGGAATGCATAAAAATAAAATTTATGTATAATATGTGTTACAAATAAATGAAATTAAACAAAATTAAATAAATTGTCTCTAAGGGATTTATGTGTATTACTCATTCATTTGTTTACGTTCATACTGAAAGTGTATTGTTACAAAAATAAAATGTTGCAGCAGCAATGTGAATTCGCTTACTCTCGCGTATGTATCATTAGTGGTTTATTATTACTGATTTAAGAAAGTGAATACATTATATTTTTTGAATTTAAATTAAACCCAGTCTAATCTTGGTTTCAGTAATTCCATTACATATTTTTTTTTTACCTTTAGATATTCGCACCTATTTCCATTATGCCTCGACATAGAACATTGACGGGTCGGAGTGAGAGACAAAGAAGAAGGGATATATATATATATATATATATATATATATATATATATGTGTGTGTGTGTGTGTGTTCACCACTGTGGTCTCGAGGTAGCGTGCTGCCTTGTCACGCAGCGGGCCCGGGTTCGATCCTCGGTCGAGGCATTTTTTCTGGGTGAGGTTTTTATCGGGGTTTTTCCTCACCTGTAAGACAAATGTCAAGAAAACTTTAAGGTCCAAACGGTCCCCGAAATCATATGGCCATCATAATCTTCCTTATCATCATCATAATGATCATCATCCTTCACCGGTATGGAAACAACGGGAAGCTACCACACCTATAATTCCCTAGTAAAGCTGCAAGCATAGCATGGAAATGCTATGATTGCAGTGAAGGACATGCCCTCGGGCAGAATTACTATGGATGGATGGGTATATATACCCGTACACATAATAATAGGATAAATACAAATTTAAATAGTATAAATAGTATAGAAATGTCATGACGCGTTATTGTTTTTTAACTATTAAGCTATACAACATATTTCCTATCGTTTGTATTTTTAAAATAAATCGAAGTTCCTACGTTCAGTAGCAGGTGTGACAATTTTGGACAAGAAAAGAAGTGAGGATATTAGGAAGGACTTAAATATTTTCAATTTAACAAATAGAATTGACAACATGAGAAACAACTGGTGTGAACATGTCAAGAGAATGCCTACAGATAGAATCCCTCAGCTGTTACTAAAGTACAAACCAATAGGACATAGAAATGTTGGACGCCCATTTACTAGATGGGAGGATTCATTAAATCCCACTTGATGTGAAAACAGGTCAAAAGGCCTAATTTCATGAAGCAGAAGAAGAAGATCGAAAATTAATGCATAATGACGTATTTGTGACAAACGTAAAAAGATAAAGAATTGTGGTCGAATTTCGACGGCTGGGCAACCACTAGTTATAATAATTGTAATGATGATGCCCCTGGGCCCTCCAAACAACGAGCCGCCACTGTTAGCAAGCAACATATTAAAAACATAATATTTTAACAATCCTGGAAGTAGAGAACCCTAAAGTTGTTTGTCAACTTCTCTGCATCGCATTCAACAAAGTTTCTTCATTCTTTTTCTTCCCTTTTCTATCCGATATATCTATATAAACTTTCCCATCCTCCTGACATTTTCTTTTTTACTTTTCTCCGGTGGAGTGAACTCCTTTTCCATCATTTAAAATTCATTAACTGATTTTCCTTTAAAATTTTCCAAAAGTTTGAAAGCCGGAAACTTGTGTAGCTTTTCCGTAGCAGTGTTCATTTTGAAGCTAGAGTTTCAAAGTTAACAGAGTGATGATTATTGGCAAGGAAGAGACGCTGTAGTTCAATCGGAACTCAATTCCCATTAAAATTTTTGTTGCATTCCAACGTTCCAGTTAAAGTGTGTAATATTTCTATCCAGAATAACCTTGTCAATATCCGCTCATTCCCTGGATGCTCATTTGTAGCAGTTACATAACCAAAACAAATCTTTAGTTACGCTTATTTCCCTGCAGATGGAGAGAGTTGCAAATTGTTACCTCATCGTCTCAGAGAGACATCTAATTCGAATCTAGGGTCCATCCATCCATGGTAATTCTGCCCGAAGGCAGGTCTTTCACTGCAATCATAGTTTTTTTAATGCTATGATTTGCAGCTTTACTAGGGAATTATAGGTGTGGTAGCTTCCCGTTGCTTTCCACACCGGTGAAGGATGATTATGATGATGACGATGATGGCCGGATGATTTTCGGGGACCGTTGGGCCATAAGCTTCCTGACATTTGTTTTACAGGTGAAGAAAAAAACCGAAGAAAACCTCACCCAGGAGCCTGTCCTGACCGGGGATCGAACCCGGGCCCGCTGCGTTACAAGGCAGCACGCTACGTCGAGACCACAGCGGTGGACGAAGCTAGGGTATTGGATGAAAAATGGTGATTAAATTTTGCTCCAATGGTCTAACATAGGCTTGAGATTATTTTAGGAGGTCGAAAATGTTCAGACACAAAATACACGGTTTTAAATCCCTTCCAGAGGACTTCTCAGTTGGATTTTCCCCTCCTGACACCGGCATCATGTGGAGATAAAATTTGAAAAATAAAATGGAAGAATATCTCTCGGTGCTAGATGGATCAAGAAGAGATGCTGAGGCAATCTTTCGCATGCTTCTAAGTAATATTTGTTTAGTGCTCACTTGCATGAATCTGCACCGTATCTCCTATGCCTCTATATGAAAAAATTCAAAGTGTTTATCTAATATATAAAAATGAGTATTTGTTTGTTCGTACTTTATGCGCGGCCATACCGTTGATCCGATTGTGATTGGGTTTTTTTAAAAATGTTCAGGAGATTCCTGGGATGAACATAGGCTATAAGAGAGTTGTGATACTCAACTCCTACACCCTTAAAAATCGCCCTTTGTAGTGGAAAACGTGAAAAAAGTAGCTCTTTGGATGCTTAAATGGTTTACCCTGCCTAAACCATAACAAATACACAAACTTAATGTACACAGAATTGAATATCTCAAAAAGCTTTACAAAAACGTCCGCTACAGCATATGTGTATCTCTTACGGATAACTCACAATAACCATTTTTGTCTTTCATTGATGCCAAGAAGATCAGACTAAGTAGATTCTCGGGTAATCAGCACCGGGAATCTTAAAATAATTACGGTATACATTTATAATTATTTTTCATTTTATTTATTGATCTAATCATAAGAAGTATATTATTTTTTGTCTTTCAACTCATTTATGTCAAGAAGATCGGGATGAGTAGATTTCCGGACAACACCGGGAAAACAACACGGGGTATCTAAAAATAATTACGATATAAATTTTTCCTTTTACTTAGTTAATTAAACATACAACATATTAATTTTCATATTTCAGCTCATTTATGTCAAGAAGATCTGAATAAGTAGAATCCCGGGCAACGCCGGGTAATCAGCACGGGGTATCTAAAAAATATAAATTTATATTGTTTTCCTTTTACTTATTCAACTAAACATAGAAGCACATTAATTTTCATTTATTTAGGCGAAGCAGCGCACGCCGGGTATTAGCTAGTTACTAATGAATGTTTGTACAAACCTAATAAGTAGAGAGCGGAGTTTGTTTCACGATGCCAATGACTTACCTGTACTGGTAATGACTGTACTGGAGGGATCGGAAGGGAGCGGGATGCGGTGTAATCACATGTCTGCATACTTATCGGGCGATTCTTCTGTAATATAAACATTAGGAAGCAATCAATATTCTGTTCTATAGTAATTCTACCTGAGGCCAGGTCTTTCACTGCAACCATAGTATTTTCATTCTATGCTTTGCAGCTTTGCTAGGAAATGATAGGCTGGTAGCTTCTAGTAGGAAGCAATATAAGGTGCAAAATACAATAAAATATACTTAGATTACGCTTTGCTTACACGGTAACGAAACGTTTTAAGACAAAGGTTGCCCTATCGCATGCATATTTGTTTTCGTTTTGGGCGACTTTTCACTATACGTAAGATCAGGTACGCGCAGTATCAGCTACCGGCGTACTCTACAATAACTCAACTGCTTTACTTAGGGTGGGTTTCACCAACAGAGGTAACCGTATTACGCCAGTTTAAGCTACGGATTATACACGGGGAAAACTGGCGTAATATAGTTACCTCTGTTGGTGAAATTGACCCTAAATTAAACTTATTTACTGCGTCTGTTTACATGACATAGCCCGGTACATATGCAGCTATGTGATACAGCCCATCCCACCTCCTCGCGCGCATTCTCCTATAGTCTATACCAGGGGTCACCAATTAGATTTCATGGAGGTCCATTTTCAAAGTAGTAAAGTAAATCGAGGTCCGTAATCATAGTTGATTAAACATACGAAGCTTTATTAAGTAATTGATATTATAAGGAAATTATTTAAATTATGTTATGGGTATTAATGGTACAAATTAAACAAAACATGCTAAATACTAAAAGGATACAGCACAGTAGTACCCAGTTATTATTAATAAGTTTATGATAAACTTAACATTTGGTCAGAGTAATATTAAAATATCTCACTTTACAAATTTCGTGTTTTTCACGATACCAGGTTTCAAACGGAAACCCGTTCATCTTCAGTCAAATCTCCGACCATAAGCAGTACTGCCAACCGAGCCAACAATAATACTATCATGACAAAATTTAGTACAACTGGTTGAATTCGATGCTTAACCGGTTTTAAAAAATTGTACTAAAGTTCGGAAACCAAAGCCCCAAGGTCCGGATCCGGGCAGCGGTCCGCCAATTGGTGACCCCTGGTCTATACTAATACAAGTAAGCCCTCGTCATTGTGGAACAGATTCCGCTCTCTGGAAATAACTAATAATATTGTATCTGGAAATAAGGTGTCAAATCACAATTTGTCAAGAACCAGAATATAATAATAATATAATAATAATAATAATATAATAATAATATAATAATAATAATAATAATATAATAATAATAATAGTAATAATAATAATAGTAATAATAATAATAGTAATAATAATAATAGTAATAATAATAATAGTAATAATAATATAGTAGTAATAATAATAGTAATAATAATAATAGTAATAATAATAATAGTAATAATAATAATAGTAATAATAATAATAGTAATAATAATAATAGTAATAATAATAATAGTAATAATAATAATAGTAATAATAATAATAGTAATAAATAATAGTAATAATAATAATAGTAATAATAATAATAGTAATAATAATAATAGTAATAATAATAATAGTAATAATAATAATAGTAATAATAATAATAGTAATAATAATAATAGTAATAATAATAATAGTAATAATAATAATAGTAATAATAATAATAGTAATAATAATAATAGTAATAATAATAATAGTAATAATAATAATAGTAATAATAATAATAGTAATAATAATAATAGTAATAATAATAATAGTAATAATAATAATAGTAATAATAATAATAGTAATAATAATAATAGTAATAATAATAATAGTAATAATAATAATAGTAATAATAATAATAGTAATAATAATAATAGTAATAATAATAATAGTAATAATAATAATAGTAATAATAATAATAGTAATAATAATAATAGTAATAATAATAATAGTAATAATAATAATAGTAATAATAATAATAGTAATAATAATAATAGTAATAATAATAATAGTAATAATAATAATAGTAATAATAATAATAGTAATAATAATAATAGTAATAATAATAATAGTAATAATAATAATAGTATAATATAATAGTAATAATAATAATAGTAATAATAATAATAGTAATAATAATAATAGTAATAATAATAATAGTAGTAAATAATAATAGTAATAATAATAATAGTAATAATAATAATAGTAATAATAATAATAGTAATAATAATAATAGTAATAATAATAATAGTAATAATAATAATAGTAATATTATAATAGTAATAATAAAATAAGTAATAATAATAATAGTAATAATAATAATAGTAATAATAATAATAGTAATAATAATAATAGTAATAATAATAATAGTAATAATAATAATAGTAATAATAATAATAGTAATAATAATAATAGTAATAATAATAATAGTAATAATAATAATAGTAATAATAATAATAGTAATAATAATAATAGTAATAATAATAATAGTAATAATAATAATAGTAATAATAATAATAGTAATAATAATAATAGTAATAATAATAATAGTAATAATAATAATAGTAATAATAATAATAATTTATTTTTATTCTCAGGTTTTATAATATCTTTGTATCCTTCCTGTGCCCATTTCAATATTCTATTACCAATCTTCAATCGTCTCTATATTTGTTCATCCTCCTTCCTCCGAACCTCTTTCATCCGTTGTTCTGACTACCTCTTTTGTCCATATTAGCTTTGGTCACCCCCTCTTCCTTATTTCTGTCACAAATGTTCTTCGCTAATCTGATGGCAGGAGATTTCAATGTCAGAGTGGAAGAAACTTAAATTGTATACTTACAGGCCATTCGGAAAAGAAGTCATGAACGAATTGGAGAAAGATTGATATTTATCTTCAAAATTAAATTAAATATATAAAATGGATATATTTAACTCAAGGGTACACATAAATACAATATGAATAGTAGTAGTAAAATTCTGGTTTTATCGTGTGAGGAAACCTTTTCGGTAGTATCTAATTTAGTTTTTTTTTTCAAATTTCGAATTAATTGTCGCCGTTCTTCTCTCTATAAGAAAATATAATTCTATTTTAACATTCCATAACAACTGTTTGTTCATACTGTGACGCGTTGTAGTAGCGTCGTTTAAAATGCGCGGGCCAGCGAGAGAAACCTTGCATTGGTGGACTGGATTGGCGAATAACCAATCGCGAGTCGTGATATCCACCGAATTTTCTCGGCTAATAAGCCAGAGATTTCTACGAACATCTATTCCCCCGTTCGAGAAACATCGAAGAAGAGAGGGCTCCATGTAGAAACATCTTGTTCATGAACCTGGGAATTTCCGTCTACTCGCCTATAAATATGTGGCGCGGTCGGAATGACCCAGTTTTGTGTCGGACAGCGAGAGGTTAAATTGTAAGTGAAACTGTAAGGAAGTACTGTGATAAGTAATTATCTGATAAACTTTAAAAGAAGACTAGTTGTAAGATAAAATTGTGATTGAAGATTCAGTGATAATTGTGAGAAGAAAATGAAAAGAAAAATTTTACATAACAACTGTGTACTTATTTAAGTCCAAATAAGTTAAAGGAAAACCCTGTGCTCATTTGGGACAATATTTATCTAAGAATAAGTAAGACGTTGCCATATTTTTGTAAATGTTTTCAGACATTATTGAATCCATTATGATCCTTCTTTTGACTTTCCTTAGTGTGTCATTACAAATAAACTTTTTTATATACGTAATGAATTACAGAATTATATATTTTAAGTTTTCTGTATATTATTATTATTATTATTATTATTATTATTATTATTATTATTATTATTATTATTATTATTATTATTATTATTATCATCATCATCATTATTCCATCCATAGTAATTCTGCCCGAGGGCAGGTCTTTCACTCCAATCCTAGCATTTTCATGCTATGCTTTGCAACTTTACTAGGGAATTACAGGTGTGGTAGCTTCCCGATGCTTTCCACACAGGTGAAGGATGGTGATGATAATGATAAGGATGATGATGATGGCCGGATGATTTTCGGGGACCGTTGGGCCCTAAGCTTCCTGACATTTGTCTTACAGGTGAGGAAAAATCTCGAAAAAACCTCACCCAGGAAGCTTGTCCCGACCGGGGATCGAACCCGGGCCCGCTGCGTGACAAGGCAGCACGCTACCTCGAGAACACAGCGGTGGACATTATTATTATTATTATTATTATTATTATTATTATTATTATTATTATTATTATTACAATGATGATAATGGTAATGGTAATTGTAATAATGATGATAATATTAATAATAATTTGATTTCTTTAAATTTCAAGATGAATTGTTCATTGCAATGGCCTTATAATATTATACACTGAATTACATTATTTATAACACACATTCTGCAAAAATAACTTCTAAATTAACCTACAAGTCTTATGGATTGATCTCCAATGGAGTTTGTTCATCAGGCAGCCTTGATCATTCCAATGCAGTTCATATGTAAATATGTTTACAAAAGGTTACCCACCCATGACTTAATTCGGGGTTCAAACACAAGAAAATTAACATATTGTTGTTACCAAATGTAAAATATGCATAACTATACGAATAAAGGTCGTGAATAAATACCGGTTTGTTTGAATGTTCGGCAAGACTATACAAGGAAACTGTTGTAATCATAACCCACATACTGTGCATTCAACAGGTAAAAATGTGAGGAAACAAAAAAATTGGTATAGACACCTGTTTCATTATACAGTATCATGCATATCACCTAACACAAACTAGATTTACGATCTGAAATAAGAGGCCTCTAAGCACATTTGTCGGTTTTTCACGCCCAGATTTGAATTGCTGCCCGGTCAAGGTCAATGTATATTTTCAGGGTGTAAAAATCTTATGTATGGTTTTTCTCGGAAATAAAATTAAGTCATTAGTCTAGTCTCAAGCTTGAAATAAGATGCCTCTGGTCAAATTCGTTGGTCCTTTCAACCCCAGATTCATATCCTGACACGGCCGAGATCTATTTGTTTCTCAGGAAGAAAATTCCCTCCGAAATAAGATAAAGCCATGAGTCCCGTGTCGTTGATTTATGGCATATAAAACAGTCTCAAGATTGAAATAATTGGCATGTGAGAACATTTTTTGGTTCTTTCATGTCCATATTTGTATTTCGACACGACCTTTATCGATTACTTTTTTCAGGAAATAAAATTTTCTCGGAAACAGAGGAAAGCCATTGGTCTCGTCGTAGATTTATGACACGAAACAATTTTAAACTTGATATAAGAGGCCTGTGAACAAATTTGGCAGCCCTTTCACGCCCCGATTAGTATTGCGACACGCCCAAGATCGATTTTTTTTTTCAGTTTGTAAAATTCTTAAGTATGGCTTTTCTCGGAAATAAATAGGTCTTAAATAGTAGATATGGCACATAAATCAAGCCTGAAATAAGAAGCCTCAGATCAAATTGTCGGCCCTTTCTACTTCATGTTTGTGTTGTTACCCGACCGAGGTCGGTATACTTTTTCAGTGTAGGCTATAAAACTTGTAAATGTGGTTTCGCTCGGAAATGATGTAAAGCCATGGATCCCCTGTCGTATATTTGTGAAAGTCTCAAGACTGAAATAATAAGCTTCTCAAAAACAATTGTCGACCCCTTCACGCGCTGATTTTAATTGCAATATTTAATTTATCGACACTTAGTACCATAAATGAAATAATACCACTATCACCTTCTGATTGATGTCTTTATAATTTATTTGGTTCCAGAATTCAATTTCCTGAGATTTTATAAAATTCTCTTACCATCTGGTTAATTATTTCTGTATTTTACAGTAAAAAAATTATTTTTAATTTATATGTTTTAAATTGTATGCATTTTTTTTATTCTATGAGCGCCTTCTTTTCCTTTCGTTTTAGTAGATTTTGTTCTTGTAAATATGCGTAGTACACATATAAATTTCGTGGTCTCGGTTCATAGTATTGCTGGTGTAATGGGATGATGCCGTGTCAGTTCTTCACTCGTTCCTGCAAGAGATAGTTGCGTATGTACAGTGCAAGAATATTTATGTCATTGCTTTGAAGCCCAGATGAATGCGAGTGGCGACACCTGAGAATGTCGCGGTGTGAACAACAGGGCAAACGAGAAATTTGCCAAAATTAGGCTGATCGGCTAGTGAAATCTTTGAGATGATCAAACAAGAGAACAACAACGAAACCTTCGGGGGCATGTGTTTAAGGAGCATACATGTTTTGTACATGTGAGAAGCAGTTTGGAGTATGATATGTGAACTGGTTTGATAAACACTGTCCAATTTGGACCAAAGATCCAAGAAGTTACAACGTTGATATGTGCTAACCGAATAGGTAGATGAACTCGCAGAAGCTAATTACAAGATTTACCCATGGTACGTATCATAAAATTCTATCTGATGACCTGAACATGGTGGCATATTAGCCAATACAGTGTTCCACATTTCTTAACGCAAGACCAATGTGACGATTGCATGACAATTTGCGGCAACTTATTTGATCAGTAGTGCTGACAGAAATGGGACATTTATTAGCTGGAAATAACAGGGGATTAAACGTAGTGTTTTTTTATGATCCTCGATTGAGGCGACGATTAGCCTCTAGAAGAAACGAATGTCACCACGAAAAAAAAAAAGTGAACTGACACAAATGCAAAGAGATGCTTATACTCTTTTCGACTTTATGGAATATTCCACATAAAATCCATCTCACTGGATCTGTAAATGTACACTGCACGGGTAGATGGGTAGATACGTGTTGCAATTCGTCATAAACTGCCCGAGGTTTGGCGCAGCGAAAACTAGCTGTTGCAGTATGACAAAACCTCGCATATCGGTTTGTGCTTGTCTAAAAGGATTTGGCAGGTCAACAGATCGTCATTATGCACATCTTCCATACTCATTTGATCTCACACCATTCATCATCCATCATAACATCGGGGCAACGTAACTCCGCTTTCAGGCGCTCCATGCTATCTGAAGTGGGTTTCAGTTTCGCATTGTCAACAGAGAATGCCAGGAATGTCATTACATAACGTGGTGATATTTGATTAAAATATTCCCAAAATTTTTCTTTTAGAGAATCTGTAAAATTCATAATCATTAACAACATTGCATGTCATTCAGTATTTTTTTGATTGCGGATGAGCCCATGTAGGACTACGCAAAGTACTTAGAGGCGTTTTCTTTGAGCCCAAATTTCTTTCATTCTTTTGCTATAAGCTTGTTTTCTATCATCTGTCCGAGTTGTTCCAGTTTTCTCTTCGGTTTGTCCTCTTGGTCAACTTGCCACCTATTCACCTTCATTTTAAATATATCTCTGTTTGGGATATCTTCTTTAGTAATTCCTGCCAATTTTAAGTCCTTTTTGACTTCATCAATCCACTTCACAGTATCCACTAGAGCTTTACTTCTATTTTCGTAGAATTCCATTATCTGTTTTGTAAGCCTATTTGAGTTATTATTATATTATTATCATCATCATCATGCCTGTCACAAAAACCATATGTGTGCCTTGCTCTTCTTTGGAAGAACATTCCGGTATTCTCTATTCCAAGCCATAGTTCTCCAGTTCTTAACTTCCAGTACCCTAATGTCGTTCAATACATAGTACTCCCATCTCAATCTTAGTTTACCAATTTGTCTTCTTCCTTATAACTTTGAGTAAAAACTTATTTTAATCTATACCTTAGTATAGGTAAGCAATGTATACATTTTAGTTATTTAAAAGTGCATTCCAACTGAATGCTTTAAAATATCTAAAGAATACCTGTAGATTTGTAACCTAATCTATTCTTAATTAGCACATTTAAAATAAAATATTATGTAATTGGAATCAGATAATTCCGAAGTTAAAATTCAATCATATCCTGCATTAAAATGTTACTAGAACAATGAAACTGTAAGATTATATTTTAATATACACTGATTACTTGTAGGTAAAATTCCACTTAATTTTGATTTCGGTAGAACTTTTTAAACATCAAATCTATTTTGAATATAGTGCCTGTTATTTTAATCCAATCTTCCCCTCCCCAAAAGTAGTGCTCCTAATACTGAGCCGTCCGGTAATCGAAACTGGTTCCAATAGACGAGAACTCATTACTATAACCAATGTACATTAAAATGTCCAAATTAGTCACCAGCTATCCAAGCATAAATTATTATGTTATAAAGGTGAATGAGATTTATGCAAAGTGTTGGAATTGACAAAGTAAGCTTAGTGTGTACATGGAAAACACTTAGTGTGGGCGTGCATATGCATATATGTATATACAGCATAAGTTGCTCCCTTTGCGCAAAACCATAACCGCCTCATATATGGAAATGGGTCTTTCTTTTCTCCTCCTTCCCCCGTTTTAATAAAGACAAAGTCGTGTAGGTGGCTGTAAACACTACTTTCAAACAAGGTGATGAGAAGTCTTCTCAATACTGGGGCGTTTAAATTCAATTATACTGTAGGAGAAGCTAAATACTCAACAAAACAAAGGCTTTTAAATTAGTTTACCTGCTCTTTTAACAGTTTATTTATATACAGTGAAGAAAGTGTCGCGGAAAAGAAAACTCAGCTAGATTCTCTATAGACATTCTTTGCCTCTGATAACACTACACAACAAATATAACTTTTTTTTAAGATAATCTGTATAAAAAGACTGGTCTTGACTAATTGGCATGCGCTAAATACGATATATCCATAGTAATTCTGCCCGGAGGCAGGTCCTTCACTGTAATCATAGCATTTTCCTGATATGTGTCTTAATGGTGAGGAAAAACCCCAATAAAAAGCACACCCAGAACCCGGGCCCGCTGTGTGACAAGGCAGCACGCTACCTCGAGACCACAGCGGTGGACGGTTATATATTAAAATATTAGAATAAGTACCTGATATATCAGTCGTCTTTAACAAACATAAATTTATGTTTGAAAACCTTCGTCTGGTAATTAAAGTACATAGGCCTTTTAGAAGCATGTTCCGTCTTCGACATGTCATTTGAGTATCATTGTCTCACTGTGGTCTCCGTCAGGTCTTATATAAGCGGCAAAGATACCCCTATCTTTTCCGAGTTAAGTTCCAGTTGTAATATAACAAACCAGATGTGACTGCATTTTCATAGGTCGAATAATGGTTTTACTTTTAAGCGTGTAAGAAAATGTAGTTCGCTCTGTAACACTCGAAATAAAGAAAGTAATATATATATATATATATATATATATATATATATACATGTTATATTGCAGATTTTCGCGGATGTAAGTATGGATATGAAAGTTTTCTTGGGTTTTCCGCGTCTTGGATTCAAGTTCGGCCTCTGGCCACTCATTCCGACGTTTCGGCATGGTCCCACATGCCATTATCAAGGAATGATAAGTTCGAGTCACAGGTTTATAGGTCTTACATAATAAAATACATAGAGTTTTCGCTGTGGTCCGTTTCCGAAGACGTACACCCATCCAAGATTTAGTTCTTATGTAATTAAATACCTTCAGTTTTCAGTGTGGTCCGTTTCCGAAGCCGTACATCCATCCAAGCTGTAGATGTTTAACTATATAAGAACTAAACCTTGGATGGATGTACTGCTTCGGAAACGGACCACACTGAAAACTGAAGGTATTTAACTACATAACTAAATCTTAGATAGGTGTACGTCTTCGGAAACGGACCACAGCGAAAACTTTTTATTTTATTATATAAGACCTAAACCTGACTCGTACCCTAAAGGCCGAAGCGCGGAGAGACACAACTTTGCTGAAATGTGCAAATTGCAAGGAGTCCGGTCACCCGGCGTCCTATAGAGGCTGCCCTGCTTTCAAGGCGGCCCTTGAAGCTTATAGCAGGGTAGCTAAAACCCATCCCAAATCCAAAAGAGAAACCATCCACAAGTGATCCTGTTCTAAATCCAACAGTAACTACAACTCAAAGAAAGACCTTCACTTCTGTGAAGGTCGATCCAAGAGTTTCCTTCACCCAAGCTCTACAGACTGGTACTGCTTCCAGAACAACCCAAGAGAATAGCACTGCTAAAGTTAAGGGCCAGCATTGCTAACAGGTAGCTTAAGTGCTCGTGGGGAGGAAATTCTCCGGGATGTTCAGCCTTTATTGGCTGAACTGTCTAGTCCCATGGAGCGTTTCATCTTCATGAGCCGACTGGTTAACCTGTGTTTTACAGGTAACCTCAAAAGGAGAGACCATCCACATAATAGTGCGAGATCACTCGCTTTGAGAAGTGTGGGTCACTCTACGCTGTCCGGCTTTCGGACTCTCTGCTTGCCGGCGGCGTAGTTTATGATGCCTTCTTACAAGTATAGTGGTTTGCACTGTTATTCTGGTATAGACCCGTTAGGTAAAAATACAATGTCACCAAAGGCTGAGGTTACATAATCCACAACCACTACTTGATAGCCAAAAAGGAATTTGCTGCCAAGTTTATCCCAGTGGGAAACAGTATGCAGCACACTGGACGGTGCAATGTCACCGTCAACAATCAGTCAGTCAGTCAGTCGGACTTATCATTCCTTGATAATGGCATGTGGGATCATGCCGAAACGTCGGAATCAGTGGCCTGAGGCCGAACGTGAACCCAAGACGCAGAAAACCCAAGAAAACGTTCATATTCATATATATAATCTAGCACATGTCTATATAAGTTATATATAGAATCTTAAAATGTATCATTACAATTTAATAGATTAAGTAAACATTGTTATATTCTTACGCACTCGCAGTGCAGAATACGTTGGGATTTCTATTATTTCAATATGACTGCTTTCTGCATAATTTTTTAAAACATTGGAAATTAAATCATTTTAAAAAGCGGAGAAAAAAATATAATTTTGAATATTTTTAAAAGGTTTAGTGAAAAATATAATTGGTCACTGAGGATTTGGTGAAAATAACAGTCGGCCTGTAATTTACAGGGTGAATCAGTATAAAGCATATTTTTTGCTCGTAATGCAAATGAAGGGTATCTATCGGCATCATGGAAAAGGTGTAAATGTCTAATTAGTTAGGGCTATGTATAAGTTTTTATGATAAATAAATAACAAATGGAAGTTCCTAATTATTGGTAATAATTTACCTCGATTCATTCTTATTTTCCGTAAAATACGATGTTTTAAGAACAATGTTTCTATCGATGCCATTTCCTTAAACAGTTCAGTCATATGGCGGGTAAAAGTAGCGCCACGATTCACCCAATGGGCATAGTCGGCAGAGTAATACCATATGTAAGTGTGTTTACAGTACAACTAACTTAGCTCGGAATTAGTATAAAATTTTCGAGACATACTGATCAGTAAAATACCGGCGCTACTCGAATAGTCGGGAAAGCGATCTTTCGAGAAACACGTCTGGATAGATCGCTGCGAATTGTACCACGGCCCATTAGCGGATCCGAATTCCTTGTGCCTTATAAAGGAATATGTGAGTCTTGGCGGAGCTCGCGAGAGTCAAAAGGCGATCACTTGAGCAATGAAACAAGAATGCGTCTCAATATATATATCATATATATATCTGTAAACATATTTTGTCATTGACATTTTCTATGTCTATTGACAAGGGAACTGTAAACCATTGCATGCCGAAACTAGCTTAAAATTTCTTCCAGAGAAGCGTGTAAAAAGTTATCTATCTTTTTAACTGCAAGGCACTAAAATCAAGCGCCAAATATCTCTTTAAACCCTAGGGAAGTAAAAAACTCCTCTGATGATCTTGCAGAAGATTTCCGGGCTGTTGGCTCAAGACAACCCTTGAGGATGGCGGACGCAGTCTCTGGCGAAACGTTGGGGAACTACAAGCCTCAAGACCACGGCCAACAGCCCGGAAATCTTCTGCAAGATCATCATAGTAACTCCGGCCGTGAAAGCCTAAGTCAAAAAACTCCTCATTTCTTGCGTCCCGTCTCATTCCACTCCGCTCTTACTCGATTAGAGATGTCCATCTGCTCCGTTTAGTGGATTGCCATTGTTGGATTCTGGCTTCGATTTCTGTGCCTTGCGGTTAAAATTGGCAGATATATTTTTTATTTTTTCTTTGGACACGGCCTTGGTACATCGCAACGCTTATCTGGGGAAAAAAAATCAAGGTAATTTGGGCATGCAATGGTTGGCAGTTACCTTTAAATAGGATGGATGAAAAAAATGGAATAAATGTGTGATAACAATCTTAATAGCTACGTTTGGAATTGGGTAAAGAGTGTGGGAATATGATCTGTTGCATACTTTCCAAATAAGAGAAATTGTAGAGGATGTAGGGAAGTGAAATTAGGAATTGTGTTTGTAAGTGAACACTGGTACATTAGCCTCTGTTCGTTATTAGTAAAGACTTAATTACAGCAAATGAATGGTAATGCATCTCAAGTCGACATCGAGTTAATTGGGGGTCCCGCTTCCTATCTGTGCTGTAATCACTGCGCAAGCGTTGATGTCTTATTCCGCGCGCTGCAGGAAGAGGCCAACCCATGTGACCTCAACAGACGCTTCCGGAGCCCGCCTTTCTTTATTATTCTTACAATTATTATTACATTGCATCATTGTTCAGCTATTTCGCTTCATCTTATATTTATCGATTTTCAAGTGAAATTCTTGTCAATAGAAAACACATGTATACATAGGCTATATATTTTTAATTCATAATCTTCTGAAAAAGTTAATGCAACTAAACCACGAAAATATGTACAACCATGATTCCTAAAGTTGACATCATCTGAGTTATGATCTTATTTTGTAAGAGCGACCTATCTCCTACTACGAGCCCTTTGCAAAAAAAAAAAACAAATTAGGAAATATACGTAGACGTTTGTTTCTATCTTGCATCACATACTTAATTTTCGTACTTTTATTATTTGCTTATCTATAATGACACAGCCCATTGTTGAGCCATAGCCTCTCTTTTGTAAGGAGTTACTAGACCAAGTTAATTTTTAGCTTATTTGCTCATAGATGTCATTGATGGCATGCGGTCAACACACCCGACCCAAAGATATATCTAACAGGCAATTAAGATATTACTAGGATGTTGAGATCGGTAAATGTTGCTTAGATGCCTCTTTATCCAGACTCAAGGATCTTTTACGAGCCTGAAAATCTTCAGACTCGGGATTCATGGCTTAAATTCCCTCCCGGAGGACTTGCTCCGTGGATTTTTCCGTCCTAAAAAATCCATCGACTCCAGCCAGGTTTGAACCCGCGACCCTCGGAACTAGAGGCAAGGAGAATAACCACTAGTCCACCGCGGCCGATTTTATTTGCTTATAGCTATTTTATTTCCAGTTTATTATTTTATATGTATGTATTTATTTATTTAAGTTATTAGATTCCGTTTGTTTTTCTTAATTATTTACTTTTACTGTGTACTATGCCACTTATGGTGTATTTGCTTTTATTTACTATTCTTTAATTTATATACTTTACGCCGTAGTGTAGTGGTTAAGGCACTGCGCTACAAGCCGGAAGGTCGAAGGTTCAAGTCCCGGTGGGGTCAGGATTTTTAAACTGACCCAAATCTTCTGGCGGGACTATGGTCCTGGGGTTGACTCAGCCTCTAACGGAAATGAGCATCAGACTCTTGTTCTGGGGGTAAAGACTGCTGTCACACAGGGCTGACAACCCGACTGACATCAAGTGCCGATTGTCTAGAAAAAGTGGGAGCCTTAATCTCCTACTACCCGAAGGGCCTCCTGAGGCCTATAGTGGGATTACTTTACTTTACTATATTACTTATATATGTATGTGTGTGTGTTTGCATGTTAATTAGAGACGGTAGCTGTCTCAACTTCATAACAGTGAGCTATATGATATTTATAGGGAACCATTTATAATAAGGACAATTAAGAACTATTTGATCTTCATGGGAAACCAGATATAATAAGAAGAGTTAAGTCTCATAGACTGCGATGGGCAGGACATTTAGCACGAATGGGGATTGAAAGAGGGGCATGGAAACTCATTGTGGAAAAACCAGGGGAGAGGCGTCCAGTAGATAGACCAAGGATGAGGTGGGAGAATAAGATTCACTATGATTTGAGGAAAGTATAGTATACAGTGGTCTGTCGTGGTGTAGTAGCTTGCCTGCTTAAATGATCCCGAGAGCTATGCCGTCGCGTCGGTAGCATTGCTGCCGAAAAGGGTTACCGATGCCAGACGAAAAATGTAACTTGGTCGTAAGAGTGACGATTTTTCAGCGTAAAATATAACCGTCTAGAAACATGTACATGGGTTCCACTGGGGTAGGTAAAATAGCCCCTCGTTCGGTTCTCTGAGTGAGGACTACTTCAAAGTATCCATGCCAAAAGCTTAAACACAGGGACATGTTCTTAGGAACATGGAATGCTAGGACATAATAGGGATGTGTGGAGAGCTTATGTCCGCTCGGCCATGAACCTACAAGTTCGATAGTGCCAGTGAGTTAGTTAAATAATTTAAACTATAATTATTATAGTTTTTATTATTGATTTCGTACATCTCAATGATGGATAAATCATATTTGAAGAGAAAAATTATACGCTCAGACCGGGACTTGAACCCGGGCCCTTGGTTCTCTAGACCAAGTGCTCTACCAACTGAGCTACCTGAGCAAGTACCGATCTAAACGCAAATCTTTCTCTATATACATTGTAATTCCCATCCACCAAATGCTGTGAAGCCATGCTTCTATCTTGCAAATGGCGGCTCCTTTATTAAGAAGACATATTTGGGAATTATAACATTACAGCCAGTACGGCTTTTTCCAAGTTTTTATTATTGATTTCGTACATCTCAATGATGGATAAATCATATTTGAAGAGAAAAATTATACGCTCAGACCGGGACTTGAACCCGGGACCCTTGGTTCTCTAGACCAAGTGCTCTACCAACTGAGCTACCTGAGCAAGTACCGATCTAAACGCAAATCTTTCTCTATATACATTGTAATTCCCATCCACCAAATGCTGTGAAGCCATGCTTCTATCTTGCAAATGGCGGCTCCTTTATTAAGAAGACATATTTTGGAATTATACATTACAGCCAGTACGAGCTTTTTCCAAGTTTCTTCATTTATGATTTATCCATCATTGAGATGTACGAAATCAATAATAAAAACTTGGAAAAAAGCGTACTGGCTGTAATGTATAATTCCCAAAATATATCTTCTTAATAAAGGAGCCGCCATTTGCAAGATAGAAGCATGGCTTCACAGCATTTGGTGGATGGGAATTACAATGTATATAGAGAAAGATTTGCGTTTAGATCGGTACTTGCTCAGGTAGCTCAGCTGGTAGAGCACTTGGTCTAGAGAACCAAGGGTCCCGGGTTCAAGTCCCGGTCTGAGCGTATAATTTTTCTCTTCAAATATGATTTATCCATCATTGAGATGAACGAAATCAATAATAAAAACTTGGAAAAAGCCGTACTGGCTGTAATGTATAATTCCCAAATATGTCTTCTTAATAAAGGAGCCGCCATTTGCAAGATAGAAGCATGGCTTCACAGCATTTGGTGGATGGGAATTACAATGTATATAGAGAAAGATTTGCGTTTAGATCGGTACTTGCTCAGGTAGCTCAGTTGGTAGAGCACTTGGTCTAGAGAACCAAGGGTCCCGGGTTCAAGTCCCGGTCTGAGCGTATAATTTTTCTCTTCAAATATGATATAATTATTATAGTTGGGATTATTGAAAGGCATTAGCTCAGGATAGGACATATGGAGAGCTTATGACCGCGGAGCGATGAACCTACGGATTTGATAGTGCTAGTTAGTTAGTGAGATGTCTGATAATTAATAAGGGTATATTAAAGTTTATGCCCAGTATGTCTTTATGATGATTTTTATTAAGATCCTGTAATTATTGGAACTACTTTTTTATTAACATGTTTACTCCGACACATCTTTCTGCTTAAGGGGGGTGATAGGTGAAATTTCTATTTTCAATATTTTTTTAGCTAGAGACTTGATTTTGTACAAATATTCACTGCATGATACATAAAGATGTGTTCAAGTTTCATTCTTGTGAAACATTTATTTTATGAGTTATTAAATATTATATTTTTAAAAATTGCATATATTATAATTAAATGGGTTCCACAATTTTTTAGTAAAATGTCTGATTTGTTTACAAGACCCCTAAAATATTTAGAAATACATCATGCATTAGAATTCTTATAATGTGAATACAAAAGGAGAAAAAAATAATGTACCTCATGCGTGGAATTACAAAAAAAATAATTGCATACATTTTATTTTTTATTTCTTAAAATACTACTTCAATCGTGAAACCCATGCATTATTTTGTTACCCGTTGTTTTTAGGACATGCAGTAAAAATTTGAACCTTCTAGGACAAAATTTCTGAATTCCATTCAATTTTGAATGTACAAAAATGCAGGGAAAATAAAAGTGTGGAAAAACAAGTTTAAAGATTTGCATACAGGTGGTATTTAACTGGGACAGCCTTTTAACTCTGACGTAATTTAGGGCACTTAGAAGCACCATAGGCCTCTGAAACTTTGCCAACATATACATTTGAGTACAGGCTATTTTTTAGTACAAATAACAAAAAATGCCAATTTTGATCTCAAATGGTCAATTTTTCACCCAATCACCTCCCTTAATTATAAAACTCTTGCACTAATACATTACCATGAATGACTGCACTGTAAAAGGCAGTCTCAATGAACGGGTACCTTTACAAACTCCCACGTTGAAACAATAAGTGAGTATTTCCTGCTATTGATCAGTTACTTGTAACTTGAACAAGTAGCAGTGTATCCAAGCATTATTTACACATGAGTTAGTGGCTCTTTATCGCGGAATTAAATCTCTGACAAAGTTCTGGGCGGTCGCATTGTTAATGTTCTTATAGAAAGACGTTAGTAGTTATCCTGTCATTTGTTAAATTGACTTAGCAGATATACAACTCTAATTGCTATTGTAAAACGTTTTTTTCAACAACAAGGGTTATAAATTCTTTATTTCAAATACCTCTTGTTCCCGAACTCTATTAAGCATTGTTCATTGTATAGCAAGACTGAATGAGTAATCGATAAAATTGAGAATAAAACAATGTAGGGAATTCAGGAAGTTCACGGCTGCGCGGACATAATCTCTCCATTCATCCCAATCTTGAGTTAATACGTGCAATATTTCAGTGTACCTCCCTTAAATTATGCTTGTTACACTTCCGGCTCATTCTTTAATGTTTTTAACGCTTTCCCTCTGATTTTCCAGGCACTTATTATTGGATCAATATGTCCACTCCCGTTACCCTAAAACTTATTCCGTAATATCCATCCTTCTGATGGGAAGTTTTCCACCTTTCCGTTTGCCATCAACTATTTTTAAGGTTACTTCAAGGCATGGATGAGATTCCTTTTCGCTGAATAGGTGAACCACCCATTTTATTCTTAAAGCTTTATTCACCTTTAATAATAGATCCTATTGTTTTATAATACTAAAAATTAAACAATACTTGTTTTATGTGTTAGACTCAATTTTAAACAAAGTATCATTTAGAATAATTAACATTTTTCAACCTGTTCGGAAGTGTAAACATATTCAAGATTCAGAAATTATCGTGATATTATTAATAATAATAATAATAATAATAATAATAATAATAATAATACTTAATTACTTACTCACTGGCATTATCGAACCCGTAGGTTCATGGCCGCGCGGACATAAGCTCTCCATACTTCCCTATCCTGAGCTAATGCTTTCCAATCATTCCCTGTATAATCTACTCGTACTTCCCTCAAATCATAGTTAATGTTATTCTCCCACCTCATTCTTGGTCTACCAACTGGGCGTTTTCCCTCTGGCTTTCCTACAAAAAACTTTCATGCTCGTCTTTCATTCCCCATACCCAATAATAATAATAATAATAATAATAATAATAATAATAATAATAATAATATTTTTAGTTGGCTTTATTCAGTATGACCCGTTACATAGCGTAATACCACATACTATTTTTTTAATTTACATCTAATTAGTTTGAGATCATGGTTCTTACATACATGTTCTTAAATGCTTAGACCTAATCTGATATTGTGTGGCTATTTGGTAACATAATGTATACAATATATACAATGATTGATTATGTGATACTATTTGTCTATAACATGCCAAAGTCTATGTTTTAATAAATTTTGAAAAATGCTATAGATGTCTTGAGGTAGTTACTCCTCAAATGCTGGCCATCGTGCGTTTTCCAGTTCAATTGCCAGTTTCATTTCGTCCCTTTGTTTTTGTAGTATTGGACACCTGTAGAATAGATGCTGTGCCGATTGTTCTTCTTGCAGACAGGTATACAAGTGGGATCATCTAATGCACCAATCCTGTAGAGATACGTCCTCGTTTTGCCGTGTCCACTTATAATTGATGTTGTTGCTGGGTTAATAGTGATGTTTAGTTTCTTTGTGAGGATGACAAAAAGAAGGAATCGTTTGCATTGGGTGGTTGTGTTGTCCCACTGTTGTTTTCATTGTTGAAGTTCTTCCTTGGCATCACTCACGATTGAGGTTTTGGGTTGTTTGGTATAGGCTAGGTTTGTGCTGTTTTCAAGAGCTGCTTCTTTTGCATATTTGTTAGTTAGCTCATTACCAATGAATCATGCGTGCAATTTTATCCATGAGAAATGTACGATCCATTGTTGTTCTTTAATGATTCTAAGTTTGTTGTGTATTTCCCCTATTACAATGTTATGTTTAGAATTGTTTCTTAATAAATCTAATGTTATTAGGCTGTATGTGTAAAGTGCGATGTTTCTTTTCCAATGCATGCTCTCCAGTTCAGGTAAGGTTTCCAATGCTTTTAAAATTGCAATCTGTTCAGCGTGATTGTTGGTGCAATAATCGTACAGTTTGGCTTTAATTCCATTATCAATAATAATAATAATAATAATAATAATAATAATAATAATAATTATTATTATTATTATTAAGCTTATAATTATTATTATTATTATTAAGCTTATAATTATTATTATTATTATTATTAAGCTTATAATTATTATTATTATTATTATTAAGCTTATAATTATTATTATTATTATTATTAAGCTTATAATTATTATTATTATTATTATTATAATTATTATTATTATTATTATAATTATTATAATTATTATTATTATTCTCATTATTATCATTATTATTATTCTTATTATTATTATTCTTATTATAATTTTATATAATTCTTCTTCTCATTCTTCTTCTCCTTCTTCTTCTCCTTCTTTCTTCTCCTTCTTCTACCCTTCTTCTTCTCCTTCTTCTTCTCCTTCTTCTCCTTCTTCTTCTCCTTCTTCTCCTTCTTCTTCTTCTTCTTCTCCTTCTTCTTCTTCTTCTTCTCCTCCTTCTTCTTCTTCTTCTTGTCCTTCTTGTTCCTTCTTCTCCTTCCTTCTTCTTCTTCTTCTTCTTTTCTTCTTCTTCTTCTTCTTCTTCTCCTCCTCCTTCTTCTTCTTCTTCTTCTTCTTCTTCTTCTTCTTCTTCTTCTTCTTCTTCTTCTTCTTCTTCTTCTTCTTATTATATTATTCTTATATTATTATTACTTATTCTTATTATTATAGTGGTTTATTTTACCAAACGGACCGTAAAGTCTTCTCTTCCTCTTCATGAAGGTACACAATCAATAGTTCTCCAGTCGTCCTTACAAAAAGCGGTCCTAGAGTCCTGCCTGCAACAGATAGTAAACTTACCACTGCGCCGACATCGCCATAATTACATTATGTGCATTAGTATACTCCTTCGCAATATTAAATAAATGCACGTAACTTGTTGCTGTGATTAGAGGGGGAGGGGATGTCTTAAATGGAAGAATTATAACATGAATAGTTGTATGTTATATCCTCAACACCTTTCAGTAAAGAAATCCTGGCACTTGTTCAAAACAAAATGATAAATAATGAATTGTGAGTTAAGTCACATCCATCTTCGCCTCATGTCGAGGAACTAATATGTGTTTAGTACAAGTAGATCGATTATTCCTCCCCATATCGATTTCGCTGTCATCGCATAGTAGAGTAAGTCCATCTCGCAAGAACTTCGTTAACTGAGCGAATTCCTCTTAGTCAGTTGATTATATGATCTGATTTTCCTGATTTATGGCATATATATTTCTTTTGTTACTTAAATTGAATGTATCCAGTTTAGTAGCAAGAAAACAAACGTGGCGACAGCTAGACTGATTTTTAAATTCAAACTTTCCGGCAAACCTCCACTCCTAATAGAGGGATTTTGCCGATTTTTTTAAGAATGTCTTTATCATTTTATTTCAATGGCATATACCGAGTTCAATTGAAAATTAATTGAAAATTGCGGCCGTTAGAGAATTTTTTTTTTTCGCCTCGTATGATAGTGAATCTTGATACTCCATTGCTTCTTTTCAAATAATCAATTTCAACTGCCTAAAGCTTTCTTTTATATTTTTCATTCACAACCCATACGTCACTGATATAGCATAAAACACTTTCAACTATTTTTTTTTGTCCAATGCCACCAGGTTGTATTTTATGACATTTCTGACTTTCTCTCCTGGGGTATTGGCTGAATTGAAATCCATTTCTTAGGTTGAAGCACCTGGAAGGGTGAGTTACGTTATCCCGTAGATATGATGGGTGATAAATGATAATGAAGCGCCAGGAGAGTCCGTAACCTAAGTTCCAGACCATGGGCAACAACAGGAATAATTCCTTTTAAGGAAAAATTCATATGGTCTGGCCGGGAGAGTCCTTAACCTAAGTTCCAGACCATGGGCAACAACAGGAATAATTCCTTTTAAGGAAAAATTCATATGGTCTGACCGGGAACGAACCCGGGATCTCATAAATTGTAGTCAGAAACGTTAACCACTAGTCCATGAGGCTGGTCCTTTCTATTAATGTTTTCCTATGTGTAATTTTGTGATCCTAGACATATTCTTATCCCACCATATTGAATTCAGGGATTCTAAAATTCTTATTGCCTGTTCAATCTATAATTGAATATCTGCAAATTCAATTCCAGCTATTTAATCATAGTGCTCAGGTATTTAAATGTATTCATTTGTTCAACTGATTCTCCCTCAGCATTTAACATTCAATTTCCATCATTTGAATTAGTTCCAAAAAAAATGTTGTATAATATTGATTTCCATTCCACAATCTCTCTATGGAATTGGGACTGGAAGTAAACATCAATAAATGTATGTTCACACATAGAAATGCGTTATATAATGGAAATGGACACTAATGACAAATGAGGGAAATTTTAAGGAAGTGGCTGATTTCAAATATCTAGGAACAGTAATTACAAATAGGTATGAGATGCACAAAGAAATTAAACATAGACTCAATTTTGGAAATGCATGCTATTATGCATTGCAGAGACTCTTGTCGTCCCAACTCCTTTAAAAAACGTTAAACTGAAAATATATAAAACTACCATTCCCCCAGTTATATTATATGGACGAGAAATATTGACTTTTATTTTAAGGGAGGAAAGGAGATTACAAGTATTTGAGAATAAACTTCTTAGGAACATTTTTGGGCCAGAAAGAGACGAACAGACCGTTGAATGGAGGAAACTACATAATAGTGAGTTACATGGTATGTATAGGAAGCCAGATATAATAAGAACAGTTAAGTCTCGTAGATTACCGTGGGCAGGACATATGGCACGAATGGGGAATGAAAGAGGTGCATGAAAGCTTCTTGGGGGAAATCAGAGGGAAAACGCCCAGTTGGTAGACCAAGAATGAGGTGGGAGAATAACATTATCCATGATTTGAGGGAAGAAGATTATACAAGGGATGTTTGGAAAGGATTATCTCATGATAGGGATGTATGGAGAGCTTAGATCCAATTGGCCATGAACCTATTAGTTATTTAATAATCTCTACTTTCAGTGTACATTTAGGCTGCACACTCAGTGTTATAAAAATCAGTCTAAATCTAAAATATAGTAAAAAATAAGATCTTGTATTCTTATTGAAGTTAAGTATTATACTTATTTATAATTTTAAGTATTGATCCTCTAGTTTTGAATTCTTCTACTAGATGGCGTGAATGATTCTGTCCTTTGAATGGGTATACATTGATTTTGAAGGGCATTTTTTATAAAGCGAAGTAACCCACCCAGGTAGAACAAAATATACAAGTTATGAGTTGAAACATTTGTGAAGATGAGAAAGGGTGGGCTGGATATGGCTGCCGTCTGTCTTGGAATTCACAGGGAGGGGAAACACTTCCGTTTGAGTCGACCGTCCAAGGGTAAAAGAAAGGTTTCATGGCTTCTATTTTTTTTACCATATTTGTGTGCTTGCTAGGTGCATTATATTCGAGGTTGCCACATCTATTACCCATGTGTTAATTCTACCAATTACACTTAAAGTGTTCTCGTTTAAAATATACGGATAATGTGCTATCATCATCTTGGTCTCACGCTCATCGCCCTTACGTATCCGCCCTTAAGGGGTGAAGAGGAGTAGAAAGTAACTCGCAATCAAATAATCACATACCTGATTCTTACATTATTACAATTTTTAGCGAATTCCGAAGGAATGAAACTATTGTTGTTTTCATATAAATATAGGCCTATATATTTTTAATAATACAGATTTTCATTGAGCCTAAGTAGTATTTTTAATTAATTAAATTGATTATAAATATAAATAAATAGAAGATATAAATATATAAATAGAAGAAAAACGTTTGAAATGGTATGGACACCTCATAATAATAATAATAATAATAATAATAATAATAATAATAATAATAATAATAATGCTTTATTTTAGGTGGCAGAGTTAAGGTCATTAGGCCTTCCTTCCACTCAACCAGCGAATACTTAAATTATACAAAAATTACATATTTATTACAATTTTAAAATGTTATTGAAGTACAGATTAAACAAAATACAATGATGATGCGATCTAATACTAGCTAATACTAACAAAAACATAGAATATAACGAAATTAAAATAATATAAAATAAAGTAAATGAAGCTTCTTAGGTAATTATTTACAGAATGCTGAATGCAGTTGTTATGCAGTTAATGTTTTCATTGTGTGGAACTTAAGATATCAGTTAATTTGGATTTAAAAAATGATAGTGATTGACAGTCCCTGATATGACTGAGAAGTGAGTTCCATGCTCTAGTCATAGATATTGTGTAAGATTCGGAGTATAGACATGTCCTGTGCTGTGATATCAAAAGTAAAGAAGAGTCTTGTGATCTTGTTCCTAATTTGTGATGAGCCGATAAATTGTGAAAACGTGTTGATAAATAACTTGGTAAATATGTGTGCAGGATTTGGAATAGTAAAGCATGTGAATGTAAAGTTCTTCGGTAATTTATGCGTAGCCATGATAAGACCTGAAATGAAGGAGACACGTGGTCATAACGACGGAGATTGAATACAAATCGATTGCACGCATTATGGGAGAAGAAAGAATACCAAAGAAGATCCTTAATTGGAAAGCTAATGGAAGAAGAGGAAGAGGCATATCTAGAGAACGTTGGATAGATGGAGTGAGGAGAAGTATGGAAGCTTGAGGGAAGAAGATTTTCTAGACAGGAACCTCTGGCGACAAATCACTTTGGGTTGAAGGAATAATAATGTATTATGGAATATTCCTAATAAAAAAATTGATTGTAATTAATTATAACAAATATTTTAATACAATAATAAGGAGTGCGATCACATACGGTGCAAAAATATGGGAATTAAAATCTAGAACAGTGGGTAAATTAAATTCTATAGAAATGGATTTTTGGAGGCGTTCAGCTGGAATTTCTAGAAGAGATAAAATAAGAAACAGCGTAATTAAACAAAAAATAAATGTTGAAACTTCAGTTGTGGATTTTATAAAAAAACAAACAATTAAAACAATATGGTCATGTAAAAAGAATGGCAAAAGTCAGATTCCCATGAATAATATTACTAGAATGGGCGTCACTTGGTAGGAAAATAAGTGGACGGCCAAAAATAACATGGATTGATGGTGATATGAGCAGCATGAGGGAAAAAAGGATTGGACGATGGAGATTGGAATGACAGAGAGATGTGAAGTAGAATAACAGTAGATTAATTCAGCGTAGGAAGATGTAAAACATTGTGAAATCTGCCTAAATAAATAAAATAAACTATAATTATAAAAATACTTTATCATGACAAATAATTGTGTGAAATAGAATTTACATGGACAAAGCCGCCTAGTTTACTTTCACCTATTTTTATAATTTCTTTTAGAAAAAAAATGGAGTATTGAAAAAGAGCTTCACTAATAATTTAGGCTGCGAGTCGCCACTGTAGTCGGCAACATTGCTGTTTACATTTATATATTTTCTGAAACATTTGACTACTCTCCGGTCTTGTTGCTGCCTGTGTTTATACTGAGCTCTTGGTAAAAAAAAACTGGCCAAGTGCCACCAATGTGGTATAAGTGAAAATGGATAAGTCATGTTATTATTATCTGTATGGTAACGGCATTCAAATTGAACGTGTGCCGTTTTTTTGTGTTACTTCATTCATAGACTGTGTTCAAATAAAAAAAATCCAGATGATAAGTAGAAAGATCTACCATTCATTAATATCCCATTCTTTGTTGTATTTACAAAGGTCTTTAGGACGACCACAACTACGATGGAAGGACGTCACCATACCCCGGACCTGAACACGCAACAAGCTGCCAGCTTTCATGAGTAGAGGAAGAAGAAGAAAATATTACAATGATGTTTTAATTTGAAAAAAAAAACAATTTTATTGCAAAATTATATTTTTCATTAAAAATTATTTTAAATGCATTATATAATTATATTCACTCTGTTGTGCTACTCTATAATAGATTATAGAATAAATATGTTAAATTAAAAATATATAAAATATTAATTCCTCCAGTTATATGGTCCCTTATTTTAAGAGGAAGAAAAATTCGTGTTTCAGAATAAAGTGCTTAGGGGAAAAAAAAATAACCTACATGATTTTCATGGGAAATCAGTTGTAATACTTACTTAATACTTAATACAGGCTTTCCACTTTACAGCAGTTCGCCCTTGATTCCTGCTTTCCAGAGACTCCTATCTTCCCATTGTCCTTCTTCCATACCCCTCTTTATCATGGCATCATACATTCCCTCATTCCATCAGTTGTAATAAGAACACTTAAGTCTCGTAGGTTGCGATGAGTAGGGCATGTGGCACGAATGGGGAATGAAAACTTATTGTAGAAAATCGGAGGGAAAGCCAACCCAATAGGTAAGCCAATTATGAGATAGAAGAATATGATTAACCATTGACGGGTGTTTTTTATAAAGGGAAGGATTGGAAAATATTAATTCTAGGTAAACACGTATGGAGAGCTTATGTCATTGAGACCATGGACATCTGGGTACGATATGTTTCTTTATTTGTTCCCCTTATATTTTTCATGTTTATTACGAGAAAGGGATTGTTTATTTTGTCATTCATCCTGCATTGTTTGTTTTATAATCATTGTGCATACTCCTATTTAATTATAATTCTGTATTACGAGTAGCGAACGTAAACAAATTAAACAATTGATAACTAAGATGTCCCTTGGGTTCCATATTTCAAAACGATGTCTGCATCCCTGCATAACAAGTACTTTGTTTTAGAGTAAGTTTTAATTAACTTACGCCGTGAATCCACAGCTTCAATTTTCTAACGTGTTTATACCAGTACATATGCATGTGTGGCCTTTGTGCTTATTTCCCTACAGATGTCAGTGAGTGACAGGTGGTTATCCCATCGCCTCAAATAAACATCTAGTACGCAACTAAAGTATCACTTGGAAGAGAAAGGTGGATTAAATATTACTCATAGGCACTAATGTATGCTAGAGATTCTTTTACGAGCCGGAAAATCTTCAGATGGGGACCCACGGCTTAAAGTCCGTCCCGGAGGAGGGTTTGTCATAAGTAATGCCACGAGTGATTTCCAATTTATCTACAGAATTTGGAAATCAAGAGTGACATTTGTTAGGACTATTTAACGAATAAAATTAAACTGTTTACTCACAAATCATTATTTAAATGTAGTTATTTTCAAATATTTATATATTTAATGTAAACGGCGATGTTGAAAAGAAATGAGAAACGATTGGTACGCTTTAATTTGCTTCTTATGTTCATCACTGCAACCAGATCATACTGTATTATTTATTGCCAAAGGAACACAATATTGTAAGAATGCACTCTAGTGGAGAAAAAATGAAACACATGAAAACTGTATATTAATTCATTTGTGATGTCCTATGATGTAAATATGACAATTATATTTTTCTGGAATGTTATTTCCTGAGAAAAAATACATTTAAGAAAGTGCAAACAGTGGTTTCTTTTTTTGGTGGTATAATGAATTGGTACAAATGTTTTTACATTAATCCCTGCATGCGCTATGTGTTGACATTCATGCACTATATATACAATCTGGTAGTCGTATTTCTTAGAGAGTCAATCACTGCAAAATAATACTATGACCTATTCAGAATGTTAAAAAGGAGGTGTCTCTCTTTAATATGATAAACTTTAGTTGATAAATTCGAGGCGAAACACGATTGTAATTGGTTGTAAATAAAAAATGATTGAAATGTGATTGGTTATTGACTCCCATTTGGGGCATGAGTTAAATAGTCACTTTAATCTTTCCATCCTAAAAATACATCGAACCCGCGACCCTCGGGCCAGACGCAAGTAAGTTAACCCTTATAGCACGGAGGTCGATATTATCTATTACACAGTGTTCTATTAATTTATTATTTGCAGTAACAACTTACACTCGCCTTATACTTCCTTTAAAATGTAGGGTTTTTGTATACTTAATTACATGATTACTAGTTATCCCTTAAATTGTTAATATATCTTATAAGAAACGTTGATTTAATTAATTTAATTAAAGAAAAATAGCAGGAAAACGAAGGAGTGCAAATTTCTTAAATTTGTGTTGAATTACACAGTCTATAGTAATGATTTACAGATTCACATGATTTCTTTTTTCATTGCAGTTAGACATAATTAAATTACTAACATGAGCAATTAGTGTTTCGCCAATTTAAAGATCATATTCTCCTTTTTAATTTAACACGTCTGTCTTTTTTCTAATCAATAACACCTCATATCTTAATTAAAAAAATATTTCCTTTGTGTTTTTTTTTAATATCCTGATGTTTTTATTTCAATCTCTTCTCTCAAATCAAAAACATTACAATTATTTTTCTTTGTGCTTCTGTTATTTTTCATTTCTAATATTAACTAGCGTTCTATTTTTTGCTGATTAAAAGAAGAGAGAAAAAAGTCTTCAGAATATCCCTGGACTATTTTTATTCATCTTACTTTATCATAGAAGGAAATAATCAACTCTTGCACTGTTTGTTAATACGAGTATTTCTTCTTTTAAATAACATCCGATACAAACCAAACCCCTGCATTTTTAACATTATTTGATCAGAAAGTTAACGGCGACGGAAATCAGATCTGGACCCAATTCTGTGAATCGCACAGTTCGCGTTCATTAGATGTACAGTCGCCTTGAATAAGGTGGGAATAATAATAATAATAATAATAATAGTAATAATAATAGTGATGATTATGATGATAATAATAATGATGATGATGATAATGATGATGACGATGATAATAATGACGATGATAATAATGACGATGATAATAATGACGATGATAATAATGACGATGATAATAATGACGATGATAATAATGACGATGATAATGATGATGATAATGATGATGATGATGATGATGATGATGATAATGATGATAATAATAATAATGATGATAATAATGATAATAATAGTAATGATAATAATAGTATACGTAATAAATAATACATGATAATAGTCCTGTTGGGGTCAGGATTTTTAAACTGACCCAAACCCTCTGGCGGCACTATGGCCCTGGGGTCGACTCAGCCTCTAATGGAAATGAGTACCAGACGCTTGTTCTGGGGGTAAAGGCGGCCGTCACGCATAGCTGACAACCCGGCTGACATAAAGTGCCGATTGTCTAGAAAAAGTGGGAGCCTTAACCTCCTACTACCCCAAGGGCCTCCGGGCCTGCTGTGGGATAAAAAAAAATAAGAATAATAATAATTCTATTCTATAGTGCTGCCTGAGGGCAGGTCTTTCACTGGAAGCATAGCATTTTCATGCTATGCTTTGCAGCTTTACTTGGGAATTATAAGTGTGGTAGCTTCCCGTTGTTTTCCACATAATTAGTAATAATAACGATAATATTGAAAGTATTTATTCCTAAGAAAAATACTTAAATTTGTGCCACCTAGTAGGAGAAGAATAGGAGAATGGGCAAAAATAACTTGAATTGACGTTTTAAGTAGCATCAGAAAATAAAAGATTGGAAGATGGAGACTGGAATATCAGAGAGTTGTGGAAGAGAATGACAGTAGATAAATTAGGAGCAGGAAGATGTGAAACATTTTAAAATCTGTTAAATAAATAAATACATAAAGAAAATGGGCCGAATAATGACAATCATAATAATAATAATAATAATAATAATAATAATAATAATAATAATAATAATAATAATAATAATAATAATAATGTTGATGATAAGGCCCGTCTCACCATGAAGTAGAGTAGGAATCTTGGATCTGAACATGCGGTCCACATTCTGCATTTCAGTTGATAATGATAGGCATCATATTTATAGTTTCTCAAGGATGTGATACGATCTGGTACAACCTGCTGTTTGACACTTGAACCTCGTTTCATTGCTGTAATTTTACTTTCATTACTGTTTTGTTGGTTTCACCCCTCACTCGTGTAGCAGAAAACTGGTCGCATTTCACTAAGTTTAATTTAAATTGTAATACTGAGTTTTGTGGTGAAAATTGAAAATTTCGGCCGCTAGAACAATTTTTAGATTTTGCTTTCTGCTGACTCCTCCTCCTAATATTCCAATTTTCTTGTTTAAGAACTGGACCTTACTTTTTATTTAATTGATTGGTTGATTGATTTGATTGATATATGCCTCCTAGTTTGGTTCTGAAAATACAAGAATTGCGACAGCTAGACCTTGACACACACACACACATTATATATCACTTGGTAACAAAGCTTTTTTTTTTTTATACAAATGAAATGAACCATTACTTAAGAGTAAGCTAATCTCTAAAAACTTCAAACTATACTTTACAGTTATAAGACCTGTTGTAACCTATTCTAGTGAAACTTGGACACTTAAAGAAGTTTTTTTAAAAGAAAGTAATAAGAAAAATTTTTGGAGAAATATGGAATCAGAACGGATCATGGAGAATTCGAACAAATGAAGAAATAAATAAAATTATATTCTTCTTCTTCACGGTTTAGGCTTATTTACTAGCCTGTTCCGGCTCCAAATTGCAGCTCTTTCCATCTTTTCCTTGGTCTTCCCAAACTTCTTCTTCCTCGTGGTGAATAGTTGTATGCTGCTTTTGGTATTCTATTCTCAGTCATTCTTGCCAAGTGTTCTTTCCAGTTTTTCTGTATTTCCCTATTGTTGATTTTAATTCCTCTAGTTTTAGTTGTTGTCTTATTTCTGTGTTATGTTTTTTGTCTGTTCTTTGATATCCTGCTATTGGTCTGAGGAATCTCATTTCAGCGGCTTGTATCCTGGCAGATTGTTGTGTTGTCACTGTCCATGTTTCGGATCCATAAGTAATAATAGACACTACTTGTTCTACTGGTTTATTTTCTAATATTATCTTTGTCCGAAATGGATGAGCACCCTTGAAGGCCATTGTTTTTTATTTTTGTGAGCATATTTCCATGTTTTATTTTTTTATATTCCATTTAGTTTATATAGCATTATTTGCAGTTCGTCTTCTGTTTTTGCTATTAAAACCTGGTCATCTGCAAAGGCTACTGTTTTTATCACTGTATTTCCTAAGTTAATTCCCCCAGTCGTCATTTGCTTCCATGATCTTATCATGTCGTCGAAATAAATGTTAAAAGCATGGTTGATAGTGGACAATCCTACTGTTAAAATTATCAAAAACAGAAATATAATTAACTTCATTAAAGCACAAAGATAAAGCTGGATTGGGCACATCTTATATATAATGGATTGCGAAAGGATGGTAAAAAAAATCTACAAATGGAAGCTATTAATCTCTAAATATATTGGACGACTCAAAAAAATGGGAAGATGATTTAAATGATATAAAACTGATGGATATAAAAAATTGGAACAAATGTGTCCAGAATAGAAAAGTGTGGAATTCGTTGAGAAGGCCAAAACATTCTCCAATTGAAGCTGTAGCGCCTTATTAGGAAGAAGAAAAAGACACACACACACACACACACACACACACATATATATATATATATATATATATATATATATAAAGGTTAAAGCAACATGCTCTACAAGCCGGGAAGTCGGGTTTGCGAGTCCTGGTAGGGTCAGGATTTTTAAACTGGCCTAAAGCTTTCTGGCCGCACCATGATCATGGGGTCGACTAAGATTTTTAATGGAAATGAGTATCAGACTTTTTCGGGGGTAAAGGGCTAACAATCCGGTTGATATCTCGTTCCGATTGGTTAAAAAAAATTGGGAGGTTTAACATCCTACTACTTCAAGAGCTTCTTAATGCGTGTAGTGAGATCACTTTACCTTTACCTGTTTAATACATTTTTGTCATTGTTATTTTCGGTGTCTATTAACTAGAATTGTGGAATATATGTTTTTATTTTTTCAAAAAGATGTTCATGGGAACAATCGCAATAGCTTCGTTTATTCGGAATTCGCTAATAACTGCCGGTAACACATCCTCGCTAAACGTTACTTGTTACTGTATATTAAAGGCAGTACATAACATCCGTAGTAAGCTTGAGATTTGAGTCGAGTCCAATGTCATGTATGATATACAGCATTTACCCGATGAGGCTAGAGTTGGGAGGCTTAAAAACCAGTATGTGTGTATGTGTGCGTGTGCGTGTGTGTATTTATTAGTCCACGCGCTGCTGTTCGTCGCATAACTCAAGCCAGGGAACGCAAGACTAATTGTGATCAACAGCATGCATGTCTGCACCATCTTCTGGGACGTTCATCAGCTTTCAGTAGATTTGACAAGCTTCTATCAACATTCACTGCTAATATACGACTTGGACCTGACAATATGTCTCGCCTGAACAAAGGAATTATTTACACCTATCAAACCAATCCGTCAGAACCCTCTCTAACACACTTTTTGAAGCCTTCAAACTTCATTTCAAATACTTCTCTTTGTTTTGGCTTTTGACAAGGCGACAACTGAAGTCATTGGAGCATCAAAATGGTCAATAACTTTACTATTGGAAATATGACATTTCACATAAGTCTAAATCCAATAAAGTCCGTCTATGAATTCTAAGCTAATTTCTCAGCAAGACGAAATCATTCTCCGATTTTGTTGGCTTTAGGAATAAATATTTCTTCTGTTAATTATACCGCAAGCATCTAGTTACGTCGGGAGAAAACAAACATGGAGCGCACTAGAACTTTTTTTTTAATTACAACTATCAAGTAATCTTCAATCAGAATCCACTGATTTTTAGAGTCTACCTTTCCGTTTTTTAATGGAATATAACGAGATTCGTTGCGAAAAACGAAAATTGCGGCTGATAGGCCTTAGCGAATTTTAATGTTTCATTTAATTTGAACCACCGCTCCTAGTGATCTGATTTTACTCGTCAATGCACTCTATCTGATTTGTTATTTTCTGTGTATACTGAGTAAGACAGATGAAGATTTGATTTTTTACCAAAAAAAAATCTTCTCATGAGAACAACCTCAAGAGCTACATTCAATCGGAATTATATAAAAAAAGTGTATTGTATTCTCGATCCATTTCCTTTAGCGAATATAATATTATTAAATTGAATTTGTTATGTTACATTTTTTGGTAGAGATCAGCCTGATAGGCTATTGGACAGGGCTTCTGATTACAATTCATGGGGTCTCGGGTTCGATTCCGGTCAGATCATTGGCATTTTTTTCTTGAAGATAATTATTCCAATGTTCGCCCATGGTCTGAATTTACGTTAAGTTTAAGGACTCTCCTGGGGCTTCGTTATCATTCATCGCCTATCATATCATCAGGGTAACCTAACTCCACCTTCCAGGCGCCTCAGCTTAAGAAGAGAGCTGCAATTCCGCCAATGGCAGGAGAGAATAACATAAATATCATAAAAACAATCTGTTGGCATTGGTTAAAAAAATGCTTCGGTAGAAGACCTTCTGTGTTTGCCAGCTTAGAAGTAAAAACATTTGCGAGTCGGGTTCGATTCTTCCCAAACCATTTTGCATCATAACTAACAATTTAATTTCGACAGTATTCCACTGATAGTGACTATGAATGGTTCAAACCGACATAGGCTGAAAATTGGATCTGTTAATATTCAATAAACTAGCGAATCAACTAAATAGACATTAAAATTGCGTCAGTGAACTTTTTCCGTAAACATATGACAAACGCAAGAATAAAAATATACTGAGAAAACCAAAATACTCGTATTCTACACGCGATAAGACTCTAGGAAAGAAGATGGTGTCAATTGGTGATTTTTAAAATTTAATATTATTATTTTTGTTAAAAGTATGCATTCACATTGGCATTTTAGGCAATTGTTTCAATACGTCATAGACCTGTCTGAACCTACAAGATTTTTATTGTGTATTGTGTAAGCCCATGTTTTCCCTTAACAGAGATTTAGGCGCTCTCCCCCTATAGGGAAGAATTTGAACCATACTAATTTAGTTACACTTGTTTTCGTATAGATGTCATTTGAGTGGTCCGTGGTTAGCGTTCCGCCTGATACTGACATCTAGAAAACCAAGGTAGTACTAGGACGAAAAAATTCGGTAAATTTTACTTAAGAGGGCCTTTTCATTCAGGCTTAAGGATCTTTTACGAGCCTGAAAATCTTCAGACTCGGGACCCACGGCTTAAAGTCCCTCCCGGAGGACTTTTCTCCTTGGATTTTTTCATCCTGAAAAAATCAATCGACCCCGGCCGTGTTTGAACCCGCGACCCTCGGGACCAGAGGCAAGGAGCATAACCACTAGTCCACCGCGGCTGGTTTTAAATGCCATTAAAGAAGTAAGAATTTTCACTCTCATGAGCTTAATATTTCATTGCAGAGTTAGGCCTACATTAGTGTGATTTTGAATCTATGACAGCACAAAAAATTGTTTAACTACAAAAATCAAAGATATTTGCCAGAAATTTGGAATGTGTTTTATTTAGTTAGTAATAAATTCCTTTCCGTCAAAGTTTAAATTTAAAATTATCCTGTTACATACGATATTCTCACATTTATTAAAACTATTTTTATAGCATCTTTCTAGTGCTCTACAAACCGGAAGGTCGAGGGTTCGAATCCCGGTGGGGTCAGGATTTTTAAAACTGACCCAAACCTTCTGGTTGCACCATGACCCTGGGGCCGACTGAGCCTTTAACGGAAATGAGTATCAGACGCTTGTTCTGGGAGTAAAAGGTGCTGTCATGCAGGGCTGACAACTCGGCTGACATCAAGTGGGAGCCTTAACCTCCCAATACCCCAAGGGTCGGATCCCCTATGGCCTGTAGTGGGGTCACTTTACCCTTTTTTAGTTATATCTTTCCTTTGATATGAGTAATAAAATTCATTTAAAAAACACATACATTCTAGGCAACTAATTTGTCAACAGAACTGTAAAAAAATACTTGAATTTATGTTTAAAAATGACTGAGTTTTACAAAACTCAAAATCGTTTTATTTTCTTAAAAAGTTTGAGGCCTTAAATTATTTTTGTTAATTTCCCATTTGTTGCTCTTTTGTATAAGTTTATACTTCCCAAATATTGGAGAATACTACTACTACGTTATAACAAATAGGAAAAAAGTTATTTCATAATATCCTCTTTCTTTAAAGCGTCTATAAAACGACTAAAATATAATAAAATTATTAAATACCGTACCGGTAGGTATCAATTTTAATTGTGTCATGTCATTGCTTTGGATCATTATCCCGCATAGCTCTAGGAAGTTGAAATCCGTGACGAAATCATGGTATTAAATACATTTAAAAAAACACTTGAGGATGTTTCCTAAACATCACTTTGATTAATGAGTAAACCAAAGTTGAAAGTTGAAATGTTAATGCGAAGAAATTAATAAATATTCTTTCATCTGAACCATTTATTTAGGCAGATAACTTAGAGATGCACTTGAGAACATAATAACAAATGAAGATGGATGAATTTAAAGCTTCATTTTTTGTCTTAATTTCCAAGGCCGGCTATTAATGTTTAATGTTGCCTAAGTGTGATATTTTGTAACGGTTATCAGATTTTCTTGTAAAATGATTAGAGGTTTTTGCATCGACAACAGAGCCATCTGAAGATGATGGATTGTTTTATGATTTGCAATTTGGCCTGGTACGTGAGGCAGTAAGTGTAACGCGAACCGGTTATGTACTGGAAACGTTTATTTAAGTTTATAATGATCTGACAGCATTCAATGATATTTCAATTACCAATTTGTTATATTACTGATCGCCTCTCGAGCGGGACCTACTAGCATTGTAGGGCCCCGGGTTCGATTCCCGTTTATGATTCTTGGATAATTAATTTTCCTAATAATTATTCCTAAACGAATTTTCTTAATGACTAGTTTTCCTTCCTCGGTGGAGACAAGTTTTCTGGGTGATTTTTCGGGTTTTTTTCCTCGTCTGTAAGACAAATGTTAGTCCCAAACTGCCCCCAGACATCGTCTGACCATTATAATTATCATTAGGGCCCAGATGTGTGACCTTAAAATGTTAAAAAAATTACCTATAATATTCTCTTAAAATTACCTAAAAGTGTAAAAAAATTACCCAACGAACATTATAAATTTCATAATAATTAATAAATTGATAACTATTAATTTATTATTTACAAATGATCTAAGAGAAATCATGATTATTATTGATTGGGGTCACTATTATTAAGCAATTCCTGTTCTTAGTAGTAATATAAAATAATTAAAAAATAATTATCACTAGGTCAATCTCATTTCTATTAAACTAATACGAAAAGTTAACTAAACATACCTTAGTTGATATTGCAATACAGCACCATTGCCATCCATAAGTTGTCAAAAGTTACGATCGGCGGTTTGCAGCTATATCGGTTTTATATGGTTTTGTATCTTCATAACATTTTATTAAATAGTTTTTACACAATGTTATTCGTCTGGAACAGTATGGCCTATGGCGTTTAAGGAAATCACGTAGTTTAGAATTGTTCAGTTTTCCTAGTTGAATATTTTCACTGAAAAACACTTAACATAAATCTTTAAAAATAGAGATGACTTGCTATTTGATGTGGAAGCAATTTGTTTTAACAATAATTGAGACACTTTTCTTTTATTCATATTTTTTAAGAACCCGCAAATGTCTCTCGCGCCCGATATGTTGAAGTACTGTGAAACGTTTATCAGCAGACTTTAATTTCGCACACCTTGAAAAATAATACACTCCCTTCAGTAGAAAATACTTGTTCGCCGAATTCAGTTACATACTGTCTTAAACGGATAGCATAAGACAATTTTTATTTTGGCATTTTGCACTGCACGAAAATCAACACAACTATACAGAAACGCTACTCTCATAAGACAAACGGAAATATTACAAATCGAAAGATTCCCGCATTAAAGGGGAATTCCCGAATCAATCCACGTGGAGGTAGAGCACAGTGGTTTCACGTTATATTGAGGCAACGCACTGTGATTTCTCACTGACTTGCCTGAGCACAAAAAAAAGATAGCAAAAAATACATAAAAATTAACATTTAACCATAGATTATTTAAAAACTGGCCTGTAAAAGTACGAAAAATAAGTAAAATGACCTAAAATAACAAATAAAATTTGTAAAATTACTTTATCAGAAAAAAGTGGAAAAAATACATTTTAATGGCCTATAATAATCTCGTACATCTAATATATTTATTGCACAATGCACTTAATTATTAATCTGCATTGTATCTGACAACTCATAAAAAATATGACATTTCATCAAAATCCGGGCCCTAATTATCTTTATCGTATTTGCCATGTTTAGTATAAATGTGCATGTGAATAGTGTAATTTTCTTAATGTTGTGATGTCTCGGATTAGGCCCTCAATGCTCTTGTGTGGTCAAAAAAAGTACTGTGTGATCCATAGTTTAAAATACCTCTTACGACAGCTTGTGGTACTGGAGGCGTGTGGCATGTGACACCTAAAAAGTATCTATAAGACGAGAGGCTAAACTGAGTTAAAGAAGAGGAAGAAGACTAGTTTTCCTGATTACATGTTTCCAAATTTTAATTTCCTATTTAAAGAAGTTGCCCTTGGTGAATTGTAAAGATCATTACAAATTGTATACCATATTCATTTCCAGAATGATTACAAAGAAACCTTGGAATTAGATATATCTTGATGTAGTTTTATGATCACTAATTGCTAATTTTTTGGTACCGTTATTTATGTGACCCTAAAACTGACTTTGAGAGTTTTTTTACATGAATTATCAAATAGCAAATAAATTACATTTTAAACACTAAATGAACAAAATAGGTGAATGTAGAGTAAAATGGATAAACAATTTAAACTGGCAACAATAGATAATATAGCAAAACAGACAAAGCCAAAGGACGGAGGAGGATCAAAGCATATATTATTTTGGTGCAGAACAGGCAGAAATGTCAACCCTGAAGTAATAAAATAAGAAGAAGAAGAAGAAAGTACATCTTTACAAAACAAATTGATAGTCAAATTTAATGGGGGCTTTGATTTTATTATTTATAATACTGTAGATTTGTTATTAAGTTTTTTAACAATATATGCAGAGCTCATGTGTCAAATAGAATGCAAAGAGCTTAAGAGGGTACGTTTTGTGATCATTTTCATTTTAATTCTGAGAGATCAAGAAAGATAGTTCAGACCTACACAAGTTTAAAACAAAAACTGAAATCTAACCTAAATTGGTAAAGAATAATCTTAGTTATAAATGGTTCACTAAATTAAGTTATAAAGTAAATTAATAGTTGAGATACTTTTTAAAAATAGGGAATGAAGGATTATTCCTGTAATAAGAATTGAATTAAGTAGTGTTAATTGATATTTTATTATTTTCTTCTAGGTAAGCCTGATTTTCAAATTGATCTTCAGCAAAATACCATAACGCTTACTGTGTACTGTAAGTAATCACTTCTACTACATTATATATTAAATCATTATCATGTGATGACATAGATAAGTTAAAAATATCGTGAATAGTTTATATATGTACAGGGTGAACCGCTCGAATGGACCTAATTTCAATTGCTTGTTACTGGCAAACGGTTGAAGATAGAAACTTAAAACAACGTTCATAGTACAGAAAAACTCACCAAGTTTCGAATCCTGTCGGTAGATGGCACAAAGATACGTTTCTCGTTCTTAGATTTAATTGTTTGTGAAAATGGCGACTCCGCAGATGAAAGCGCAAGCTGTTTTGTGGTATGCGGAGTTTAAATCAATCATTAGAGTTCAAAGGGAGTTCCGGCGTGTGTTTAACCGTGATGCTCCAACTGCTAGAAGCATAAAGAAGTGGCGTGATACATTATTAGCTACAGGATCTGTGTTGAAGAAGCATGGTGGTGGTCGCAGAGCATCCGATGAAATGGTAGCAAATGTTCAAGCCGCATTTGAGCGAAGCCCCCGGAAGTCATTAAGAAGAGCTTCGCGGGAACTTCAAATACCAAAATCGACATTACAACGGATTGTCCACAAACGCCTCAAACTGCACGCATATAAAGTGCAGTTAGTGCAACGTCTGGAGCCGAATGACATGCCGAAACGAGTGGAATTCGCCAATACGATGCTGGACCGTCTCGGCGCTGAATCCTGACTTCATGACCAAGATTTTCTTCTCGGACGAAGCCACTTTCCATTTGTCAGGCAAGGTAAACCGGCATAATGTGCGGATCTGGGGATCGGAGAATCCTCACGCTATTCAAGAGCATGTTCGTGATAGTCCGAAGATGAATGTTTGGTGCAGTTTGTCACATAATAAGGTCATTGGACCGTTTTTTCTTCTTCTGCCGAGAAAACTGTTCGTGGTACCACATATCTTGACATGCTGGAGCAGTTCTTCTTCTTCTTTCCACAAATTGAACAACTGCAGCCTAACATCGTTTTCCAGCAAGATGGTGCTCCTCCCCACTGGTCCAATGAAGTTCGTACGACTTTGGACAACATTTTCCCTGGCCGTTGGATTGGTAGGGGAGGACCAATCGCGTGGCCCCCGAGATCTCCCGATTTAACACCACTGGATTTCTTTCTCTGGGGCTATGTCAAAGATAAAGTTTACACCACCCCAGTCAAAGACCTTCGTGATCTTCGTGAGCGCATCATAGAGGCTATTGAGAACATTCCAGAAGACATACTCCAACGTACTTGGCAAGAAATTGTTCATCGCTTTGATATCGTCACAGTGACTGCTGGGGCTCATATAGAGATGTGGTGATCTGAATATCAAAACTTGGTGAGTTTTTCTGTAATATGAACGTTGTTTTAAGTTTCTATCTTCAACCGTTTGCCAGTAACAAGCAATTGAAATTAGGTCCATTCGAGCGGTCCACCCTGTATTTTTTATATACAATATTGACTGGATGTGAAAGTGGATTATAAAAACAAAGATGAACCACGCAACATGGCGGCAGAGATGAAATCCATAAGGAGAACAGTTGAATACAAATAGCAATAAAAAAGTTAGTTAGACTTATACGAATGTGTCTAAATGGCACAAAGAGTAGGGTGCGTGTAGGCAAACAGTTTTCAGACACTTTGAAATCAAGAATGGGTTGAAGCAAGGAAATGCACTACTTCTCTACTATTTATTTTTGTACTAGAGCATGCCATTAAATCTTTAGAGAATGAGGAAGGCTTATAACTCAATGGTATTAATAAGCTGTTAGTTTATGCTGATGATGTAGTACTATTGGCCGATAGCAAGGAGATACTAAAGGACAACATGCACACACTAATGAGTAACTCTAAGAAATTAGGACTGGAAGTAAATATCAAGAAAACTAAATATATGGTCACACGTAGAAATACATTATATAATGGAAATGGACAGCTAATGACAAATGGGGGAAATTTTGAGGAAGTGGCTGAATTCATATACCTAGGAACAATAATCACAAATAGGAATGAGATGCACAAAGAAATTAAACATAGGCTCAATTCTGGAAATGCGTGCTATTATGCATTGCAGAGACTCTTGGTATCCCAACTCCTTTCAAAAAACGTTAAACTGAAAATAGCCTATATAAAACTATTATTCTACCAGTTATATTATATGGGTGCGAAACATGGACTCTTACTTTAAGGGAGGAAAGGAGATTACAGGTATTTGAGAATAAAGAACTTAGGAAAATTTTTGGACCAAAGAGAGATGAACAGACAGGTGAATGGAGAATACTTATTAACAATGAACTACATGGTCTTTATAGGAAGCCAGATATAATAACAGTCAAGTCTCTTAGACTGCGATGGGCAGGACATGTTTCACGTATGGGGAATGAAAGACTTGCATGGAAGCTTCTTGTAGGAAAGCCAGAGGGAAAACGCCCAGTTGGTAGACCAAGAATGAGGTGGGAGAATAACATTAACTTTGACTTGAGGGAAGTAGATTATACAGGGAATGATTGGAAAGGATTATCTCAGGATAGGGATGTATGGAGAGCTTATGTCTGCGCGGCCATGAACCTACGGGTTCGATAGTGCCAGTGAGTAAGTAAGTAAGTAATATCTTAAAATAAAAGGAAGAGAACTTGGTTAAACCCTTAAATTGGCGAAATGAAAACAAAAATCATATAAACTGTAAGTTACTCTTGTATATTATTGTGTAATTTGGCACAAATTTAAGTAATTCTACTCATTTGTTTTTCTTTTGTTTTATAAATAATGTTAAATAAATCAAATCAATGTAACTTATAGATTACATTTACAATGTAAGGGCTAGACTCATGTTTGTTATAATACAAAATTGCAGACACAAATTCAGACTACCCCTTGAAAGAATAACTAGAGAATGGCTGCCCATTTTAATATTTAAATACCATCCAGTTTGGAAAAGAAGTCAAGACTACTTGATAGATAAATGAGTCCCGAACAGATCACTAGGTCTTTATTCTTGACTGTTTGTTGATGATAATGATAATATTAATATTCATAGGCCTACAATAGATCCTATGATATAAATACTTTGGTTGACTGAATTCAAAATACCTAGGGACAATAATCACAAATAGGAATGAGATGCACAAAGAAATTAAACATAGGCTCAATTCTGGAAATGCGTACTATTATGCATTGCAGAGACTCTTTATGTCCCAACTCCTTTCAAAAAACGTTAAACTGAAAATATATAAAAATATTATTCTACCAGTTATATTATATGGGTGTGAAACATGGACTCTTACTTTAAGGGAAGAAAGGAGATTACAAGTATTTGAGAATAAAGTACTTAGGAACATTTTTGAACCAAAGAGAGATGAACAGACAGGTGAATGGAGAAGACTACATAACAATGAGCTACATGGCCTGTATAGGGAGCCAGATTTAATAAGAACAGTTAAGTCTCATAGACTGCGATGGGCAGGACATGTTGCACGTATGGGGAATGAAAGACTTGCATGGAAGCTTCTTGTAGGAAAACCAGAGGGAAAACGCCCAGTTGGTAGACCAAGAACGAGGTGGGAGAATAACATTAACTATGATTTGAGGGAGGTAGATTATACAGGGAGTGATTGGAAAAGATTGACTCAGGATAGGGATGTATGGAGAGCTTATGTCCGCGCGGCCATGAACCTACGGGTTCGATAGTGCCAGTGAGTAAGTAAGTAAACAATATAAATAGAAAAGTGAATCTTCCTCTTGTTCGAAGTAATGTCAGATCAAAAGATGAGTTGAGATGAAATTACTATTATTGAAAGTTTGCGATATATACCGATGTCTACAGACCATGCTTGTCGCACCATACAGGGGCAGATGAAATAAAATTAAAATAAATGGATTGCATAAATACTTATAAAAGTAGTGTAATTAAGTTTTTTATAGTAAGGAAAAACGGGATAACCCGATAAAACCTACCCCGACTACAATTCGTCCACGACGAACTCCACGTAATGTGCCCCGGACGTATTTTGGTTGAACAATGCATGTAAACTATGTCCATATTTCACCTCAAATATGTTACGTCATTTTGATGTCAGGTTTTCATCATTCCTGACAGCATCGGCATTGTGGAGGGAGACGTTACGTCGCCGCTCAGTGGCACATTGTGTCACAGATACAAATTCCTATTTTAAGGGGATATTTTTAGTATCGCTATAGAATATGTCCGGACACGTTAATATCTATTATTAAAAATAGACATTCGATATGATAGGTCTTAGGCCTACTTACTTACTCACTGGCACTATCGAACCCATAGGTTCATGGCCGCGCGGACATAAGCTCTCCATACATTCCTATCCTGAGCTAATGCTTTCCAATCATTCCCTGTATAATCTACTTCCCTCAAATCATAGTTAATGTAGTTCTCCCACCTCATCCTTAGTCTACCAACTGGGCGTTTTCCCTCTGGCTTTCCTACAAGAAGCTTCCATGCACGTCTTTCATTCCCCCATACGCGCAATATGCCCTGCCCATCGCCAGTCTATCAGTCTATGAGACTTAACTGGTCTTATTATATCTGGGATCCTATAAAGACCATGCAGTTCATGTTTATGGCGTCTTCTCCATTCACATGTCTGTTCATCTCTCTTTGGGCCCAAACAGGGTCCTGAAGAGACGTTATTCTCAATAAACTGCGGATAGCTCCTTTCCTCCCTTTTAAAAGTAAGAGAGGCCAGTGTGTCGCACCCATTATAATATAACTGGTAGAATAATATTTGTATATATTTTCAGCTTAACGTTTTTTGAAAGGAGTTGGGACATCAAGAGTCTCTGCAATGCATAATAGCACGCATTTTCAGAATTGAGCCTATGTTTAATTTATTTGTGCATCTCATTCCTAATTATGGTTATTGTTCCTAGGTATTTGAATTCAGCAACTTCCTCAAAATTTCCCTCATTTGTCATTAGCTGTCCATTTCCATTATATAATGCATTTCTACGTGTGACCATATATTTATTTTTCTTGATATTTACTTCCAGTCCTAATTTCTTAGTGTTACTCAATATTGCGTGCATGTTGTCCTTTAGTATCTCCTCGCTATCGGCCTATAGTACTACATCATCAGCGTAAGATATGATAGGCATTTGAAATAAAATTAGGCCTATCTGATAAAGTTGCCACTATGAAATGCACACGCGCGTGCTCCAACAGAATTAAGTGGATATGCGAATGCGCAAAGAGGTATAATTTAGGATCAAGTGATGCAGCTAGCATGTACAACTCTTATTGCAACCATAAGAGAAACATAATTTTAAGAAATTTGGGCTACGTGGCATGGTCCGTGACTGGTGTTTCTTGAGAAACATCTGGAAGAAACCCCTGTCATGGATCACGGCCGCACAGCCTGGAATATCTTAATATCATGATTACCGACATGTATTTAACTATTCAACCATAAGATAAAAATTAAAATGTACCCGTTGCCGTCGTCCTTAACTTTGATACAGTGATGTATTTAAAATATTAGTTGGAGGCCTTTCGGAAGTTAACTTTCATCATCAGCAGGATGTGTACGCTACTAGTTGATGTATCTATGATATTGTAGACGCTGATGGTCTTGATGCGTCGCTAGTAGGGACTGACTGGTTTTTTACTACCTTGAATAGTGGATAATACGTTTAGGGTGTGTTCTCATTCAGTAATAATGTGTTGTTGAAATTATGAAAGCAATCAACAAATTATTATTGAATGAGAACACGCCCAAAAATGTATAATCCACTGTTCGATGTAGTAAAAAAGCAGTCAGTGCCTACTAGCGACGCATCAAAACCATCAGCCTGTACATCTTCATAGATACATTTACTAGTAGCGCATATACATCCTGCTGATGATGGAAGTTAACTCCCGAAAGGCCTCCAACTAATATTTTAAATGCATCATTTTAACAGAGTTGAGGACGACGGCAAGAGGTACATTTTAATTTTAATTTTTATCTTATGACTATTCACCTCAACGGAATTTGATATGAATTTTATTAATATTCAAGCATAAGATAAACGCTCCAATATTAAAGCCAAACTTTAAAAGCTAACTCTAATACAAATGCTCACTGTGACCTTAGATTTTTCCTACGTCATTTCGATGTCCCGAATCAGAAGTGATGGTGAGATGAGTAGTGTAGGATGAGATGTCGAAGTAAGCATTTGTAGGTGTTTGATTGTATTTAGTATAGAAAATGGACACTTAAAAACCCATATGCCTAGGATTATATTGTTTGCAATTAAGTCTTAGAAAGTGTGTTGACTGTAGTAATACTTATTATATAAACTTTGGAAGTATATTGTTGGCTCCACTTGGAACAGGAATAAGGCAGAGAAACAATATGAATTCCACATCATTGAAATAAGAATATAGTTGAAAATTGTGTAGGGCCTATATATATGCCATGATAAGAATATAGTTGAAAATTGTGTAGGGCCTATATATATGCCATGATAAGAACAATAAATGGCTGAACGGGATTTGAACCCGGACCTCTGGGTTGGTACCCCAGCGTCAATGGAGAATATAATACATATGTAAGAAAGATAAATGTTTGTATTGGATTTGACCGGTGGTGTAATGGATAGCATGCTGGGGTATCAACCCAGAGAACCGGGTTCAAATCCCGTCCAGGCATTTACTTTTCTTATGTCTTATTAAGCTTGCATTGCTCAATGTCAAACATTTAATTATAACACACACACACACACACATATATATATATATATATATATATATATATATATATATTCGCATCATTATAGTATGTTTAAAATACGTTAAAAATGGTAGGGATAGTTTTATGAAAACCTTAATCTAAGTAGAATTTTACTGAAATTGACTGGATTATTTTAATACTTGTATTACATAATGGAAACTTGAGGCAAATTACATACTTTGAAACGATTTTAAGTGTTTTACGAATTGGTCTCGAAATTCCTTCCCAAGTGTTGTTCACTTAAAATCCCTGTAACGTAAATACCTATTTCAGATCATATTTGCAATCATGGCTTGTCCTTATGCATTCTTATAGTCACAGATTTAAGAGAGAGCATTTAAAGAAATTGAGAGAGGAGAGTGTTGAACGATACAGATCATGTGCACTGTGTAATGTTGGTATTTGTGAAAATAAACAAATGGACTCATGTAACAAGGCCTGGCTTTGTGTAGTGTGTGGTCTGAAGAGAGAGATTCAGTCGTGTTTACACAATATTCTGATATACCACTTCAATCTCCTTAATATCACCCAAATTAAATAACATACAGTAACTAACTCACTTCCACTATCAAACTCTGAGTTTCATTGCAGCGAAAACATAATCCCTTCATATTTACCTATCTTAGCTAATATTTTCCAAGCATTCCTTGTATACGTTACCTCCCATAAATGATGGTTATTGTTACTCGTATTATCCCACCTCTGTCTTGGCTATTGGGTGCTTTCCCTCTGATTTTTCTACAAGGAGATTCAATGTACCTCTTTGATTCCCCATTCGTGCCATATGCCCTGCCCATCGCTGTCTTCGAGACATAACTGTTCTTATTTCATCTGGTTTCCCAGAAAGTTAGTCTTCTACATTCAACTGTCTGTTCTTCTCTTTTTGGTCCAAAAATTGTCCTAAGAATTTTATTCTCAAATACTCTTAAACTTTCCTTCTCCCTTAAATTAAGGGGCATGTTTTGCATCCATAACAGTTTTCTATATATGTTTTTATTTTGTGTTTTTTATTATGTTTATTTTTTAGAGAAGCTGGGATATCAAAACTCCATACAATGCATAATAGTATGCGTTTCCAGAATTGAGCCTATGTTTAATTTCTTTCTGCGCTACTTTCTTGTAAATAATTATTGTGACTAGGTATCTGAATTGAGCCACTTCTTCAAAATTTCCCTCATTTGTCATTAACTGCCCATTTTGTTTATATAACGAATTTCTATATGTTAACATGACTATATTCAACTTTATTGCTATTTACTTCCATACCCAGTTTTTTGGTGGTACTCACTAGAAAGTTGCATGTTGGTCCTTATTATCTCCTCGCTATCTCCTAATACGTCATCACTATATACCACTGTTTACTAATATCATTAAATTGTACTCCTCCTTTATCCTCAAAAATGTACGGCGTGCTCTAGTACAAAATTGAATAGTAGAAGAGATAATTGCTAGTCTATTTTAATTAGAGTGGTTAGTTCAGAGCTACCAGGAAGTATATCACTAGTTTCTCTTTATATTCTCAACAAATTTAATGTCTCCAAATGTTCGTCTCGTGCAATTGGGGTATGGAAAGTTATTGCGGAAGAACCAGAGAGAAAGAACACAGTAGGTAGGCCAAGAATGAGATGGCAGAATGACATTATCCATGACTTGAAGGAGAGTAATTATATAGGGATTCATTGGAAACCGTTAGTTCAGGATAGGGATATATTGATAGTATATGCAATCGCGGCAGTTAGCCTCCGGGTTCGATAATGCCAGTAAGTTAGTTATATCTAGATGTTACTGAAGAAAATACATCAGATTTTGCGGAGAAAAAATCAACAGCGTAACTTCCGGTCGATTAGTAGTTATTTACATTTGTTTGTAGCAAATGTTTTAAGAGATGTAATGTAAAATTTAGTTTTTACATAGATCAGATTTCTTTCATTTGTTTGTAGCAAATGTTTTAAGAGATGTAATGTAAAATTTAGTTTTTACATAGATCAGATTTCTTCCATTTGTTTGTAGCAAATGTTTTAAGAGATGTAATGTCAAATTTAGTTTTTACATAGATCAAATTTCTTTATACAGCGTACTTACAAAGTTCTGGTACATTTTTGGTTCAATGTAGTCCAAACAAAACTAACTAATTAACTCACTGGCACTATCGAACCCGTACGTTCATGGCCGCACAGACATAAGCTCTCCACATAGTTATGGAAGTTCTGAAAAAACGCATACGCCAAGCGAGTCAAATGATTGCAGAGGGTATGTTGATGAATGTTTTTCAGGCGACGGTGCGTCGTTGGGAAACTGTTTTGAAATTGACAGGGGTCATGTGGAATACTGACTTCGTCTTCTTCTTCTACATCATGAAATTAGGCCTTTTGATCTGTTTTCATATCAAGTGGGATTTAGTGAATCTTCCAATCTAGTAAATGGACGTCCAACACTTCTATGTCCTTTTGGTTTGTACTTTAGTAATAGCTGAGGAATTCTATCTGTAGGCATTCTTGGAACGTGTTCATACCAGTCGTTTCTCATGTTGTCAATTCTACTTGTTAAATTAAAAATAGTTCAGTTTTTTTTTATAATATATTCATTTATTTTCTGTCCGAAATTTTCACACCTGCTACTGAACGTAAGAACTTCATTTCTACAATTTCTATTTTTCTTCTGTCTGAACGGTTAAGAGTCCAGTTCTCACTTGCATATGTTAAGGTAGGAACTGCCATAATTTTGTAAAATTTTATTATGTACTCCTTATTGTTTTAATTTTCAGTGTTCGTTTTATAGTGCCACACATTCAGTACAATCTATTTCATTCAATATTATTGTCTTTCTTTGACATTGTAGTAGATACTAAATTATATATATATCTATATAATATATATATATATATATATATATATATATATATTTATTTGAACTACGTTATGCCAAAAATGTACTGGAACTTTATGAATATGCTGTACATTTGGGCCTCGAAATTGTTGTGTTACCAGCCCTTTTCACTTTTATTGCCGAAATACATTTATCAAGGATTATAACAATGACATTAACTCAAAACCTCAGAGAGATTCCTTTTCATGAGCATCAACACGGTAAAGTTGGACATTATTTGGAACGATTTAAAATAGGTACAGATACCTGTATTTGCAAGAACTCCAGCCAGACTATCTCACATCTGTTATTTGAGTGTCCCGCGTTTGATTCCAAAAGACATGAATTTATTAAAAAAATTGGTTATTACCATAATAGATTTCAACTGCCTTTGTCAAATATTTTATGTAAGAAGTGTTGATATAGAAAGCTGTGTGACTTTATCCATCATATTTTTAATTAACTAATTCATTCATTCATATTATGTTATTATGTAACGCTACAAATTAAGCATAATCTAAATTACTGTAAATAATTAATTGTATTGTAACTTAAACCCTAACATGCCGGATGGTGAAATAGGGTTCGCATTATTGCAGATTCAATAAAAAATAAACATATTTACTATATATTAAATATTATATAATGACAATTTTTAAATCGTTTCAGATTTTATAAAATAAATTATAATTTGGTGTTTGCTATACTGTTTCTTACTTTATTTATTTTTCTAGAATTATCATGCTTATCTCCCACTCTACATGTATATAGTGTGCAGTAGAATTAATAAATTGGATACTTCATATCTTTGTAATACTTAATGGATTATTGATCCAAGTTTAACTAATTGGAGAAATTAGTGCATACAGTTTGTTTGTGGAGTTGTGCAAGTGTTTTGTATGGCCAACTGAATTTACGTAAACATATATATTAGTGGTCAATTCAGTAGCCAAGTGCCATTTAATTTATTTTGCAGTTTCCATGCAGATGACTGTGGTTATACAGTGGTCAGCCACAGGTGTGGCCCCAAACAAATTTCATCACCGCATCCCTATACTTCAGATGCGTTTATGTTTGTTCCTGAAGTAAAAAAAAAAATAAAGTTTTTACCACAGCGTCAAAATTCTCTTCTTTTTCCTTTAAATTGTAGCTACTCTCCGTGCAAGCAAAATAATATCTTATTTGGGTCCTCAAGAAAAGTTAAGTAATTGGATGTCAATGCTTCTAGGATAGCCGTTTGTTGATTATCATCATCATCGGCATCCAATAGAAGTATCTTATATTGTCATCTCCCATTTCAGTGATTTCCGAAGTAGTGAAGGCATTGAAGCTGATCTCAAGAATGTTTTTAAAGTTTTTTACAAATATTCCTTGATCCTACTTCGTGGACGCCAAAAATTATTATGACTATTTAACTCATGCCCCAAATGGGAGTCAATTACCAATCACATTTCAATGATTTCTTATTTACAACCAATCAGTCTTTTTGACCTCGACTTTATCAGTTTAATTTTATCACTGTAGAATCAAGCTCCTCCTTTTGAACATTCTGAATAGACCATAGCATTATTTTGCAGTGACTGCATGTGGCTACCAGATTGTATATATAGTGCACGAATGTAACCTTATCGTGGTTGCGGGAGATAATACAAAGACATTTGTAGCAATTGATTATACCACAAAAAAACACTGTTTGCACTTTCTTAAACGTATTTTTTCCCAGGTAATAACGTTCCAGAAAATATAGTTAACATATTTACATCATAGGGTATCAGAAATTAATTAATATATAGTTTGATGTGTTTAATTTTTTTCTCCACTAGGGTGCATTTTGCGATCCTTTGGCAATAAATAATATGATCTGGTTGCAGTGATAAACAAGTGAAACATAACGTTTATAATTTGTTTTCAAACATCGCCGTTTACATTAGATATATAAATATTTTAAAATAACTATATTTAAATAATGATTTGTGAGTAAACAGCTTAATTTTATTCGTTAAATAGTTCTAACAAATGCCACTCTTGATTTCCAAATTCTGTAGATAAATTGGAAATCACTCGTGGCATTACTGATGAAAAAAATCATGGCATGTATATACTATTTATAAATCATTTATTATTATGTTAACCCTCTAATAGCCATATTTTTTTTCGAAACCAAATTCACATATAGTAATCAATTAGGTCGAGATTGTTAGCCATTAGAATCGGATATTAGTGGTGAGGGTACTCCTGAATCAAACATATACAAATTTCCCTAGTCTTCTTAACTTTCGGTTTTTTTGGCAACGCAACTATGTATATGCCATTGAGATTGATAAAAAAAATATTCTTAAAAATCAGCTACATCCGACTACAGTGAGGATTTACCACGAAGCAGTAATTTAAAAATCGTTCTAGCAGTCACCATTATTCTTTTCTCGAAACGTAACAGTTTTTATATATTTAATAATTTATTTACAAAATTTCTGCCGCCTTTCTCCAACCTTTCACACCCACTAACCTGAGATGTTGTTCCACATTATCCATTCATCTAATGAGAGGTTTCTAACTTTCAGTTTGCCATCGATTACATTTAATTAATTGATTTATCAGTATCATATATTTCTTACTTAGGTTTGTTGTACAATTATGCGGTCATTTTGCGGAATAAGGTGTCATCTTCGGAGTAGAACTATAGGAGTTTATTTGGTTCGAATCCCATGAGGGAACAAATTTTCTAATGGATTTTAACTTATTATAAATATTTTTTCCTTATTTAAGAGATCTTTATTCATTTTAGTTGGGGGTTTTATCTTTTTTGAGTTGTACTAGACTAGGCGTTTACACGGTAATGATTGCTGGGTGGGCCTCTAATTCTAATTACTCTTTATTGGGAGTGCTGCGGGCGGTAGCAGTATGGAACCAGTGTCCACAAGAATGTGAGGAATTTGGATAGCTATAGCACGTAACAGTTTCAGATTGAGAAAATAGCTATAACAGCTGGGGGTACCCGACATTATGACCATATGTGAGCCCTATATTGGCTGGATAATCTTCCACCTCTGTGATTAGGTCTAATGCATGTGGATGTGAGGCTACCAGCTGGTTGAAGACCATGGATCTTCTATTCCTGTCGCGCCATAAAAAATACGTCATTTTACTTTGCAGATGACCTATTTCATGATGCTTATAGGTAGTTAAAATTGCATATCAATGAAGAGACGAAAGGGATGTTATAATATGGTACATTTATTCTTATTATTTAAAGAAATTAAAACTCTATGGCTCAACAAGCGTAACAGCCGGCTTTGGACTCATTTCGACATGTGTCATTTCAGATTGACAATCATCCAGCCAATGTAGAGGTGACATGCGGTCAGCAGATAGGGTCACCCAGTCCTTAAAGCTGGTTTTCTCAAAGTGGAGCCGCTATCACAATTCACCTCGATATTGGGTGGGTACAAGTTCCATACTGGCCAATATGTTTTAAGAATATTTGTTCTCCCATGGGCACGTTCCGTAGCTCTGCAATAAGGCATGGTTCTTACAAGGGAACTGTCTGCCATTGCATGCCGAAAACTACCTTTAAATTTCTCTCAGAGAAGCGATGTGAAGAAGCAAGGCCTTTTCCATATACCATATATATATATATATATATATATATATATATGTGTGTGTGTGTGTGCGCGCGCGTGCGTGCGAGCGTGTTTGCCGCTTTTAACTGCAAGGTGCTCTAATCCAGCGCCAAATATCGCACTTAACCTATTATATTCTATAGTAATTCTGTCAGGGCAGGCCTTTCACTGCAATCATAGAATTGTCATTCTATGATTTAAACTATAGTGAAATAAAATTCTTGACTTGTTGGATTGGATAACTCTGACAACCTGCCGTTCACTACGTCCAGCCTGACTCTACTCCGCTCTGTTCAAACAGGAACGTCCATCTGTTTCGCACAATGGTTTACCATTGCTGAATTCTGGCTTTGATTTCTATGCCTTACAGTTAAAGCGGTAGATATATTTTTTTTAATACGGCCTTAATACATCACAATGCATCTCTGAGAGAAACTTTTTTGTCTTAAAAAAATGTGATTCTGATAGTATATTTTCTCCTGCATTCAAATATGATGCCATTTTTTCTCCATCACGCAAGGTCTCCGAGAGAGAGGAATTTATAATTTCAAACACTTTAATGTTCTCTACATTCGTAACTACACAATATTCGAACATTCGGACTCACCTAGAAAGTAAGAAATGACGATTTTCTGCTATATTTCGCCTGTGGAGCATCCCTTTTGATGGTTCAACAATAATCGGCCAGCATATTAGAATTTCATTTGCCTTGATATCGCTTTTCCATAGCTGAAACCATTTGAGTTAGCTCATTTGGTTTTATTTTACAATGGACAAACGGACGAAAAAATTATAAAAAATAATTATTTAAATCCATTAATTGAAAATGAAATAAAAAAACTGTGGGTGAAGGAAAAATTCCGAATACATATTTGAAAACACGATAAAAAAACTACATTAAGTTGTACTCATGACATAAAAATCATGTTGACCAGTGTATCCGATCCTTTTGTCAAATGACTTATAAGAGTTGGAGAAACATAACACACAAAGAAATAGGTTTGTTGCTTGGATTAGGAAAATAAGACGAAGTAGAAGAAACTGGTAATGTGGTCATTGAACTGGGAGATTCTAAGAAAGGGGGAGAAGTAATATGTAGAGATGAGAGGCATGACTGTTGAGTTAAAGCATTCTTACTAATCAGGTGGCAGGCGTGCGAACTGACCGCTTCTCACATCCACACAGGTGTACACTTGTCACTCATTTCTTTTATTACTTTCTTCTTGTATTCTTTCTCTCCTTATAGGAATAACTCCCTTCTTTATTTTTTTCTTAGATATATCGTGTTCATAAAATCTCTGAATCCATTCTTTAATAATAATTACAATTACTTGGGACTGGAAGTAAACATCAATAAAACATGTTCACACATAGAATTGCGTTATATAATGAAATTTGACAACTAATGACAAATTAAGGAAATTTTGAAGAAGTGGCTGATTTCAAGTATCTAGGAACAATAATCACAAATAGGAATGAGATGCACAAATAAATTAAACATGGGCTCAATTCTGGAAATGCGTGCTATTATGCATTACAGGGACTCTTGTTGTCCCAGTTACTTTCAAAAAACGTTAAACTGAAAATATATAAAACATTTATTCTCCCAGCTATATAATATGGATGCGAAACATCGACTCTTACTTTAAGGGAGGAAAGAAGATTATGAGTATTTGAGTAGAAAGTCCTTATAAAAATGTTTGGGCCAAAAACAGACGAACAGACAGATGAATGAAGAAAATTACGTAATATTGAGCTACATGATATGCATAGGAACCAGATGCGTATAATAAGAATAGTTATTTCTCGTAGATTGCGATGGGCAGAACATGTGGCGCGTATGGGGAATGAAAGAGGTGCATAGAAGCTTCTTGTAGGAAAACCAGATGGAAAACGCCCAGTTGGTAAACCAATAATGAGGTGGGAAAATAAGATTATCCATGATTTGAGGAAATTTGATTATACAGAGGATGACTGGAAAACATTAGCTCAGAATAGGGATGCAAGGAGAGCTTATGTCAGCGCGGCCATGAACCTACGGGTTCGATAGAGCCAGTGTGAGTGAGTTAGTTATTCAACTAAACATAAAAACATATTTAAATTATTTAGGCGTAACAGCACACGCCGGGTATTAGCTAGTAGAATGTAAACAAGTGAACATTCTGAACAAAACATTTTCTTTAACTGTATATTCATTATATATTTACAGTAGGCTATATAATTGAAGCAGTCCACCGCTGTGGTCTCGAGGTAGCGTGCTGCCTTGTCACGCAGCGGGCCCGGGTTCGATCCCCGGTCGGGGCAGTTTTCTGGGTGAGGTTTTTATCGGAGTTTTTCCTCACCTGTAAGACAAATGTCAGGAAAACTTTAAGGCCAAACGGTCCCCGAAATCATATGGCCATCATCATCATGATCATCCTTATCATTATCATCATCATCATCCTTCACCGGTGTGGAAAGCAACGGGAAGCTACCACACCTACACAATTCACTAGTAAAACTGCAAGCATAGCATGAAAATGCTATGATTGCAGTGAAGGACCTGCCTTCGGGCAGAATTACTATGGATGGATATAATTGAATGTGTAATTAATACTAAAATAATGGCGTTTGCGCGAATAACCATGTAGTTGATATTCCATAATTTACTACTACTACTACTATACTGCTACTACTATTGCTACTGCTGCTACTACTACTGCTACTGCCTACTACTGCTACTGCCTACTACTACTACTACTACTACTACTACTACTATTACAACATCACCACTGAAACCGATTACATATATAATAAATCGGTAATAATGAATGAAGGAAGAATAATACATACTTAAGTAAAAAGTAAAAAGGTAAAAGAATGAAGACAACTTAAGCTCTATCTACTTTCAATTCTACGGAATTGAGTATGGATCTTAAAACTTGATATCTGACGTTGAATTGGAGTGGAAAAATATAAGAACACTTTGAGGTTACAATTTTCCAGCTATTTCACTCCATCTTGCAGTAGATTTAAAAATTCTCTCCGTGTAAACCAGACTTAAAATACATATATAAGAGGTGGAGTAAAGCCTCTTTCCTTGTCGTTTCGTGGCTTTAAGTACCGGCCTGAGTGGTGTGTATTAAAGTCGGATAATATCCACTATTGATTACATACATACATATATACATTTACACAGTAAAGATTCTTGCTTCTGTTGCTCCATTCATGGCTCCCGGCGTCGAAGTTTTGGGGAGAGAGAATCTCCCTTCATTTCTCCCTTTCCAGGATTCAGCTTGGTGTTCTCTACTATATAGCAGAATAGAAAATTCTTTAGGGTATGTCCTAATTTACTCGGATATTAAACGCAGTGCATACTGAATGTTCTAGGTTTATGTTTAAAATAATGACATTATTCAGAAGTAAACCTTCGAAAATAAGAAATACGAGTATACATCGTGTTCCTAAATGATGAACGGTGTTTGATGCAGTTTGTATTGATTTACAAACGAAAGTGAGTATGTGATTATTTCTTATAATTAAAGAAAAACTGTAAACGTTTCACAATCTGAATGCAGCGATTTTGTTTCTCGTCATTATTACGTCACAGTGTCAAATTTGTAAAATGACCACTCCTGCGCATAATTCATTTTGTACGCTGTAGTTTGCGAAGTTCGTTTCCATTGTTACAGCACTTCGAGTTTCCCGACTCTTTCGGTTCGACATTCGTGGACGTCCCAAAATCTGTAGGCCCCGGGTTCCCGTCTCGGGCACTCCATGTGGGTTTCGTGGTTGACGAAACGGGTATCCAGGAAGGTTTTTATCGGGGTTTCTCCCTTTTCCTCTGCCACAAATTTCATTCTACCATTTCTCTACGATCATCTCGTCCATTTCACCTGCTCCTGTGTTGGTTATTCGGGCGTTGTCGGCTGGTAACCTGTCATTCACAGACCTCAAATGTAAGGAGCTTCATCGCATCTGATCCCTCGACCCGGCCCTGTGCAGGAAAGGAGTTGGGAAGGTTTTTAATTGTATTGTAAATATCTAAAAATTTATAGTCTTGTCGTCTGACGGTATCAACAAGACGGTGCTCTTCCTTATATTCTTCACAATGTGCGAGATTTGTTGAACGATGTTGTTCCCCAACGATGGATAGGACGTTCCGGTCCGAATTATATGATTTTCTCTCGATGGTCTCCACGGTCTCCCGATCTCACACCATTGTGCTATCTTTCTGGGGGTAAGAGAAGGACGGGATGTACGTACCACCGCTACCCTGCCAGACTTAGGGAGGATTGTTGCTGCTCTCGAGTCAATCACTCCTGATATGCGTCCAACTTTTGGGAGGAATTCGGCTATCGGCTAGATACGTGCCGTGTAACTAGGGGTGCTCACAGTAAACATTTATAAGGTATAGAATGAAAACTTGGAGAGTTTCTCATTAATCCCGTAAGGTTTGTCCTTCTATATATAAGGTGGAAGTTATAAAAGTTGGCAAATATCAAGTACGAATTCCTTGTGATAAATATAATCGAAGCAAATGTACAGTTTTCTCAGAAAAAATATATTTCGTACAGAAATGTATCGGTGCATTGCTTACTAATGATGACTAGTGTTGGTCTGAGTTTTACACAGTACGTAAGAGACGTGAAATAAATCAACTTTTTCATTCAGTATTTTTCATTAAAGTGCATAATACGCCCCTGCAATTTTCCCTTGTTTGATATAAATAAAATATTTATTTAATTTGTCTTTTTTTAAATTTAATTTGTGCTAAATCTGACCATGTAAAAAAAAAAGTAGTTTACCTGTGGGAAAAGTTATTTCATTTCACGTATCCTATTTACTGTGTGAAACTCTAAAAAAAATCATTACAAATTAATACAGTAATAAATTTCTGTAGGATATTTTTCTGAAAGAACTGTACATTTGCGGGCCAAAATGTATAAGACAATTTGATTATACTTACCACATACATAAAATTTGTACACTTATATTACTTCCATTGCATATAAGGGGAATTAAAATTGAATGAGCATATTTCTGTACCATCGTTCATTTTTACAAATATTCTCAATTTTTGCATTTTATATAGCCTTTCTTCTGTTTTATGTATTCAAATTTCGGCTAATTTGTACATTTAAAAAAAAAGATGTATTGGTTTGTCATGCAGTTACCGCTTTTATCTACGCCCAATGCTACTTCTACAAATGCACTGTTTGTATCAGTACCATGCCCAAAACCCGAAACGGCGGGACAGCACAAAGAACGTTGACGTATAATCGATATTGGTCCTCTTTCTCTTCACTTGCTCCTCATCTCTCTCTCTCTCTCTCTCTCTCTCTCTCTCTCTCCCTCTCTCTTCTCTCTCACTCTCCCCTCACTCTCTCTCCTCCCTCTTCCTCTCTCCCTCCGTCCTCTCTCCTCTCTCTCTCCATCCTCTCTCTCATCACACTCGCTTTCTCTCTCCTCTCTCTCTCTCTCTCTCTCTCAGCCTGAAACGGCAATGGCTTCTCCGACAAACATCACCGGTATGCTGTAGGCAAATTTGAACCGATGCATAGGTCGATATTCATACTTGATAGTGGTTCAATCTACCAATGAGGTGTAATGCCGTGTCACTTCAAAGTGTTTTAAATGTAATCTGTGATTTTAACTTCTACTGAATATTACTCTGATAGTGCTTGTTCTCTGCTCTGTGGAGCAACAGATTAGTCTCTCGTCCTCCTCACCTCTGCGTCCCGTTCTCGCGTCTCGGTCACTCCATGTAGAGCCACGGCAGGTATCTCGGGGTTCCTCCCGTTTTCCCTTGCCCAAAACTTGAGTCATTGCCGTTTCAGGCGAAGAGAGAGAGAGAGAGAGAGAGAGAGAGAGAGAGAGAGAGAGAGAGAGAGAGAGGAGACCAATATCGAATTGGCATTTTGTAGAAGAAACACTCTGCGCGCAAAAATAATCATTAAAGACGAAATGATTGAACAGGTATCCCATTTAAAATATTTAGGATGTGATGTTAGCTATGGATATGATAAAAGTTATTGAACATAAATCTCAACAGTTCCACGGTATTTGTGGCATAATAAATAGAACATTGCATAATAAAGCCAACAAACAAATACAATTAAAATTTTATAAAACAATGGCAGTCCCTGTCCTTTTATAGTGGAGCGAATCTTGGATTATCACTACCAAACAAGAAAGTAAAATTCAGCCCAGATGAAATTTTTAAGAAGAGTAAAAAGGTGTACTAGAATGCACCAGATAAGAAACGATGATATTCATGAAGAATTGCAGATCTACTCCATAAAAGAAAATATAACTAATAACAAGAAACAGTGAAAAGTACATGTACAAAGACTGGAAGAGAGTAGATTACCAAAGAAAATCTTACATTATTATCCGAGAGGAAAAAAGAGATGTCGGATGTCCTCGTAAGAGATGGTCTTAGTTCTATTAGTGAAGACGGAACAGGCAATCAATGGCTAATTCAGGAAGTGAACAAGAAGAAGAATAAAACTTAATTCCATCCAACATTTCCTCATGGCCTTGCCATCCATTTCGTTTCATTGTATCGGTGCAATGGGCCTGGCCAGTCGGTATCCATGTACTGTATACAATATTGGGGACTTCATCTCATCCCTCAACCTGATATTACACCGGACACGAATGGGGAGGATGTACTTCATATTGTAAGTATTGTATTGCCATAATGTTCATTAAAACATATAATGACGACATTATTTAAAAAATCTACATGAAATTGCTCAAAATTAATAAAATATTTTATCCTGTAGAAGACTGCATAACAGAGAACTAAATATTTTTTGTTTAATGCCACCTGTTTGTCATTCGACAATTCAGGTATTCTCTCCTGGCATTGGCGTATTGTAATCTACTTCTGTGGTTGGGGCGCCTGGAAGGCAGGGTTACGCTGCCCCAATGATATGATGGCTGATGACGGTGGGTAATGATGCGCCAGGAGAGGCCTTAAACCTAAATTTAATCTGATGAGGTGAATACGATATTGATGATAATGATGGTCAGATGATTTTCGGGGACCGTTTAGGCCTTAAAGTATCCTGACATTTATCTTACAGGTGAGGAAACCCCCCGAAAAACAACCTCACTCAGGAAACTTTTCCCGAGCGGGGATCAAACCCGGGCCCGCTGCGTGACAAGTCAGCACGCTACCTCGAGACCACAGCAGCGGTACTGTGTTTTGAAAGCACTAATTAGAGGTTTAATGCCTCTTTTAACTTTCTGCTATTTTATGACTACTTAAATATGTTCACTAAATAATAAGTGAAATAAAAAAAGCTTAAACCCCATCAAAAATAATAAACAGTTCTAAATAATGTTTAGAGGAAACCAGATAATAAGAACAGTTAAGTTTCATGGACTGAGATTGGCAGGACATGTGGCACGAGGGGAATGAAGGAGGGCCATGGAAGCTTCTTATAGGAAAACCATAAGGAAAACGCCCAATTGGTAGACCAATAATCAAGTGGGAGAATAACAATAACCATGATGTGAGGAAATTGATTATACAGGGGATGATTGGTTAACATTATCTCAGGCTAGGGATGTATGGAAAGCTTAATGTCCGCGTGGCCATGTACCTACCAGTTCGATAGTGCCAACGAGTTAGTTATTCTGGATATATTTCTAAATATATATTCATAATTTTCATCGTGGGAATTTTAATTAGCGACTCCTATCTGTGTTTACTTAATTATACAGGTGACCAGATATTAATATCTCAAGTTGCATATTACTTAGAATTTTTGTTACGTAAGATAAATTATGTTTATAACGTATGGAGCTTCTCAATTAATTTTAAAAAGGACAGAGTACTTGACAGTCAATTGCAATACAAAGGATATTAGCAATTGTTTACACAGAAAACCAACCAATAATACAATAGCTATACACCAAAAATCAAGATATCACATGCAACATAATATGAGTACCTTTATCATAAGTAATGCCACGAGCGATTTCCAAATTATCGATAAATTCACGACTCACGAAGTGAGGAATGAATTAATCTAGAAATTTGGAAACCAAGAGTGGCATTTGTTAGGACTATTTAACGAATAAAATTAAGCTGTTTACTCACAAATCATTATTTAAATAACCCTATAGTTAAAATATATATGTAGTCAATATGCCCATTTCACCAATTAATGTTTTAAAATGGTCAACAAGTTTCTACAGCCAAGCTGTCATTCTCAAGACCAGATATTGACTCACTTGGCTGTAGAAACTTGTTGACCATTTTAAAACATTAATTGGTGAAATGGGCATATTGACTACATATATATTTTAATATTATATCACCAAGAAGATCACTTGTGTTTTAAACCCTATAGTTATTTAAAATATTTATATATTTATTGTAAACGGCGATGTTTGAAAACAAGTGAGAAACGTTATGTTTCACTTGTTTATCACTGCAACCAGATCATATTATTTACTGCCTAAGGATCGCAATATTGTAAGATTACACAGCAATATGTAGTTCCTCGAAACATCCAGATGATAAATATCATTGAGACCGTAACCAAGAAGTTAAAAAAGAGCAGAAACTAAAAATGATACTCTCAGAACAGTCATCTCACGCCTAGAAAACATCGAAGCTTCAGTCAGAGAGATAAGGGAAATTGTGCACAGAGCTCCAGCACAAGCAGCAGCGCCTCCAACGGAAACGTATGCCCACAAAGCTCAAAAATTGATTTCTGAGGCCACTACCCATCCGAAGCAGACAGAGAAGAAAACTGAGCCCCCAAAGAGTCTGGACTAACAGGCGACAAGATAAAAGAAATAGTGACCAAGACTATAAATCCCTCAACAGAGGGTTAGCAGATAGTCAGTCACAGAAGCACAACAGCAGAAGAAAGCTCCGCGTGGAGACATCCACAGTCGAGCAGGCACTCAGTAAGTATGAAAAACTAAAAGAGACAGGTCTCACAGCAGAGATAGCAGGGAAGATGAAACCTAGGATAGTACTATACTACTTACCCAAGACAATGGATGAGGACCAGATCCTGGAAGCAATCCGCCAACAGAACTTTAACTTCCAAGAATTTGAACAAATAAAGCAACAATTAAGGCCAACATTCCCACTGGGGGAAAAAAAAAAATAAAAATAAAAATAAAAAACATAGGGTAGGTGAAGTTACTCCAGAACTCGGAAAGGAACTAATAGCAAAGGGAAGACTGGATGTAGAATTTAATAGCTGCCGAATTGATGACTATGTTGGCTTGACGAGATGCTTTAAGTGCCATTCATTCGGGCACCCAGTCAAATACTACCGAGAAAAAGACAGCGTATGCGGATACTGCGCAGAAAAAGGACATAGTCACAGTGAGTGCCCAAATAAGACAAAACCCCCTCGCTGAGCACTATGCACAAAAGTAGGTAAGAAGAACGATCACAGTACAAGAGATGACAACTAACCAGGACTGCAATCGGAGATGAAAGCTAGAACAGAAAGAACCGACTATGGATAGAACGGCCGAACTGAAAGTGTGGCAGATAAACCTAGACAGGTCAAGATATGCTACAGATTAAGTAAAGGTAGCAGCTATGCAGGAAAAGATAGACATATTACTTATATAAGAACCATACTCTGTAAGGGGAAAGATATCCGGATTTGGTGTGAGAGACGTAATACTAACTGGAGCGAAGACAGGCGAACGTCCTTGGGCAGCCATGGTAATTCTAAACCCAAGGCTCACAATATTACAATACAAAAATCTAAGCACTTCACACACTGTGGCTGCAAAAATCAGTAACGAATCTGCAAGCTACATATTTGTCTCTTGCTACATGCAATTCTCGCAACCAATAGACAATTATCTAATAGAGCTAAGGAACATCTGCAACAAGCACAACAAGAAAATTATAATAGGAACTGATGCAAATGCAAAGTCACCTCTCTGGGGTTCCCATGTATTAGATGCATCAGACTCCACATTGGAAAACTTCATTGCGGAAATGCAAATGGAAATCCACAACGACGGTAACCAAGAGTCTATCTACATTCATGGTGCTGGATCCTCGTTTATCGATGTATTCTGACAACAACAAGGGTGGGAGGACAGCTACAGAGATGGAGATTGCGCCCTGACATCACACTCTCCAGCCATATGATTATTCAATTAGAATTATCATATCAGTGACATAGAGAATAACACAGAGCGCCACCTCCAAGATACAATCTCTCCAGAGCAAACTGGGAAGAATACGATACTCAATTGCAAATAAATGTTGACAGTCTTCCACAAATCCACAATAGATAGGATACATTTAAATGCACAAAGGAATTACATAAAACCATCCAAAGAGCAGTAGATATGAGCATACCAAGATATCGAAGTATCATGCGGACAGTGATGTGGTGGGCAAATACGCTTATTGACTGAAGAGAATGACATACGCCGCACGTAAGGACTACAAATGTGCAGACAACAGGGACAGAAGAGACTGCCAAGAGGCTTGTAACACAATCAGAAGAATATACACAAACGCACTAAAGCCACTAAAAAGGAGAGTTGGCGAGACTGTGACCCAACAAGCCTCTACCAACCAACGGGGTCTAGCATATAAACCCCAAGCGCAAAAACAACTGCCAATACAAGTTCTACCTGCAATCAGGCTCCCTACAGGTTACGCTCAGTCATGGACCGAATCTTCTGAACACCTAATGACATCACTAATCCGAACATATAACCCCGCTACAGATAACGAGCAGGAAACTATAATGAGAAACAATTCTCAGATAGTACCAGATACACCAGAAACTGGAGATATCGACATGATATATCTAGAAATTGCCAGAGATCAAATGAAAGACGAAAAAGCGCCTGGAATAGACAACATCAGCGTCGAACTGGTGAAAAAGGGATGGACACACATAAAAGATGGTCTATTACAATTATACAATGCTTGCTTGAGACACGGTGTTTACCCTCATGTGTGGAAGGAAGCACAAATAAAGGTATTATTAAAAGATCCGACCAACACTAAGTCGTATAGACCAATATGTCTTCTCCCAGTCCTAGGCAAGCTATACGAAAGGATTCTGCGAAAGCAATTGCAGCAGCCCACACTCGATTATGGTGCGTCGAATAACCAGTACGGCTTCAAGCAAGGATGTGGCACTGAAGATGCTATCACAGCCCTCTTCGTCACAGTGGAAAACTGCGCCGAAAAGCTAGTGATGGGAATCTTCATAGATTTCGAAGGAGCATTCGACACAATATGGCGGCCAAGTATACTTACCGCCCTCCAGAGAAGAAATTGCCCTTCAAATCTGTACAAAGTAGTAAACGACTACTCAGAGGTCGAGCTGTAAACCTGATCGAGAACAACAACCAAATCCGTAAACATGTTACCATAGGTTTCCCCAAGGATCAGTTCTGGGACCCAGTTTCTGGAATCTGGTAATGGACGATCTGCTCAACAATATAGAAGCAACCCAAAATGCATTACCAATAGCATACGCAGACGACTTAATAATGATCATTTCTGGACAGTCCAGAAGACAACTGGAAGAACGCTCCCATATAGTCTTACAGCAGCTCCAACAATGGGCTAGCTTACACAAGCTAACCATATCTCCCGATAAAACCATGGGAATAATTCTCAAAGGACATCTGAATGAACAACGCTCGCCAACCGTGAGAATTGGAAACCGCAATCTCCGCTTCACACAAGAACACAAGTACCTAGGAGTAATTCTCCAAAGCAGATTGCGAGTCGACCAGCACATCAACAATGTCACCAACACGGCGAAAAACCTATTCCACGGGATGGCATGGCTTAGAGGTCAAAACTGGGGATATGGAGCAATAAATTACCTAACTCTCTACAAGGTATTGTTCCAACAAATTTGCGGATTCGCAGCACATGGCTGGGCCCGCAAGTTAACCACACTTCGAAAGAAGAAGCTACTTTCTGCCCAACGCCAAGTCCTTATAAGAGTTACAAAAGCGTACAATACGGTGTCTGGGGTTTGCCTAACAGTGATCGCAGGAGTCCTACCTATTGATCTGTATATCGCTCAAAGAATACAAAACTTTAAATTCAAAAGAGACCAGACGATACTAGTCGGAGACACTGCGATCACGCCAGACTTATACCAGACTCGAGATGAACGAGACACCATCAGACAGATTGTCCAGGAAAGCATTTCCGAGGAATGACAAGAACGATGGTAAGCGGCAGAACATGGACGCATAACATACGAATTTCTGCCTAACATCAAAGAAAGGCTAAAGAAAACTTGGATCCAACCAAGTTACCATATCACGCAACTCCTGAGCGGCCACGGCTCTTTCATAGCCAAACTCCATGAAAGAGGCCTCACACGAACGCCGCATTGTGATTGCTTCGGAACAGAGCTGGGCACTGTACAACATGTCCAGTACGAATGCATCAAATATGAGGCCAGACGAATGAGACTTACGTGAGGCTGCACTAAACGGTGACATGAACTGGACGCCTCCTCTGCGGTTTTGGACAGAAAAACAGCCATACCAGGCGGTGAGAAGGTTCACCTGATGGGTCCTTACTCAACGCCAAGAGGAGGACATCCGCAGACAAAGAAGAAGGGATTAGATGTAATCTAGCAATAAGTTAGTGAATTAGGTATTAGTTTTAACACTTAGGTTAAACAACACCATGTAAATATTACTAGATTAGGTAGTAGATTTAAGACTTAGGTTAAGGATTAATATGTAAACATAACTGTATATAAGTAGTATTAAGAACAAACACCCGAAAATTGTATCCAGAACCCATAGGTTCATGGCCGCGCGGACAAAAGCTCTCCATACATCCCTTTCCTGAGCTAATGCTTTCCAGTCATCCCCTGTATAATATATTTCCCTCAAATCTTGGTTAATGATATTCTCCCACCTCATTCTTTGTCTACCAACTGGGATTTTCCCCTCTGCGTTTCATACAAGAAGCTTCCATGCAGCTATTTCATTCATTCACCATTTGTGCCACATGTCCTGCCCATCGCAGTCTAAGAGACTTAACTGTTTTTATTATATCTGGCTTCCTATAAAGATATTCTTGCTCACTTTTGTGTTAGTCTTTCTCCATTCACCAGTCTGTTCATCTCTCTTAGGTCCAATTTTTTTCCTAGGGACTTTGTACTCAATACTAATAAAATACATTGTTTAAAACCGTGGAGGTAGATAGTCATAAAATAAAATAAAGTATGTACCTTCTCAGGTTGGTGTCGTCGTCCTCAACTTAAAAAAGTATATGTATCCTTTTTGTCTGTAGGCCTTTCAGAATCTCTATTCCATCATCAGCAGGTTTTTCTTCGCTACGTTTATTGATGTTCTCGATGCTGGTCTTAATATAGTGTTGTCCTTGACTCTATTAAGACCAGCATCGAGAACATCAATAAATGTAGCGGAGAAAGAACTGCTGATGATGGAATAGAGATTCTGAAAGGCCTACAGACAAAAAGCATACATATAGTTTTTTTAAAAATTGAGGACGACACTAACCTAAGAAAGTACATATTTTAACTTTATTTTATTTTATACTTTATTCTCAAATACTCTTAATCTCCTTTCTTTAACTATTCGTTTCTACTATATATTTCTACGTGTGACCATATATTTAGTTTCAATGTTATTTATTTCCAGCCTCAGTTTCTTAGTGTTATTTAACATAATGTGTAACCTGGCGTTCTCGTAATTAATACCATAGCAGAGAATTGTAAGTGATTCTCAATATACATGATATGTCACTGCCGAAACAGAATTTCCAATAGTACGTGTGAAATGAGCAGGGTCAACTTTAGGTAAACGGATTATAGTGGTGTTACCATGGTAACTGTGACGTCACGTGACACGTACAGTGTATACAATAACAAATGTATTGAAAGCCACAGTGCTTTATCATTCAGGTAGCGTGATTACATATCGAGTCATGCCTTCTCACTAGAGGCAAACACTGCTATTTTGCAAGGAAATTAAGTGATTATTTAGCAGCTCAAACTAACCTTAAAATACCGTTATTAACATGATAAACATCAATAAAACTAAATATATGTTCACACATAGAATTACATTCTCTAATGGGAATGGACAGTTAATGACAAATGAGGGAAATTTTGATATGGGTGAATTCAAAAGCCTAGGAACAATAATTACAAATAGGATTGAGTGCAAAAAGGGATTGAAATATAAAAAAAATAAATATCCTCAACTCGTGTCCAAATCAGGGTCGGGTCGAGGGATGTGATAAGATGAAACCTTGTATATATAGAGGTCTATGAATGACATGCGTGCCGGCCGATCACGCCTGACTCACCATCATAGGGGCAGTTGAACGAAAATAAGTGAAAAGTATGAGATCAGTATGGAGAAATGGTGGAACAACATTGTGGCAGAGGCAAGCGACTAACCGCCTGCGCCACGCAGCGGCCAACAAGGAGATTAAACATAGGCTCAATTCTGAAAATACGTACTATTATGCATTACATGGACTCTTGTCCTAACTTCTCTAAAAAAATAGAACGTTAAACTGAAAATATATAAAACTGTTATTCTCCAGTTTTATTATATGGATGCGAAACATTTACCTCAAGGAAGGAGAAAAGATTACGAGTATTTGTGAATAAACTTCTTAGGGAAAAAAATTGGACCAAAGAGATATGAATAGACAGATGAATGGAAAATCTTCATAACAGTGAACTACACGATCCTTATAAGAAACCAGATGTAATACGAACAGTTAAATCATGTACACTGCGATTGGCAGGACATGTGTCACGAATGGGGAATGAAAGACGGACATAGAAGCTTCTTGTAGGAAACCCAGAGGGAAAACGCCGAGTTGGTAGACCAAGAATGAGGTGGGAGAATAGCATTTATCATGATTTAATGGAAGTGGATTATGCAAAAGATGATTGATTTGCAAAAGAAGATTCTCCTTCAGAGCAGCCTTATTCGTAATCGAAATGTCCAATATCTTACATGAAGTTCAAACAAAAGAACATTATCTCGCAACAGTACACCAAACATTTTATTCCAAATTTCATTTTAACACAATTTATGACTGGCCATGGAACATTTGGAAGTTATTTCAGAAGATTTCATATTAACCCAGACAGTGCTCATAATATTGTAAATGTCAAGAATCAATACAATCTGTAAAACATGTTTTATTTGATTGTCCTATATTCGAAAGACAACGATTCTGGTTAAACTTACTTTTGAATGATGATGAGGCTTCTGCCTTAAAGTGTGAAGTGATTTTAAGTACCAACATTATTATAAACATTTTATGAACTTCATAACACACATTCATAACAATATGTAGTATTTTCTAAGACACTTATAGACGATTTATGTAATTTATAACACTCATTCAAAACCATAAGATAATATTTCTGTTTTACAATGTATAGGTAGTATAATATTGATATAGTAAGCTACAACCCTAACATGCCTTTGCGGCGAAATAGGGTTTCAGAATATTTGGAGATTCAATAATAATAATATCTCGCAATAGAACGTTTGCTGGATAAATAGTGAGATAGTTTCGGTTACTAGGTTATATTTTATTCCGTAAGTTCATGATCGACTGAAATGCAACGTATGTTTTCTTAGGTTATTAAAACGCAATTTGTGTCTGGTCATGATTAAATTTTGGATATTATTTAGAACGATTTAAAATCAAATATTATTTGAAATCGATAATTATTTTTTCCAAGATATCATGATATAATTATTATTTTAGTCAATAAATTCAAAAATCATGCCTGATTTGTGCATAAAAATAAAAATCATTCTTTGAGTTTCATTGATTCAAGTAAAAATAATAACCACTCACTGAGCTATACTTTCTCAATTAAAAATTATGTTCAATTCTTTGTCGAAAAAATCACCGAAAAAATAAAAATCGGACTGAATAAAAATACTGTTTTCACGTTGTTTACATAAATGGCAATTCTGGAATATTTAATGGTATTAAGTTAATAATATTACACTTATCTCTCCCTTTCCCTTCCTAATTCTAAGAATGATTTGGACTGCTAAGTTAGCAAAGAAGCTATGTTTTTTTTTCCGAGCAGTTGCTAACAAATACTCAATTACGTAAACAATTCAGCAAACAGTTTATTCCTGATCAGTGTGTTCACATCGCTCATAATCAATAAATAATGTGGGGCGAAATAAAAACTCATGCATCCTTGAAGCTTTCCATATAAATTGTGAAAATAAACAAGTACAAAAATTGTAAAAAGAAACAAATGTATATTGTTAACTATATGTATAACATGAAACGCCACCTCGTCAAGAATCACCCGTCTCTTTATCAGATTTTGAGGGAGGAATGTGAAAATGTATGAGTCTAATGTTCCAAGGTATTCAATAAATAGGAACACTTCTATTGATATTTCAATAGATGATATTACAAATGCGTGCCTTGAAATTATTACTACTGAGGGAAAACCTTCATTTTTTTTAATAGTTCAGCAAACAGGACTTTTGCAAAACTGCACTTAAACTGGCGTGAAATATTTTCAAAGTCCTATACAACAGTGCGCATGCGCCAGAGTTTATCGATCCAGCGATAACCCACAATCGAACCACATATCGATTATCTTCCTCGATTACTATCCGTCGCTATGAAATTTAAATGACCAATATTTGCAATAAATCCCCAAATCTATGTTTAAAAAATATATTAATAATATTAAAATTACCAAACGCTTATTAAAAATGGGCGTACACTTACTTATCACTCCCTAACGCAGATCCAACTAGCGATAACCAAAAACAGCAGCGATAGAAAAAACATAGATTAAGTAATTAAGTAATATACTCTGTGGAGAAAATAGCAGTTAGCATCGCAATATTGTTTAACAGTGTCATAATATTGTGATTTGCGTACTTAAATAAATACTTCAAAATTGTCTAATAATGTTATAAAAATTGTTTGAAAAAGTTTAAAATATTAAATAATGTTAGTAAATACAAAAGAAGAGCTATAGTTTACAACAATATAACTGAAAAATCAATCGCTGGTAGAAGTGCAGTTGAGCCGGACTTTTTTCTTAACTTATATTTAAAGGACTTAATATGACTCTAATTAATTCGCAAAATATATCAGATTTATATTTCAGATTTTAAGAAATATTGCACACAAATGATCATTATCGATCGAAAAGATTTTGCTCTAAAATATATGATTTTTTTTTCAGCCGTTGATCGGAAATAAAAATCACTCATGATAAAATTCATAAAATTATTTAAAAAATTACCAGACAAAAATTTCGATCGGATTTAATTTTTATTTATTTATTTTTAATTATTAATTTCATAGATCATCGGTTGATTAATGTATTTGACATCGTCCGATTGCCAATAGCCAATTTTATTGGTCCATCCAATCTCCTGGTTGTAGATGTTTCTCCTTCACGTACAAATATATTCCCTGACTATAGGAGTTTTAAATGGAGGTTTCAAATGCTGAAATAAAAACTTTAGAAGAAACTGAATGGATGTATGATAACGTTCAAACAGTTATACATTTCCTGTTTGACTGTTTTGTTTACTACATGACCAGGCAATCTATCATTTCTCATGTTATAACTTGTAATATAGCATTTGATATTCCTATTTGTAACATTTAAAAACATATTAATGTTATTTCTTTCTAAAATTCATACATCATATATATTTAAAACTTTAAATATTTTACTATTATTAACATATGCATTAATTTTTGTACTTTTCGTAAATATTATTTTTAAATTTATTTATCAAATTTTTGTCCAGTTATAACATTAAAATGCACGACGATCAAGACCAAAGATAATTTTGCGACAGAAATACAGTATAGAAGAAAAACATGAAGTTATAACTTAGATCTTTTTAAAACAAGTGCCATATATTTTACAGGAATTTCGATTTTACTTAGTTTTCTACAAACTCCAAAGTTATAAATCTAGATGGATACAACATATGAACAGAATATCAAGTAATAGATTGTCCAGATTACACCCCATCAGATACAAGAAACCAAGGAACACCATTGAGGGATGCCTTAAGCCTTAAATTGCCAATGTATTCTGTAAGATATATAGCTGGTTAATTTATTTAATATATATATTAAGTTCACCGCTGTGGTCTCGAGGTAGCGTGCTGCCATGTCACGCAGCGGACCCGGGTTCGATTCCCGGTCGGGACAGGCTCCTGGGTGAGGTTTTTTTCGGGGTTTTTCCTCACCTGTAAGACAAATGTCAGGACGCTTAGGGCCCAACGGTCCCCGAAAATCATCCGGCCATCACTATCATCTTTATCATTATCATCATCATCCTTCACCGGTGTGGAAAGCAACGGGAAGCTACCACACCTATAATTCCCTAGTAAAGCTGCAAAGCATAGCATGAAAATACTATGATTGCAGTGAAAGACCTGCCTTCGGATGGATATATAATAAAACAATAGAAAAACGTACGAGTAGAAATTACTTAAATATGTGTTGAATTACACAATATATAGTAATAACTTACTGCTATGTACTGAGCTAAACAATAAGCTGTAAGGGTAATGTTGTCGTAAGACGTCGGGTGAACATGTTCAGAGAGAAGTACCATACATTTTTGAAAACATACTACTTACGTTATTCAAAACAGTAAGACTCGAGGTGGCAGTTTGAAGATCAACGTTTTTGGATTGATGTTTACGATTTCTAGCTCCCCAACTGATTTGTTTTCGGTCGTTTCCTTCCCTATAGCGCAGCGGGTAGTTCAGCTCAGCATATAACAATACAGTTATACAATTTTGTTTTCACTGCGGTCCGACACATTAAGTAACTGGCATGAAATATTAGCGTTTCATTATAACGTTAAATATTATTATTATTATTATTATTATTATTATTATTATTATTATTATTATTATTAACTTATATGTAGTTTTTTTGTATTTTTCTTAAGATACTGTTAAATTAATTTCTTGAATTAATTCATCATAGACTTCATCTAGTTACAGCGTTAAAATATTGTTACCCTTCTTGCATGTTAATCCTATGACGTTAATATATGCTAATTAGAGTAAAACGGACCGATGACTATTATTACAACTATTACTACTATATTTGAAGAGAAAAATTATACGCTCAGACCGGGACTTGAACCCGGGACCCTTGGTTCTCTAGACCAAGGGTCCCGGGTTCAAGTCCCGGTCTGAGCGTATAATTTTTCTCTTCAAATATGATTTATCCATCATTGAGATGTACGAAATCAATAATATTACTACTATCGTATACTTTTTAGTCGTAACGACATTCTTGTTTATATAATCATATCGAGTTATTTACAAAACAAATACTATTTTATATAATCCATTTGACAATCAGCATGTAATAATTAGCTATAAAATGGCATTGAAATGTATTACTTTTTATACGTTGTTACGCAATTTATTTACTTTCTATTTATATTGTATTGCTTGATTACGTTCTTTATATAGTTGACTTTACTCATAAAGAGACATTTTATATGTGGTGTTTTATTCGTCTGATGAAGGTGTACAGTGTCTGTAACAATTGTTTAATAAAATAAGTCATATAAAACTGTGATAGTCTTGTTTATTATCTTAAATACAACATCGGTTTTCATCAAGTAAATACCAAATAAATTTATTAATCAGTTGATTATGAATTTTATATTGTTTGGAATTTTAATTCAGTTATATATATAAGTAAAGTATTCCCACTACAGGCCTCAGGTGGCCCTTGGGGTAGTGGGAGGTTAAGGCTCCCACTTTTTCTGGGCAATCGGCACTTGATGTCAGCCGGGTTGTCAGCCCTGCGTAACGGCCGCCTTTACCCCCAGAACAAGCGTCTGGTACTCATTTCAGTTAGAGGCTGAGTCGATCCTAGGGCCATAGTGCCGCCAGAACGTTTGGGTCAGTTTAAAAATACTGACTCCACCGGGACTTGAACCCTCGATCTTCCGGCTTGTAGCGCAGTGCCTTAACCACTACGCTACGGCGTGCCCCATATATATATATATATATATATATATATTGTTAAAATGTCGTAATATATTGCATGTATGTTAGGTCTTCAGTAAAACAGTGGTCCATGTCCACTCTTGATACATTTAAATACACTGTTGTATGTATTTTATGGTAGTTCAAGAATATATGTTGACTAGGAAATTGACAATGACCAGAAACCCAAATTTTGCTATCATCTGTAAACATGATACCTATTTACCTATGTTCAATACACAGTAATAGATCAATGAAAATACAGTTTAATTAAATTGTGAAAATATGGAAACTGATATATAAGTGTAAAAGGACCTCGCAGACAAACTTTCGAGAATGATGCCATATAGGCCTATAGACGAACGGTTTTGTTAAGGAACGTACAGCGTATGAAAAAAAGTGATGGCGCAACTGTTGATGGTGAAAAGTTAAAAGAGCGGTTCACACGAGTAAGTTGTTACATGTCCTGTTTCCTTTGAGGTCAAATCCGGCGGCATAAGGGGCCAATCATAGATTTATACCAATCGTTATTGAAATAATTTCAACAAATAAATTTATTAATTGAATTTTTAAGTTAAGAGTGTTATCAGATGACTGAAAGCAAGTAATGGTCTCTTAAATCAATCAATAGTAAATTAGCGCTTACTTCTAATGCAGTATTTGTTTCGTTCGCTTCAGTAGAGTAGTCGGTAAGATGCTTTCTTCCGCCGGCGCAGGCCCGGGTTCGATTCTGGTCAGGATTTTTTTTTAATAACGTCGTTATTTTTTATAATGCTTATACGTTACCAGGCTACATTATATAAATAAATCTGTATATATAGGAAAAGCAATTAATTAAAGGAAACAGTTCATATATATATATATATATATATATATATATATATATATATGTATAATGGATAACGATTGTAAAATCTCGTTACTTTAATGCAAGGCATAACAAGATTGTTTATTTCCACTAATAATGTAAAATGCGTCTGATTAATTTAAATTATGACAAGTTAATATATAATTTCAGTATACAAGTAAGTCCTGGAGTATTGCATCGCTTCATACAGACAGTTTTTTTTATAGGGAATGGTTGTGATCTAGTGGAAGGAGCTTCTATTTCCCATGCACGAGGTCGCGTGTTCGATCCCGCTGTCATGCTTTTTTTTCCCTCTCGTCCTTATCTCAATTAATTTTATTTGTTTTGTTTTATTTTTTTGCTTTGTTTTATTATTTTTTTTGCTTTGTTTTATTTACAGCATTTACCGCATTACTTATATACGCGAAATTATTTTCCATTGCACGACACACGACGAAATAGAACGGATTTTAGTTTCTCAAATAGTTGTATACTTGTGAACCAAATAACTGACATCTGGTCATGCGCAGTGGCTTCGTTCTGGGACTTGAAAATTACATGTGCGCCAACAATTATTTCAAAGGCTGTACAATCTCAAACAAGTCTTTTGCGTTTTTGCATTGATTAAGGAGCTTGCCAATAAGGTTGAGGCACTAATTGAAACAATTGTATGCAAAATAAATTTACAGCATATTAAAAGTATGTTCTGAGAGTTCACAATGTGCTTCGTTTGTACCAACGATGTAAAACACTAGCTCCATGAGACTGCGCGATGCTCCAGGAGCGCTCTCCACTGGACACGTAACGCTACCTGGTGACTTGGTTCAGTTTTACTCATCAAACGCAGTGATGAGCATGGCTACGTCCAGCATGGAGGCCTTGCGAGAATCAAGCCTTCGTATTTGTTTGGCACAGAATGTATCTCCCAATTTGGAACGATGAAGAAGCAAGGAAAAAACATAAAAGTAGCCTTTAAAATTAATAACAAACTCAACAACGTTTCAAACAAAATTGAAGTAACAAATAAATACTAAAATAAAGGTGTTTATAAACTAAAGTACAACAATGACAAGTTTTACATCGGTAGAACAACAAGACATTTTAACACAAGATACACTGAACATTTTCAAAAATCTATTAATAACGAAGAAAATCAAGTTTTGCCAAATATATACTATAAATAGGTTATCAGTAGGCTACGTCAAAATCGATAGGCCTAATACTATATCAATATTACACAGAGAGGATAACAACAATAAGATTAGCATCCTAGAAGACATATAAATTTAAAATAAGCGGAGAAGACTTGCTCAACAAGAACACGCCCACAGACCTGAACCCGTTGTACAACTTATACAACATTAGTATCAGTAGAAATACAGAATATGAAACATGGTTTTGAAAGGGCTTCATAATTTTAAGTACTTGAAGTTTTCAAACAGAACTTTATTTTAGTTGAGGACGGCTGGTTTATCAAGAATGCCCGGGAAGTAGCACCCTGAAAGAGGTGATTTATTTTCCTACAGTAGGAGCAATAAATTACCTACTTATGTTTTCCTATCCCAAGAAATATTAAATCATGTTTGTTAAAATGGTATAGAAATACATGAACATGTTAAACGTATTCTCATCATTTGTTTTGTTTTTACGTATAGGCCTGTTGGTTCTGAATGTTTTGTTCGGGCAAATATTAAATATTGCATATTAAAATCTTTTGAGATATTATTTAACAAAACCTGTTAATAATATTCATTAATAAATGCTTCACTCCTGTTTGTGCGTTGTTTTATATTTCGATTGCTCCTGTTATAAGCGTTCTTGACAATGGTAGGCTTTAGTACAGGAACCGCCGGAGAGGTAGGAAGGGATACAAATACATGCTCCAGAGTCAGTACCGCGCTCCGCACAGAACTTGGAGCTCTGAACTATGACATGACTGGTTTATACCGTTGCAGCGACGACCGTCCAACTCTGTCGAGAATGACAGCATAATGTTTGATATGCTTACTGCTTCATTCAGCCAATCAATTGAGTTCTGGTGGCAACTCGAGTTCCATACACCATACTTTTGACATGTCCCCAAAGGGAAAAACTAGGACTTGCTTCGTAATGTAGTGCTCATCTTGACCCATCCGTAGAATTCATAAACATGTTTGGAGTACATGTTCCTTACAAAAAAATAACTATCATCCCTAATATATATATATGTCACAAATAATTTGTTTTATAAATGTTTTGGGTAAATATTGCCTTGGAATCGAGTATGAAGAAGAAATATGTAGTAAAATTTAAAATGGATTTCTATCTGAAATGCCTACTTAGTTTTAGCTAATTGACGAAGTTTTTTTTTAAACAAAAATCTATTTTAGTTGAGGAATACTGACATATCAAATACTTATTTTAATATTTTAAAATTTTACTACAGTTCCTCAACTGTGAGTTACAATAAATTTTACAATAAATATCTGCTTAGCTGTTAAAATGAATGAAATTTAGTTTGCTATGATACAGCAATATGTTCGACTTGGTGTTAGCGAGGTATATAAACCGTTGTCTGAGATAATCTGAGAGGAAGTAGCAACTGCCTGATAATAAGTAGGTCTCCCCGATAAGCAACAGCTCATGTGTTGTGTAAACTCACAATATAGTGTGCTATTAGTGCATTAACTCTCCATCCTCTTTCACTATTATTCATCTTATTCCCTTAATTAATTTAGATTATCTCCAAAATTCTTATCGTTCGCATTTTGTAAACTACAACATTAATTATATTTCGTCTACATTATTCAGTTTTCCAATTTCTCTTATTTAAACTACTGTCACCCCTCAGGGGTCCTCATCTAGGGGATATGTGGATGGCGACCACAAGGTGCCCAAGCTGAGCAAAACATTTCTTCCACTTACTTGTGTTTTGCACTCTTTTAACTTTACTATCTAACCTCTCTTGGTTAACTCTTGTTTTTTCGACCCCGATGCTATTAGGGCATCCGAGGGCTAGGGAGTCTTTCCTTTCTTCCATTTCTTCTTTCTTTTATTTTCTTTTCTTCTCCAGAAAAGCCTGACCAGAGGCTATAAGATGGCAGCCCCATCACTGGTCTTGCCTTCCTTTGGCCAGCAACCAATCGAAGGGACTATTATTATGCTTTCAAGTCTTATACGAGAATTTCCCGGAGGGAAAATTTTCTATAGGATCGTAACAGGACTTGGCCTAATACTTGGAAGGAAGAAGAAGAAGAAACTACTGTCATTTTTTTTTTTTTTGGAAGATCCGACAATTTATATTGTAATATGAGTATGGTCAAAGCATTCGGTAAAGAAATGTTTCTTGAATTTAAATCGCCATGTAGTGGATATGATTGAAATACACATAGGCTACAAACAGGGATGTGATCCACGTAGGCCCATGTTTGGAAATGCATGCCATCACACATTAAAGGAACTCTTGTTTTATGGATTTATAGGCTCTCCGAAGGGCGTTCTAATAAATCGGTATCTTGATAATATCTTTGGATAGGTAGCGGGCCGCGGAGTACATACATAATAGGAATTTATGAGGTGAAGTCAGGACTTCCAGTAAGAATTCAGGTTATTTATACGCTACATAAAAGAAAGTCAATGACACGGGTTACAAATTGTTTAATAAAACTAGGAATGAAATATTAGCAAGACGAAATACGAATTTATGTAAGAACATGTCAACCATTGTTTTATATAATTTCAGTTTCGTATCTTTCCTTGTTTTCCGACCTAAGGTTCTTTTTATGGTTCCACAAATTTCAGGCTATTTGTGGAACCATAAAAAGAACCTTAGGTCGGAAAACAAGGAAAGATACGAAACTTAAATTATATAAAACAATGGCTGTTCCTTTGTTGTTGTATGGAAGTGAAAATTGGATAATGAAATCAAGGGATAAAAGCAGGATACAGACTGCGGAAATGCTGTTTTTACGTAATGTGAAAGGATGCACAAGAGCGGATAGAATAAGGAATGAAACTATACGAGAAGAATTAAATATATATAAAATTGAAGATAAAATCAGCGAAAATAATAAGAAAAGGACAGAACAATCCCGACTCAAGCATTCATTTTTCTTTTCATATCATATTTGCCTTCATTGCCAAATGTCAAAAATATATTTATAATATAAGCTATATATATATATATATATATGTACACACGGTAATTTCCTAGTGGAGAACGACATAATGAAGATAACTAACTCACCGGTTCTATCAAAATCCGGAGGTTCATGGGTGCGCTAAACATATGCTCTCCATTCATCCCTATATTGAGCTAATGCTTTGAATAATTTTTACAGTTCACTTCCATCAAATCATAGTTAATACTATTCTCCCATCTCGTTTTTTGGCCTATTACTGGGTACGTTCCCTCAGGTTTTTCTACAAGAATTTTCCTTGCCCATATTTCACTCCACATTTGTGCTACATGCCCCGTCCATCGCAGTCATGGAGACGTACTGTTCTTATTACACTTGATTTCCCATAAGTATCATGTAGATCAATGTTATTTTATCTTCTCCATTCAGCTGTGTGTTCCTCTTTCTGGGGTCCAAAAAATTTCCCAATAACTTTATTCTCAGATACTTAATTTATTATCCTCCCTTGAAGTATGAGACCATGTTTCGCATCCATGTGCAAGAATAATAGATTTTTATATTTTTATATTTCTAGTTTAATATTTCTCGAGGGAAGTTGAGATGACGTGTGTCCCTGTAAAACATAATAGAGTCCGTTTCTAGAATTGATTTATTTCTTCTTCTCATTCCTGTTTGTAATTTATTATTGTTATTGTTATTTATTATTATTATTATAGTAATTTATGATTTATATATTGCAGACAAGAACAAAGATTGGAAGCAGCTGAGATGCGATTTTTAAGAAATTTAGCAGGATATTTTATTTCGAATTTATTCATAATATAATGGTTTTCTGTACCTTCAAGAAATTCGCCTTCTCAATTTGTTGTGAACCTGAGCATCCTCAGCTGTAAAGTCTCAGTTCACCCATACTTCTTCTTACTCCATCTATCTGACTCTCTTTATGTCTTTCCCGTCTTCTTTAACCTTCTTAGGAATTCTATCAGAAAGCAGTCTTTTGAAATGTCCGTACCATTTTAATCTGCTTTCTTCAATTATGTGTAACACATTTATTTTCAAATTTTAATAATTTTCCAAATTTCAATAATACTAATATTTTCTAATCTGACTTCCGCGATGATCTTCACTAGTAATCCATCTCTGTTGCTAATAAGTTTTTAGCTGCATCTTTTAATTTTCCATATCTCTAATCCATATAGCACAGGCCTAATACTGTCTACAACAGCGTTAGAGTTGATTTTTTTTTGTTTTGTAAAGGATGTTTTTACTCCATAATACTGAGTTCAGCATGCCAATTACTCTCCGTTAATCTGTTATTCATTTTCCTATTTCTGATTTGATGAAACCTTTTTTTTTTCTAAGATTGATCCTATATCTGAATTTATTGACGTGTTTATTATCATTAATTCCTGGAAGATATCGTTTACAATTATCGATTGTTAAGTAGGCCTACTATGTTTTATTTAATTATTTTAATTTGTCATCCCCATTTTCATATTCCTCAACTTTCCAAACATGTATGATGCATTATTTATATCTTAATATTAAAATCGCTATTCAAGGACAAACCATAAAAGGAATTCTGACATTCTCAAAGAATTACAAACAGAATCAGTCATGGAATATGTACAAAATACAGAAACAACTGGAAATCTCACGTACGAAGAATGAGCAGAACAAGAATACCACGTCAGATCTTAAATTACCAGCCACCAGGCAAGAGATCTTTGGGCAGACCCTTCAAACGTTGGATTGAGATCGTAACAGACCACTAGGTCTATCACATGAAAGGAAGAAGAAGAAGAAGAAGAAGAAGAAGAAATTAAAATCTTCATCTTAAAAATCTTGATATAAAAATCAAGTATCAAAGCCAAGACAGCTAAGCAACATTCAAAGACTTTAGTAAACCAAACAGACATTTCGGTAAATACAGGTTTAATATCAATACTAATAACATTCATTGTTAAAACCGTTGAGGTGGAGAGTCATAAAATAAAATATGTTAAAATATACCTTCTTAGTCACGACAACACTATATTAGGACCAGCAGCATCAACCATCATACTAGATATTGTAGAAGAAGGACCTGCTGAAGATGGAACGGATGTTCTGAAAGGCCTACAGGCATAAAGAATACCTATTTTGTAAGTTGAGGACGACGGATTTTACCTGAGAAGGTATATTTTAACTTATTTTATTTTATGACAGGTTTAATAGCGATTTAATTTTTCGTGTCAGTGTTACATGTATTACTTAATTAATTTTATTAATTAATGCAACCTCTGATAGGTTATTAAACGCATTAGGAAGCGTAAAAATTAAAAGTGGCATAGTTTTTTTTTTTATTGTAGCCAAAACATTAATGAAGTTATAGTAGTAGTGTATATGAGTGTTTTGCATGTTGGTAGCAGTGTATAATTATCAGCACAACTGAGATAACTATCTTTCTCTTTTCCTTTCTTTCGCTAGCTAAATCATATATTAATTACTGTTCTCATATGTCTTTGTTAGAGCTCATTTTAATTCTAACATTTTAAGAGATTTTAAATGTTTGAGTACACTGGTGTGGTATAATGGTAAGGTTGTTACCTCAGAAAAAACGGACCCATGTTCGATTCTCGGTCGGCATAAGTTTCCTGGATGACTTTTTTTTAGTTTTTATTTCTCGTCTGTAAGACAAATATTAGGAAACTATCATTCATTTTGAGAATTTTCCTCATCATTGACGGTTTTCTCCAACCAATATTAATAAGTAACATGAGTTTAAAAAAATAATAATAAATGACTACCGACTTACAGGCTATCAGTTTGTAATACACATTCACAAATTTCCCTTAATTAAAGTTCTCCATCCTTCTCTGTCCTCTGTGTCTTCATCTGTTACACCAAATTTCATCTTTAAATTCTAAATGTTATTCTTCCAGGTTGTTCTTGATCTTTCTATTCTGCTCCTTCTTTCAATTTTCCATGCATAGACGGGTTTTGGTACTCTTCCATCCTGCATTCTTCTTTTGTGTCCATACCATTTTAACCTTGTGTGTTCACTCTCATCCTTTATACTTCTTTCTGTATTCATCCGTTTTCTAATTTCTGTATTTCTAATTTTTTTCCAGTCGAGATTTTCTGGCAGGTCTTCTCCAAAAATCTATTTCAACTGCAGTTATTCTGTTGGCATGTTGTTATGTCATTTCCCAAACTTTCGATCCATTTAATATTATGCTTTCTAGTATGGACTTATAAATTAGTTGTTAGTGTGGAAACTTTAAGGTCTAATTAGTTCGCGAACACCTACTGGCCATCATAATCATCCATATCACATTCGCCATGTTTAATAATATGTGTGAATGAACTTTTTGTCTTGTCTTAAATGTTCGTATTTTCTCGAAGATGGCCCAGGCATTTAGCTGATCACTCATCCAGGGATCCTTATACGTCCCTATGTGTCAGAAAAGTATGGATGTGATCTAGAGTTTAAAATACTCTCCTGTCATGTTGTGTCCATGTTATGCTCATGTAACGTGGGACATGAAAAAGTATCTACTAAAGTAAATAAAATAAATAATAGTTAAAAAAACTAAAACAAGACGCTTTATTAGAAGACCGAACTAAAAAATGAAAAATAATTTTAATTTCCAATACGCTTGGGATTAAATTAAAGTGGTCAACAAAAAAAATCATCTCCAACACATGTAGAATAAAACTAGAGTTATCTAGAAAAAATAATTTTACCATCAAAAGCGTGGGGTGCTCTAATCAATTAATATATTTGATAATAAATAGATATTGGTAAAAGTAAAGTCTCTAAGAAGAAAACGGAAGAACCATAAAAAGCACCCCATAAACCGGAATCATATGAAAATTTAATTATGAAATACTCTTCTAAAAAAATCATCCGGTCCGGATTTGAACCAGCGACCTATGGATTATTGAAATTATATACTACTACAGTCCACCGCTCTACCAACTGAGCTCTTACAACGATTGACTAAAAAGTCGATATGTCCGCAACCTATTACGTGTACCGGTTTTTTTCTGATGATTCTAGCAAGGATTTTAGAAAAAAAATGAAATTATTGACATGAGGACAAGAACTAATAAAAATATTTATAAATAATATATATATATATATATATATATATATATATATATATATCTCCATCCATAGTAATTCTGCCCGAAGGCACCTCGAGACCACAGCGGTGGACACACACACACACACATATATATATATATATATATTTGAAACTTATGTTTAGTTTTTTTTAAGTCCTAAAATGTTTTTCGCAACGGGTTCAAATACAGTATGGCAAAAATAGTGGTAACTTCCCAACAGTTAACATTGACATTGTTTGAAAGTTGGTAGAGGAAAAAATAAATTGACTTGAAGACATTATAGGCCTATTATAAGCTGCATAGAATAATCTGATAGATCGATTCTGTCAACCGAGTCATAAATATTCCACACGTTCTTCCCGTGTCCAACAGGTGTAAAATTGGACATCGTTAGGAAACCAATGATGAATGTAGATTATGTTATTAACATAAATAATTCGCCGTAACGAGATAATAGGCTCTTTATATCATTATTAGGCCCATCTTAGAATCACATTAGCTATGCATCATTACTTTGAGGTAGGTCTGGACGTTTCTCTCGTGTCTGAATAACTGTCTAGCATGCATATGTTCGTATTAACTCTCTCAACAGGAAACAGTTACACAAGTTATTAAGAGAGGACTTTTTCATTCAGATAAATCAAGGTTTCGATAAGTAATCAAATCAGATTCATGTTTTATGTAGTGTGTCCGTGTATGTAAGAGTGGGGAAAAGGCAATATGTATCCTAAATTAAGTTTTGAATTTACACCTCACCCCATATTTTTTCATCAACAGGACTATCAAAATCACATATTTTTCTTTCTGAGACAAAAAAAGTTTCTTTTTTGTTGCTTAGTGTTATCGATGTAATTAGAAACTAGTCAGTCACTTGTTTTCTATTTCAAGATTCATAGACTGTTATTTGAACTAGAATACATTGTCACACTTCGTTCATAATTATTCAATTTGTTCTTGGATACGAGATAATAAGGGGGTCTTCAATCCCTCAATTTGTTACTTGCTGGAAGGTCGAAGGTTCAAGTCCTATTAGATGGAAAGCTCATCACTTAAGTGTTGGCGGTGAGCGATCCATTTTGGTCCTTAATAGGTAGAACCCCGGGTTCATATAAAATATATTAGCCCCGGTTAAAATTTTGAATTCAAATTTGAATTTAATTTAATTTATAAGTCGGAAGCGGACCTTTTGGGGTTCTATTCCAGCATTTGCTCTTTGGATTAAGAGAAACCGCTTATAACCTTAATCGGAATAGTCGATCACGCGGGATCTTGACAAGTTTGGCTTTCGGATGACTCTACATTGGGAGTACCAAAACCGGACATCAGGCTTTCTCTTTATTTAAATATGATATGTGTACTTTTCAGATTATTACAATTATTCATACAATTATGGTAACATGTGCATTTTTTAAATGTTTACTTTTTAGTTGTTGTTGCTGTTATATCTGTATTTGTCAGGTGATAATTTCTCTGGAACTGGTGGGATGAACCTGTCGCAGTAGGATTAGTTATTAATTTTTAATATGTTGTATTAATATAGGCCTACTTTATTGATACACATTATAGTCAATGTTGTAATTATAATCGAATAATTGTGTAATGTGTGTGTGTGTGTGTGTGTGTGTGTGTGTGAGAGAGAGAGAGAGAGAGAGAGAGAGAGAGAGAGAGAGAGAGAGAGAGAGAGAGAGAGAGAGAGAGAGAGGAATTTTAAACTGACGTAATACTTCTGGCGGCAACATAGCGCTCGAGTCGACTCAGCCTCAAAAGTAAATCTGTAGGCCTACGAGATAGGTAAAGGCGGTCGTCGTACAGGGCCGATATCTCGTGTCAATTGTTCGATGGAGATCTGTAGATATTTTTCAAAATATTTTAATGAGAACACCCTCAGTAGTTATGAGGTACTATACCAGGATTCTAAGCCAAATTTTGGAATTCTTAGATTTGGACAGGGTGTAGGATCAATTTCAATTTTAAGAAACCATATTTACAAAATTTCTACTTTATAGTATGTATACTTCAATTAGGCCTAGAATTTGAATTTTTTTAAATGTATTTACAAAATGTATTTCATCAATTCCAAAAATTAATTGTCTGTATCACTTTGTCCTTGAGGCAATTCTCTAATGAGGAAAGTTGCATATAATAAAAAATACAGTTTTTTTTCGTTCGGAATTCGCTAAAAAGCAAGTTCTCATTGAAGGAGAGAGAGTTGTGTTCATAGCAAGTAATATCACTGGTGTACCTGTTATACATTACAAATTTTGCACTATAAGAAATGCAGCATTTTTCTCACCATCTTCACGAGAAACCAGATATAGTAAGTAAAGTTAAGTCTCGTAGACAGCGATGGGATGACTTTGGAACGAATAAGGAATGAAAGAGGGGAGTAGAAACTCCTTGTAGGAAAATCATAGAAAAAATGCCCAGTAGATAGGCCAAGAAAGAGGTGGAAGAAAAACATCCACCATGGTTTGAGGGAATTATATTATGCAGGCGTTGATTGGAAAACAGTAGCCCAGGATAGGGATATATGGTGAGCTTATGTCCGCGCGACCATGAACCTATGGATTAGATAGTATTAAAATACCAGTGAGTTAGTTAGTTAGATTGTAGACTGTACACCCTATGACGTAGGCCTATGTAGTTTTGAAAGAATTGATAATAGTTTGGCATATGTTAATTGAGTGTTAAGCCTGTGTAAGTCCAGGATAGGTTTCTAGGCAGGAGGGTGTGAGGCCAACAGACCTGTCAATATTCATCTGTTAATTCAAACCAGTTGATATTCACATTGTAAGAGCGACGCCATTATGCCGGCAGGGAGACAATGCATATAGTTATCGACCATCTGATTGGTGACCGTCCACGTATCTGTGAGATCACTTCTAGCCAGCATCAAATAAAATTCTGAATCTCTTCTTCTTCTTCTTCTTCTTCTTCTTCATTTCCTGGTTTAGACAAGAGTTGCCTGTTCCGTCTTCACTAATAGATCTAAGACCATCTCTTCCGAGGACGTCCGACATCTCTTCTTCCTCTTGGAAAATAATGGAAGATTTTATTTGGTAATCTTCTTTCTTCCATTCTTTCTACATGTTCTTTCCACTGTATCTTGTTGTTAAATATCATTTCTTTTATGGAGTAGATCTGCAGTTCTTCACGGATATCCTCGTTTCTTATCTGGTCCATTCTAGTGCAGCCTTTTACTCTTCTTAAAAATTTCATCTCGGCTGCTTGGATTTTACTTTCTTGTTTGGTAGTGGTAATCCAAGATCCACTCCCATACAAAAGGACAGGGACAGCAATTGTTTTATAAAATTTTAATTTTGTTTGTTTATGGGCTTTATTATTCAATGTTCTATTTATTGTACCACAAATAGCTTGAAACTGATGTGTTTTGTGTTCAATATCTTTATCATACCCATAGCTGATGTCACATCCTAAATATTTAAAGTGGGATACTTGTTCAATAATTTCGTCTCTAATTACTATTTTTGCACGCAGAGTATTTCTTCCACAAAATGCCATTACTTTTGTTTTACTTATTGAAATTTTAAAATTATAATCGCTACATATTGCATTTAGCTTGTAAGCAGCCAATTGTAACAGATCTTCATCATGGTGTAGTAAGACCAAATCATCGGCGAAAAGTAAGTTATTAATATTTGAGTTATTGTTCTGAATCTATAACTTGTAATTAACTTTAATTCAACAATATTTTGTTTCATACTGAATTCATTATAAAGAATAAAAAAAGACAGATAAATTCACAAAGGATGGGGGGAAAATTTGGATGAGGAAAAGTTGAGGGAACCTCAGACGTAAGAATGCAAAAGTGCACTGTACAGATAATGTATGGGAAACTAAGTACATAGATATTTGGAAAAAACGACGTACTGCTGCACAAACGATCACAATTTAAAAATTAAAACTAGGAAACAAAGAACAAATCTACTCACTCACTCACTGGCATTATCGAACCCGTAGGTTCATGATCGCGCGAACATAAGTTCTCCATATGTCTCTATCCTGAGCTAATGTTTTTCAATAATTCCCTGTATAATCTACTTCCCTCAAGTCATGGTTAATGTTACTCTCCCACCTCATTCTTGATCTACCAACTGGGCGTTTTCCCTCTGGTTTTTCTACAAGAAGCATCCATGCACGTCTTTCATTCCCCATTCGTGCCACATGTCCTGCTCATCGCAGTCTACCGGACTTAGCTATTTTTATTATATCTGGCTTCCTATATAGGCCATGTAGTTCACTGTTACGCAGTCTTCTCCTTTCACCTGTCTGTTCACCTCTCTTTTGTCCTAATATTTTCCTAAGCACTTTATTCTCAAATACTCCTTTTCTCCCTTAAAGTAAGAGTCCATGTTTCGCATCCATATAATATAACTGGTAGAATTACAGTTTTATGTACATTCAGTTGAACATGTTTTGTAATGAGTTGGGACACCAAGAGTCCCTTAATGCATAATAGCACGCATTTCCAGAAAGAACAAATATAGGAAAATTAATTTTATAATTAGTAGGCCTACTACAGATGACTGGAATAATTTTCCCGTTACAGCCTTTAATGGCTTTCATCTGTCTTCGAAGCAGTAACAGAAAACAAAAAAAACCTGTGTAAATTCTGTCTTATTGTTAAATTTGAGATTATGTGTTATCTCTCTTAGAAGCAGTAACAAAAAAAAAACTGTATAAATTCTTATTGTTAAATTTTAGCTTATGTGTTATTGTTAATTTTTAGTCTATGTATTATTATTATTAAATTTTAGCCTATATATTATATTTGAAAGTTAGGTTCGATCCCCAGTCTGGACAAATTTCCTAGGTGATGCTTTCTGCGGGGGTTTTCCTCACCTGTAAGACAAATATCAGGAAACTTTAAGGCCCAAACGGTCTCCGAACATCATCTGGCCATCATTATTATCATTAACGTTTTCATCAAGTTTAGGATTAAGGCCTGTACTGGAGCATCATTACCATCATCACCTATCATATATTATCCGGGCAGAGTAACTCCGCCATCCAGGCGGCCCAACCTCAGAAGTGAGTTACAATAAAGCCATGCCAGGGGAGAATACCAGAATGTCGAAATGACAACATGGTTGCATTGAATAAAAAATTAGCTTATATATTATTGTTACATTTTAGCCTTATGCCAGAGGCGAGACGTTCTTTTCAGGTGAGAACAAAAGACACGGTCAGCAGAACATTTTTGAGATTATTGCAACCACATAACTAGGGAATAGTTTGATACGAATTTGGATTGAAATGTCCTGTGAAAATTTTACGGTCTGTATTGAGTATTTAATTCAGTGAAAGGCTGTGTGGATCTACCATTTTCTATTAATCTTATTTTGTCTTGAAATAAAAATGAATTAAACGGGTGTTGTAAAGTTTTTGAATAGCACTCTCACATATTACAGGTTCATGATTCTGTTGCAACTCTGAACGTTCGCGGAAGAGCTACTAGATTGAGAGGATTCTTGGAAGCTATTCGCTAGCTCGCTTCTATACGATTCATTTATGACAGAACGCGGAATAAAATACATTACAAGAAACACTTGACTACTCACTATTTACATTCACACTATTTGTCTAATGGCAAGGTCACAAGAAAATATAACATAGAAACTGTTTACAGTAAACAATTAAACTAAATGAAATTAATAAAACTGCTATTCCAATACTAACTGAGGGCAACGAACTTAACTTTTTCTTTCAACATAGAATGTCAGCGATGTGACGCGCAACCAAGCCACCAGGACTTATAAATTATTTACTTATACGTTTATTTAAAATTAATTCTACTTTTTAAAATAAGAATTTTATAATTTATAATTTTAAATGATATTTAAAATAGTTTATTTCTGTAAAAATTATAAGGAAGCGCCGCTTCCATTGACTCCTCACCATTGGCACATGCATTATTGTATTACACATAGTCAATAAAATCCCAAATGATAGAGTCACTATTTAAACGCGTTGAATCTTTTAACTTGTTAATTTGGGATTTTATTATCTATGTATAATACAATTTTATCGCCAAGAAGATACTATTTATTAAATATAATATGTATTATTGTTAAATTATATTATTGTTAAAATACACCTGTCTGATACAGTAAAACATGTCTTAACCGGAACCTTTATAAGAAGGAAACCTGTAAAGACGGAAAAAATCTCCAGAACGGTACGATTTTATATGTAAAATCGTCCTGTATAAGCCGGAAACCTTCATAACTCGGAAACGGAATGGTTTTTAAAGTACCAATAGTTAATTTTTACCTCAGTAAAACGGAAAATTATTCTTAAGCACGTTCTAATTACAGTATTAATGACGACACGTGAAAATTCTGCATATGACGCATTCTGCATTATATTGTTTTACCTTCTTGTGTTGCCGTTGTATTGCGGGGATACCCTTGCTTATGTTTGACAGAAGGGAATCCCTCGCTTTTCCTTGCCTGCTTATGTTACCTGCGAGGGAGTTGGAAAACTCTTCAGTCTTCCTGTAGTTCAGTTCCTTCTCGCTTTTGTGTAATTAAGTTGTTTTGTATTGCTGTGCAAACTGAGCTGTGTTACATACACTATTTTGTCTGCATTTCAGTCAATACGTTATGTCTTTAAAGCGTGCATGTAAAACCCTTACACTACGTGAGAAAATTGAAACTTGTGATTTGGGAACCCTAAGAAGGAAAACTGCCAAGACGGAAATATATTTAAGGAACCGTCATGTTCCTTCTTAGACAGGTTTTACTGTATTTTGTTCCGATGTTCTGCAAAGAAGGGAGCCTATACCTTCTACTATCACAAGCGCTTCCTGAAGCGTGTAGTGTGATAAATTTACCTAACTACGATTTTATAAAATCCGTGTTAAAATTCCAATGAAGTATTAATCAGTAGCCCTACAACCTGTTCCGAAATACCAATAAATTAAAAAAATAATCAAGTTGAGTACGACTCAACCTTACAGCATCAATTTTATATTGTGGCGCGCTACCGAGGGATCGTTCTCACTTTGTTTACATTCGATAAAAACAACAACGGTTCGCGTAAAACTTTCAAAATAGCTTTATTTGTTTCACATAAACTTATAGAGACACTACATGTAAGTGGCTGCAATAATTAATCTTGTTTCACAGTTTATTTATCGCACAATTATTTCCACTCACTGGTGATTCCACTTGACTCAATTTCTTCTGATCTCAGTACACTGTATGGCAGTTTACTGGTCGGATTTTTTAAAAATCAATTCATGTTTTAAATTATTTATGAGGATTAAATATAACAATTATTATAGTGTCGTGGAGAAATTAATCAGAAGGTTCTTGGATTAAATATATAATAAAAAAAATATATAATGTGTAGAAACGATAGTTTTTGTTCATGTATAGTGTATTCCAGAATTCTTGTGCCAAATAAATATAGATAATCATAAACTTCATCCTTCCATGTTTAAAGTGAAATATAATGAAAATCAACTAGAATAACATTAATTGCTGAAATACAGTATGAAATGAAGTGGAATTTGGCGAGCGATTATCAGTGAAATATCAGCCGAGTAGATCGATTGTGAATGTTAGGAATTTTGACGCTTGAGTTTGAATAGCACATGTTTGAAGAATTTAGTTTTCACTTTTATTTAATTGCCATTTCAGATTTTTTTAATTTGCTCTTTTTTCAATAAGTGAATTACATATAAATTTAAATAATAGTTTTCTTTTAATTTTTAATATCGTAGTTAAGTTCACTACAGCTAGAATTCTGAAAACTATAGAAGGAAAGACCAGACGAGAAAAAATGAGACGTACAGAAATCACTGAACGCCTTGGTACTAGATCATTACAGGGATATATTGAACAAAATATGTTAAAAGTTGAGAAAATGTAATTAAAGAAGTTACCGAGTAGAACATCGGAAATGAGAATAAACATAGGAACCGATCATTGGGAAGACCAAGATTGAGTTCAATAGACCAGTTGCGGGAAAATCTACATGCAAGAGTAGTACAATGAACAACAGTTACTTACTCACTGGCACTATCGAACCCGTACCGTAGATTCATGGCCGCGAGGACATAAGCTCTCCATACATCCCTATCCTGAGCTAATCTTTTCCAATCATTCCCTGTATAATCTACTTCCTTCAAATCATAGTTAATGTTATTCTCCCACCTCATTCTTGGTCAACCAACTGGGCGTTTTCCCTCTGGTTTTCCTACAAGGAGCTTCCCATGCACGTATTTCATTCCCCATACGTGCCACATGTCCTGCCCATCGCAATCTACGAGACTTAACTGTTCTTATTATATCTGACTTCCTATAAAGACCATGTAGTTAATTTTATGTAGTCTTCTCCATTCACCTGTCTGTTCATCTCTCTTTGGTCCAGAAATTTTCCTAAGTACTTTATTCTCAAATACCCGTAATCTCCTTTCCTCCCTTAAAGTAAGAGTCCATGTTTCGCACCCATATAATATAACTGGTAGAATAATAGTTTTATATAATTTCAGTTTAACGTTTTTTGAAAGGAGTTGGGACATCAAGAGTCTCTGCAATGCATAATAGCACGGATTTCCAGAATTGGGCCTATGTTTAATTTCTTTGTACATCCAATGAAGAACAGTTAGAAACAAAAGTAGCTGAGAGGATATAAATGTTTGGAGAAGGACAACTCGGATGACTCGTAGGAAAATGGAAACATTAGGCTACTATAGAAGATAAAAATCTTAGCGTTTAAAGGGACAGATACCGTAAGAACTGAATGAATTCTGGAGGAGAAACCCATTGAACATTCGAACCATTTTACGAGTAAATACCTGGGTTATGAAATCTTCATTTTTCATTTTGAGAATTTTCCTCATCATTGAGGGTTTTCTCCAACCAATCTTAGTCATTAACATGAATTAAAAATAAATAAATGTAAATGACTACGGACTTATAGACAATCAGTTTGCAGCAAACATTCACAAATTTCTCTTAATTACAGTTATCCATCGTTCTCTGTCCTCTGTGTCTTCATCTGTTACACCAAATTCCCTCATTGAATTTTGAATGTTGTTCTTCCAGGTTGTTCTTGGTCTTCCTTTTCTGTTCCTTTTTTCAATTTTCCATGCATAGACGGCCTTTGGTAGTGTTTCCATCCTGCATTCACCTTACGTGTCCATACCATTTTAGCTTCTGTGTTCAGTCTCCTCCATTATATTTCTTTCTGCATTCATCCATTTTCTAATTTCTGTATTTCCAATTTTTTCCAGTCGAGATTTTCTGGCAGCTCTTCTCCAAAAACCCATTTCAATTTAAGTTATTCTGTTGACATGTTTTTGTGTCATTGTCCAAACTTCCAATCCATATAACTTTATTCTTTCTAGTATGAATTTATAAATTAGTTGTTCTGTTTTGTTATGAAATCTCATATTTTAAAAATGTAGATATTTTAACAAACTTAATAAATGTAATTATATTATGTGGCACAATTAAGAGAATAGCCTGTTTAAAAACACAAGAAAGAAAATAAAACTAAACTTTTATGAAGCAGTGGCAGTTCCCTTACTATTGCATGGTAGTGATTTTTGGGTTTTAACTAAAGAAGAAGAGATCACAGTAGCAGCTGAAATAAGATTTCTAAAATGTGTAGCTGGCTGCAAACTTCTAGATAAAAGAAGAAGTGAAGATATTAGAAATTAGCTAAATAGTTTTTAAACTTTTAGATAAAATAAAACAATCTCAAAAAAACTGGAAAGAACATGTCCAAAGAATCAGAGATGAACACATAAAAAAAATTATACTCAATTACAAACCAAAAGCAGACAGGAATGTTGGTAGACCGAAAAAGAGATGGATTCAACTTTTTGAATGAGTATCTTTGAGACCGGAACAAGCCACATGGGCTTAATCCCTGAATGTTGATGATGATCATGATTTATAGAAGAAGAAGAAGAAGAAGAAGAAGAAGACTAAAAATCCCAGTCATCTAGTGGTTAATGTGCTCTCATCTCGTTCAGAATTTCGCTGGTATAAACTTTGTCGGGGTTATTGAATTTTTAACGAGAGGGTTTAATAATGAGTATCTTATCTTTAGATTTTGTGAGTTGACCTTATTTCACCTTTTAACTCATGCTTTGTTTGTATCAGTCCTGAGTATGGCTTTCTTCCCGAGTAGTAAATTTACAACAAAAAAAATCTCAAGTCTGAAAAATAAGTCTCTGAGGAAAATTTGTCGGTGTTTTAATACCCATATTTTAATTGCGACGTTAATTTCATTAGATGTTTAAGAGCGTCGTTAAATAAAATAACGCACTATTTTATTTGCTTCTTTTCTCACACGTAACTCCTTTTTTTCCCTTTACATTTTCATAGTTTTTTGCTTTATTATATAATTTATTTACTTTACCTATTGTTTTGTAAATTCCGAAGGCAAAGCAGCTATTGAGGTTGTCTTCATGGAAAGATTTTACAACACTTTCTACAAATCTTCACCAATCCATTCTAGTAGACACCGAAAATTACCATGACCAAATATAGCTATATATAGGTATATCTATTAACGCTCTAGTGACCGTATTTTTGTTTTATCATAACCATACATGACATGAAACATTCGATTAAAATAAATAAGATCGTGTTCGTTAACCAGTATCATCTGACCATTAGCTGATAGTACACCTGAAACGAAAATTTAAAAATCGCTCTAGCGGACATAATTTTAAACGTCTGACAACAAAATTCAATATACGCTATTAAAATAAAACAAGGAATACATTTTTTCGCATATCAGCTAAATCCGTCCATTAGAAGTGGGGATTTACCGGAAACCCTAAATTAAAAATTGACTCTAGCAACTGCCATGTTTGGTTCGTCGCAGTATATAAGCCTACAATACAATTTAATTGGCATTTATATTGTTAATGCATGCTATAATGTACATTAGTTTATTTATTTCCATATTTTCAATAAAGTAATTACCTCTGGTCCCGAGGATCGCGGGTTCAAACCCGGCCGGGGTCGATGGATTTTTAGGACGGAAAAATCCATGGAGCAAGTCCTCCGGGAGGGACTTTAAGCCGTGGGTCCCGAGTCTGGAGATTTTCAGGCTCGTAAAAAATCCTTAAGCCTGAATGGAAAGGCCTCTAAGCAAAATTTACCGATTTTTCCCGTCCTAGTACTACCTTGGTTTCCTAGATGTCAGTATGAGGCGGAACGCTGACCACGGACCATTCAAAATTACATCTATACGAAAACAAGTGTAACTAAATTAGTATGGTTCAAATTCTTCCCTGTAGGGGGAGAGCGCCTAAATCTCTGTAAAGGGAAAACATGGGCTTACAATACAAATTGAAAAATGAATCGGTAAGCATTATTTTAATTTGTGTCAGGTTATACAACAATATGCAATAGGTAACAACTTACGGTTAAGTATTATTTGTTATCACTGCAATCTGACAGCTTTATATAAGCTGGAATCAGATTTTTTTTTCAGTAATTTAACAGAATATATATATATATATATATATATATATATATATATATATATATATATATATATATATATCGTAAACCCGAAAAAGTTGGACCATAATTTCGACTTGCTGAATATTTCGCTTGGTTCACGCAGTTTCTGCATGTGTTCTCAGAATAACAATGTTGGCAATTGGCAATAGCAGAAACGTGAAAACATATTGTCTCGCTCCTAAGATTACAGTCGATATAGCTTGTAACTACTGACTAATGGTCGTTGCCAGATTAACAGACTGATACCTGACATAGAATAGCCACGTTATATTTTTAAATATAAAATCCTGTTAAGAGCCTCATATACAACATAGTTGTGGGAGAGAGAGAAAGTTTTGTTGTGAGTCAGACCTAAGTTTTGTTCTGCGAAAATCGGATTCGTTAATGATTACAGGTGCATAGTTATTACAGCACAGTGTGTAAGGTTTGTAGAGTGGCGCGTGGGCATAGCCACAGGTTGTACGGATCTATTATTGCTTTGCCACCCTCGTAATGTTATATGTGTAGGTGTGACTGTTGTGGGCTGCTAACTTATTTATGTAAAAAGTCCTTGTTTATTTGCCTGTTGTGCAACAAAACACCAAGTTGCCAGTTAGTTGTAACATGCTTCAGGTTTAATTTACCGCCTCTGTCCATAATTACAAAGAGAGATGAACAGACAGGTGAGTGGAGTAGACTTACATAACAGTGAAGTGCATGGTATTTATAGGAAACCAGATATAATAAGAACAGTTAAGTCTCGTAGACTGTGATTGTCTGGACATGTAGCATGAATGAGATACGTGGAAGCTTCTTGTAGGAAAACCAGAGAGAGAAGTCCACTTGGTAGACCAAGGATGAGGTAGGAGTGTAACATTAACCATGATTTGAGGGAAGTAATTTATACTGGGGATGTTTGGAAAACATTCGCTCGGGATAGGGATGTATGGAGAGCTTATGTCTGCGCGGCCATGAACCTACGGGTTCGATAGTGCCAGTGAGTTAGATAGATCCATAATTATGCTAACTCATTTCACATAGTTATTGCTAATAATACTTCACAATCTTACTGCAGTAGAACGCCGATTCTGTCAATCAAAAAGCGGAAAATAGAATCGGGGTGGAAGGGGGAGAGTCAAGCGGCCAAGCTGTAATATCAAGTACGCTTAGAACAGGGCTGGGGGTTACACAAACATTTCCGAACTGACTACAGATAAGAGAAAGTACAAACCAGTTCAATGCTGTGTCTTTAAAAATGCACATCCTGTAGTAGAAAGTACTGATGATGAAAAATGTATTGTAACCCACTGATAAGTCTTCATATCGTTTATGTAGGCAACTATGGGATCGAAAACTGTACAGAATGAAATACACTCTTACACTGAGACGTCAGGGCCTGACTTAGTTCGATAAAGATGACTATCAAGTGAGTGTGTCTCAATATTTCTCTACAGATGTCAGTGAAAGACATGTGGCCAGTACACCTACTCACATTTACTGGGTAAGTGATAGAGCAAGAGCCCGTGAGTGTCAGACCTTCGTTATTTTATTAATGCTAAAAGTTTCTCAGCGCATGCTTCCAACACAGGTAGGAACGATGGGCTACTATGTACTTTGAGTCATCGTGGCTTTGGCAGTTAACTGGTAGCAAATGTGTATAAAATTCCGACTTAAATGTATCATATAATAAAGCGTAATGTTCTTATATTTTTCTTTGGAATAGTATTATAAATTACGTTATCCATTGCCAGACACTAACTTAAACACCTCACTGATAGCATTCTTTTAACAATTAACAAATTTAATTATTTATGAAAATAATATTAAGAATAACAAATATTTTCATTTGTTTTGTTTTAAATATTGTAAAATCGTAAAATTAGTTTTCTATATCTCATTATTTTTCTTTGTTTTTTATATACATTGGACAGGGACAATTTAATTTGTCTTGCTTGTATATATTTTATTATTAGTTTTAGTCTTACTTTTAACTAACATTAACTGGTAGTATTATAGATCGTAATATAATAGATATTATCTTTTTGATCAAATTTTTATTTAGTATTTAATATTAGATTTAAATGAGATTGTTATATTCTGATGTAATATATGTTTGTCCTGGTGAGTGGAAGAGAAGGCCACATGGCCTTAACTCCACCAGGCTAAATAAATCTAATCTAATCTAATATCGTAGCAACCCCTTACCAGACACCCTTAAACTTCAATAAATTGTAACTATACTTACGTTATAGTATAAAAGCTGAATTTTATACATGTTACTTGGGTAACTGTTAGAAGATGTTTCCTCAGTAGCCAGACAGTTTCAACAGTTCTAACCCCTAGCCAGACAAACATATAGGGTGAGAGCGCGAAGCAATATACAATCGAGTAGATGCGAGTACCTGTGGTGGAAATTTGTTGACATTTAAAAAAAAATAAAACAAAGTGCATATATTTCAAATGACATTGCGCACGTGCATTATCTGTACAATCATGTTATTGAATACACCAAACTTTCTTAACGGGTTACATTTAGAAAAGGATTCAAGGCTCAGAAAGTTGCACATTGAAAAGGCGCAATGGCTTTCAAGGACTTACTGTATCAGAGAATTCCGATGGAATGTAGCTATTGAGGTTGTTCTCATACAACTATTTTTTTTATAAATCATGTGTTAGTATATTAACATGCGAGGTTGAGAAGTGGTTTTCAGATAAGCGAGGAAATGTTTAAAAACCGAGCTATAACGAGGTTTTTATTTTTCGAGATTCTGTGAAACACTTCACAAACGTGCCTTGTACATTATTTTTTACTCAATGGTGTTTTCAAAATAATAAAAAAATAGTAAAATAATATCTTTGTTGGAAATATTTGCGTTAATTATAAACAACTGACTAACGTTAACAGTGTGGGAAATGTTTATTAGTTGAGACTATACCAGGCCGTGACACCGATCAATGATAAAATGGCAGCAAGTACGTATTTATTGTTTCAAATAAAATTCAATTCATTTAAAATGCAGTGATTTGTTTCATATAATGTACATAACACTACCTTTTGGATATATTTTTGTGCATACATTGTACGTAGTATACATAAATGGCAGTTGTTTTATTTCCCGCACGAGGTTTGAAATGTGTAATATTACAGTATAGTTATTTAGGTTGGCAACCCCGAAATGTAGGAAGTTGAACTTTCAATCATGGTCGCCATTGCTGTAAGTATAACGAAACGCACTATCGCGCAATATATATATATATATATATATATATATATATATATATATGCGTGTGCGTGTGTGTGGTGAGTGTATACGTTCGGCGTGGGTGTGTGTGTTTTTGTCAACTCTCTAGCGTTCACTTTTTTCGACGAACCGATGAATGGACAAATTTCAGTAACAATGATCTACCGGTACATTATCTTTATGATACACAAGTGTAATAAGTAGAGCTAGGAATCTTAGGTGCTGCACCTTAATTTTATTTTGTTACTACAATGCTGAAATTAGCTTGTCTTGTAAAGAAAACATTAAATAAATGCCCCTAAATGTGTTTTAGTTGCACTTTTTTGCATCTTTTTTCAATGCAAGCACATTTTGCACCTTTTTTTAAACCTTTTTTGTCTCTTAGCAGCATTGTATTCCCAAAATAATATGTATATATCTTTTTTACATTTCTTCAAATACGCTTTCAAGGGTTAGTAACGATGTGTGGTATCAGTCCACATCACATTACTTTCACTTTAGTGCCGTCCCGTTAAGCTATTCCTTTTAACTTAGTTCGCACCTTCTTGCACCACAGTTATGCGAAAGCTATTGTTTAAGCAAAGGAGATTGTTGAGTGTATAAACAAATGTTTCAGTTCAAAATAATATTTGACTTGTGAGGCCTGCTATTTTCTTGAGTGACCAGTATACAGTATGCCAAAACCGAATGTGAACTCCTACAAACTACGTGATTTTGTAAAACAGTTTAGTGCAATATGGAATTCAGAGTGACAGATCTGTTATGAGGTGCAATCTTTGTGATATTTCAATAACAATTGACGAAAAACACCAACACAATCATGTTACGCAGCATATAGGTAGTGCAAAACACAAAAAAAAACTACAAAGCAGTAAATGTGTATTGCGACAACAGTTTATTGGTGAGGCGCTGCCTTCTTCAAGTTTAATAAATAAAAAATGATTTTTTATGATACAGTAAAGACATTTGTGGCATGTGGTATTCCTCTTTCCAAACTTAACCCTATTATGAAAGCATATTTGGAGAAATATACTGGGAAGTCTGTCCCAGATGAAAATCATACCTTCAACCTCTGTATGAAGAAAAATTAAAACAGAATGTGAAAACCAGTATATTTTACATTAGACGAAACCACTGATAGACAGTTGAGATATTGAACTTTTTTTTACATATGTTCTAAACATTTGAGTTGTTGAATAATATCTGCTTTAATAGTTTTCTGGACTTGTGATTTGAATAATATAATGTTCTGGGACTTGTCTTACTCAGACTTTTTAATATATGACAACATAACTGAATTTTGTGTCGTGAGTTACTTGATGTAATTGGTTTTGATACTCTTTAATGATAATTCACATGGAAAATTTGCACCTTCTATTTTAAAAAAATTGCACCTTCTTTGCACCTTTTTCTGCTAAATTAAAGCACCTTTTTTGCACCTTTTTTCGCCAAAATTTTGAACATAAAATGCCTAGCTCTAGTAATTTGAATACTAATATTTCTTATGCTGCAATGGACATGAGATGAAATCAAACTTCTCATAAAAATACCAGAATTAAAGCGCTCAGTTACTAGGTCAAGAATAATGTGGCTGAAAAACATTTACCATGATTTGAGGGAGATGTATTGTACAAGAAATGATTATAAAATATTAGCTGAAGATAGGGATGAATAAAAAGCTTTAGTCCACACATCCATGTGAATCAGAATAATTGTATATTTATATATATTTAAATGTTCACTCTATAGAAGCGTAAGACTTAATTAGTTACAAATGTACTTGGCGGTTGACTTTCCGCTTGTCGCTTCTGCATATCATGAAGAGTTGCTTCAAAAGGGGCTTACAAACGAAGTCAGTTTGGTTGCATAACTATGACGGCGCTAGTGTATTAATCTCATAGCTAGACGTCTGCTAAGAGACCTACTCTTGCTCTGTAGGCTTGCGCATTTCTGTGCAATCAATGTTGAGAGTGAGAGAGAGGGAGAGAGGAAGAGAGATATGTATGCAGTCACGAAATTCTAGAAATTACATCGATCCGTAGCGTGCATACAGATTCATTCAGACTGTAAAATGTTAATTACTCTACAAACACAGAACTCACTGACACCTCAAATTTAAACCATCCTCCACATACATTTATTTAAATAACGTTTAATATTTTATACCGGGTGTCCGTCGTGCAGATTCTGCATAAACTAAACGAATTCCTCACAAAGTTGAATTTTGTTATCCAATTTTGCTGACTATTTAACTCATGCCCCAAATGGGAGTCAATGACCAATCACATTTCAATGATTTTTTATTTACAACCAATCACAGTCGTGTTTCGCCTAACATTTTACCAACTAAAGTTTATCATAATAAAGAAAGCACCTCCTTTTTAACATTCTCAATACGTCATAGAATTATTTTGCAGCGACTGACCCCCCAAGAAATACGGCTACCAGATTGTATATATAGTGCAGAATGTCAGCGGAAAGCGCATGCGATAGATAATAAAAACATTTGTAACAATTGATTATACCACAAAAAAAAATCAGGAAATGACATTGCAGAAAAATATAATTGACATATTTACATCGTAGGACATCAGAAATTAATTAATACCTATAACGTTGATTATAAATTTCTCCACTAGGGTGCATTCTAACAATATTGCGATCCTTTGGCAATAAATAATATTATGATCTGGTTGCAGTGATAAACAAAGGAAGGAAATGAAGCGTACCAATCGTTTCTCATTTGTTTTCAATCATCGCCGTTTACATTAAATATATAAATACTTTAAAATAACTATAGTTAAATAATGATTTGTGAGTAAACAGCTTAATTTTATTCGTTAAATAGTCCTAACAAATGTCACTCTTGATTTCCAAATTCTCTAGATAAATTCATTCCTCACTTCGTGAGTCGTGAATTTATCGATAATTTGGAAATCACTCGTGGCATTACTTATGGTTAACGAACTCGATCTTACTTTTATTACTCAGATATCACTTGCTGTTTCGTTGCTGTTTTTAAATGTTTTTGTTGTCTTGGCAAATCCCCTCTTCTAATTGTCGGATTTCGCTGATGTGTTCGAATAAAGCTTCCTTATTTTATTTTAATCGCATAAATATCGAGTTTGGGTTAATGCAAACGGTAGCTAAAGTAAAGTGATCCCACAACAGGCCTCAGGAGGCCCTTGAGATAGTAGGAGGTTAAGGCTCCCCTTTTTCTAGACAATCGGCACTTTATGCCAGCCGGGTTGTCAGCCCTGCGTGACGGCCGCCTTTACCCCAGAACAAGCGTCTGGTACTAATTTCCGTTAGAGGCTGAATCGACCCCAGGGCCATAGTGCCGCCAGAGGGTTTGGGTTAGTTTAAAAATCCTGATCCCAACGGGACTTGAACCCTCGACCCTCCGGCTTGTAGCTCAGTGCCTTAACCACTACGCTACGGCGTGCCCCCGCAAACGGTAAACGGTAGATTCCGTAGTATTTTCAGAACGTGGACTCTGGTAATGGACCGAGTGCGTATTAAAATGATCCGCTTTTCTTCTGGGTTGTTGGTCCGCAGATTTTCTTCCCTTTTGAAAATATAACTCGACACAACCATCTTCCGTATCTGATAAAATGCGAAGCTACGCACTGCACTCCGAAGATGTCATAAACTTACATTCAAAAGAGTGATAAACGCTGGCTAGTATACTCACGTTCACTTTAAACATGTCGACAAAATGCTGTGCCATTTGTCACTAGGTCCGAGCTTATTAAAAACATACCTAGTTTCGTGATCTTCAATTTCCGTATACCGTATATTGACATAGCGGTCTCGGTGATCTAGAACTTATGTTTCTTATTTTTGGTTCCAGTATCGCATGTTCAAGCTCGGTCGATTCGATTAATATTTAAGATGGGAAAATCCGAAGGACAAGTCCTCCGGAACTAACTCTAACTATGTAACTCTAACTCATTGGCCGCGCGGACATAAGCTCTTCATACATCCCTATCCTTAGCTAATGTTTTCCAATCATCCCCTGTATAATCTACTTCCCTCAAATCATATTTAATGTTATTCTCCCACCTCATTATTTGTCTACCAACTGGGCGTTTTCCCTCTGGTTTTCCTACAAGAAGCTTCCATGAACGTCTTTCATTCCCCACCAAGTCCTCCGGAAGCGACTTTAAACCGCGGGTTCCGAGCGTGAATATTTTCGGGCTTCTAAAAGAAGCTCAAGCCTCAAATAGTCTCTAAGCAAAATTTAATAGAGCTTCCCCATTCAAATAATGCCTTAGTTGCTTACTACATTTCTCTATGAGTCAACGAGCACAATTATTCTCACGTGCTGATATTTGAAGGGAAATAAGAGTAACAAAATTAGTGTCGTCTGTGATTCCCGTAAAGTACAACCTAGGCCCGTGGTATATACATATATTGATAGACAGCATATTGACATATACAATACTTATTTCAGATTTTACGTCGTCATTTCTAATTAACTTAATCACTGGAACTTCTAATCCTGATTTTAATGACCGCGTGGTCATATAGTAAGCTCTTCATACATCTATATGATCTTGATGAAGATTTTCGGGCTGTAGGCCGTGGTCGTGAGGAACTACAAGCCTCACGACCACGGCCTACAGCCCGAAAATCTTCATCAAGATCATCATAGCAACTCCGGCCGTGAAAGTCTACGTGAATACATCTTCATAGATCCTTATCCTGAGCTAAATGTTTTCAAATCACTCCTTGTATAATAACACTGGTCAACATGATTTTTGTCTCATGAGTACCAATAGTTGTACTTAATGCAGTTGTTTATCGTGTTTTCAAATATGTTTTCAGAATTTCTCCATCACCCACAGTTTTTTATTTCAATTTCAATTAATGGATTTAACTAATTATTTTTAATAAACTTAGATTTCTTCCCGGAAAATCTTGGCACAGTCAGCGATGAGCACGGGGAACATGTTCATCAGGAGATTTCAGCTATGGAAAAGAGATATCAAAGTAAATGGAATCCTAATATGTTGGCCGATTATTGTTGGACCATCAAGAGTGATGCTCCACATGCGAAATATAGCAGATAATCGTCATTTCTTACTTTCTAGGCGAGTCCGAATGTTGGAATATTGTGTACTTACGAATATTGAAAATATTAAAGTGTTTGAAATTATAAATTTCTGTCTCTCGGAAACCTTGCGTGATGGAGAAAAACCGATATCGTATTGGAATTCAGGAGAAAAAAAAATATCAGAATCACATATTTTTCTTTCTGAGACAAAGAAAAAGTTTATTTTTTGTTGCTCAGCGTAATGTATACCAGTTTAAATAAATTTATTATTATTATTATTATATTATTATTATTATTATTATTAGATTATTATTATTATTATTATTATTATAAACAATTTTCACAGTAATTGTATTTAATAAAGTAAATACATAATACACTTTGCTTTATTTGTAATTTGAGATTGTTTATACTTCGCCAGACACTCACTTTATCAAAGCAAAGAAATACAGACTTACGACTGTAGCGCTCTGCTTACGTAGGTCAAATACGTTAGTTCTCTGTGTCGGATTGTAGCGTAGAATTTGTGTAAGGCCCATTTCGTCCTAACAAATGTTTTATTTTTCTCTTATGGTTCTAAAAGAGGTTTGGAGCAAATATCAAGTTAAAAAGAGCGCTAATTTTTTCTGAATACAAGAGCACCCTTATCCTGATTATTAACATTTCATTTTTTCTCTGCTGTATTGCTGAAGTATGAATTGTTCAAATTTCTTGCCAAATATAATTTTAATTGAACATAAAAGTGACATACTCATTAAATTCAGCAATTTTAATAATAAGCACCGGACAATAAAATAAACATTAAATTTCAGCGTATAGAAGCTCATTTATTTAATAAGATAAGTATTTTTAAACTTCCAAATTACTCCGAATCACACATTTAAAAAATAGATAAAATAAAAAATTGTTTATAAAATAATGAAGTTCATTTCTATGGAATACCCCATTTGTAACACTTCTGCAATGTGGCATTATATATTGAAACCACGTCTTCAAAATTTTCCTTATTTATTGTTTAGTATCAATTCCCAATTAACAGTGTATTTATACATGTGACTATATAATACTTAGTTTTATTTATTTTGAATTCAACCAATGTCATTATTGTTATTTAGTAGAGAGAGAGAGAGAGAGAGAGAGAGAGAGAGAGAGAGAGAGAGAGAGAGTGAACATGTGTATTCGCATTTAGTCGCTGCTTATCACATGTATCGACATTTTTCACAATCATGGGTGGGCAAGGACTCCATATACTGACTGAATTCCGTAAGAAAATGTATGTTTCATATGTGGACTCGTACCAATACACGTTTTGTTGTTCGGCATGAATCTTATAAAAGCCTGTATCTACCCCGCAAGCCACGACGCGGCACTCGTAAGACGAATAGAAACGATTTTGTTGATCCGTGGTTTCATATCGTGAAAGTAATGTAAATTGACTTGACAAACGTTTTAAATATTTATTAAGAAAATAATGGATGTAGATGGCCTAATTTTAGTTTTTTGTTGAGGAACTACGTTACCACCAACACGTACTCTGCTAAGCTCTTGATATATGCTGTATTTACTGGATTCTTTTCACGCTTTGGCCACCAACGTTGAGATTTGTTTATTTTAAGGAACTATATAGTTGCACGTGCAGGCAATTTGAAAAACGTCAATCATTGCCATTTGTTTATATATAAACTGTTTATTACTTTACTGTACTGCGCTTGCGTAGGGAGAATACCAATTACGCAAAAGTTTCCTAGAAATTGGTTCACGTTTGCACTGTATCATTGAACAAAAATAACTTTATGTAAATAACCTTCAAAATATATCCACAAATATTTTACCAAAACGTTTGTCCTTAGATACATTTGCAGATTTTTAAAGTAATAATAGAATGTTGAAGCGTATTTATTTGATATTCCATGTTGAAAACATCTGCATTCTTCCTACCAGCTTAGTTAAGCAACATTGGGTGTGGTTCATACTGCATGGGTGATCCTCTTAAACAATCATTCATGGTATGAATGACTGGGTGAATGTTGTCTTAAGTGGGCATTTTTTCTAGGAGGTGGGCCTGGTATTGAGCTGATCACTGATACAGGTAGGTCTTCCATGTCCTCGTGTGACCAAAAATAAGACTGTGATCCAGAGTTAAAAATCCTCTCCCGACAGGTCGTGTCCCTTCAAGGCCAGTGTGGTGCAGAGGACTTAAAACACCTATAGATGGAAGGTTAAACTACCGGTAATGTAAAGAGGGAGAACAAGAGATATTCGTGGTGCTTACTAAACGTTCGTTTTGTGTTACTGTATCTTTTAATAGTAGGGTTGAGCCATTAGAGCTGTAGCATCAGTGTTAAAACACTCTATTGTAACAGAGTATACAACAGACCAGATATATATCGCAGTATGTTTTAGAAGTACACACGAATCTCAATTTAATACCGATGCTTGAACCTAATTGAATTTGTACAATTTTACTCGTTTTGATACTGGCTTAACTCCACCATCGTAACTAAGCTGCTGCTAAATGTCTAGTGTATTTCACTGTCGAGTCGCCTCGTTGCATGGCGGCCGGTGATAGCAACCGATGACAATTTAGCTCCCGGGTTATTCAGTCAGTCTCACAGCGGTTTTGTTGCAGCGTGATCGTACTTCGAAGTGCTTCGTATGAAATGTTACTTCTGTATTAATGCTACAAGGGTTACTGTGCATGGTATTAAATGTGATTTCATTATTAGTGATGTGCTATAGTTTACATACTGCTTGACACATTACAACAACGAAGTTTTATATATGATTCGTATGTGTCAACAATTATATGAGTTGATTTTCAGCTGTTGTATTATTAAAATTAATAAATAACTGACTCTATTTCGGAAGATTAATTATAATTAATACGTGTAAATGCACATTTCCACGGTCGCCATTCAGCGGGGTTTTGATTTTGTTTTGCTGGGAACTAGGCTATCGGCGGTTGCTGTCCCATTCCGCCGCCGTGCAATGGGGCGACTCGACAGACAAAGGCACTTATTTTCGTCCAAAATATCTCCCAATCACTTTATTCCTAAATATTCGACATTTTGTCTGCTCTCTTAAAGTAAGACAAAGTGTATATTAATATCTGAATATACATTAAAATAACCCAAATAAATATGTATATTCACTGTATACAGTGAATCAATTTCACACTGGGACATTCCTATCTGCCCTGTATTCAGGACATCATTTTATAATTAAAATGCAAATGTTCTAAAGAAGCTTAAATTTTAAGCACTTATGCCTATATTATATATATCGTATTGAATTAGTTTCTATTTTATATCATACGACTGCGTCAATTTAGTATTGTGGCACTTGATTTATTTATATACCAACCATTAATTTAAATCGTAAATGCAATCATATTCTATTTTTGTAATGTTTCAAACTAAAATAATTATTTCGATATTCTTCTGTTCGCAAATAATAACTCTAACATGATTACAACAGAAGTATGGACAGAAGAGATGCATTACGAGTTATGAATACAGGCAATATGTTATAGGCTATGCCATCATATAAAAGGTGAATGCCATCATATAGCAAATATGCTAAATATTAGTAAAATTGCTGTAAGAGACATTATAAGAAATTAGAATATAAAATATTCCATAAAGAGGATAACCGAAATATTATCTGAGCGAGAAGGAAGGTTCATACTACAGATGATTAAATCGAACCCAAGAATAAAGGCATAAAAAATAACTTCTAAATTGTGGGAGGGGTTCGTTAAGAAACGAAATCCAAAAACAGTACGAAATGATGTTAGAAAGGAAGATAACTGAAGAAAGATAAGAGTCATACGTAAGCGAAATGAATACCTATAGAAGAAAGAGACTTCAATTCGATAAAGAATATGTTAATGAGAATAAAATGGTGAAATTATTTTTTCATAACGAAACAAATATATAAGTTCCGTTATTTGGTTCTGGTGGAAAAGGTAACTGTATGCCGTAATGCAAATGAAGATTTGAAAAATAAAACATTGCAGTCTAATGCTAAACACGGTGGAGGCAATGTAATAATACGGGGATGCATTTCATTATCGAGTAAAGGTGGAATTAATCGCATTGACTGCAAACAATACTAGATCATCTAAAAAGTAAAGAAAAAGTACATTAATATTATGCTGAGAATTTGGATATTGCGACTGTTCAAATTCTAGGAAGACAGCAACCGAAAGTATTAAGGGTGGAAAAACAAAATGTGATTTTTGTTTAACTTCTGAAATTAATAACCTCCCCAGAATCCAAATTTCAACCCGACAGAAAATTGTTGGCATGAAGTAAAAAAGAAGACTGTATAAAACACCATTCTAGTCAGAAAGTGGCCCGAAAAGAGATTAGATGAATAATGGGTTTCTATTAACCCATATTATATCCAGAAAATAATTACCAGTAGGTCTACAAGCCAAAAAGGGTGAGAGAGGTCAGAAAACAGAAAGGGCACTAGACTAAATCATAGAATTTGTTGTTTTTATTAGAGGAAAGAGAGCTTTATTTTTTTTTTGGCTCAATATTAATTTTTCATCATCATCTGCCTTTCAAGTATTAGGCCCAGTGGCCCGTTACGGTCTCCCGCCATCTCCGAAAAGGTCGACCCACAGATCTTCTGCCTCGAGGAATGTAGTGAAGAATTTGTTTTGGTATTCTGTGACGATCCATGCGCTGAATATGGGCTAGCCAATTGTTTCTATATTCTTGAGGTATTCAGATATAGGTACGATGTTTAACTCTCTGGTTATTGTTGAATTTCTTTGGTGGTCTAGAAGGCTATAACCTGCAGTTCGTCGCAGAAATTTCATCTCCATGGCTGTAATATGACGGCCATCCTGAGTTCTGATGGTCCAAGCTTCACTGCCATAACAGATTATGGGTCTAGCGAGAACTTCCAGATTTTCATTCTTGTGTGTATCTGCACTTTTGATGGTTAAAAACTTGGTTGATAATTCTTAAAGCTTTATTATAGTTTTGTATTTTAAAGGATATATTACATTCCTCATTATAAGTTAGATTATATCTTAAGTATTTACATGAATTTACTTGCTCTAATATTGAAATCTGAATAGAAATGTTACTTCTTACTGGGAATTTCCCTTGAAAGGCCATAACTTTAGATTTTGTTGTTGATATTTCCATGTTAAATCGTTGGGATATTATATTAAGATTAATTTTTATGTGATATTAGTGATATTTCATTTTCTAAACAAATTGCAATTATTTATGAGAGAAGATTTATTTTTTAAGAAATACATTTCTATTTAATAGAAGCAATGTTTTCATTTCACGATATATAATTTATTTTAATTTTACACTAGCTAATACCCGGCGTGCGCTGCTGCGCCTAAATAAATTAAATGTGATTTTATGTTTAGTTGAATAAATAAAAAAATATGATTATAAATTTATATCGTAATTATTTTTAGATACACCGCGCTGATTGCCCGGCTTTGCCTAGGAATCGACTTATCTCTTCTTGGTATCAATGATCTGAAAAACAACAATGGTTACTGTGAGTTATCAGTAAAATATAGAGATATGCTGTCTAGGACTTTTTGTAATTTATTTAAATATTCAATTCTGTGTACATTAATTTGTTGTATTTGTTTTGGTTCAGGCAGAGTAAGCTATTTATGCGTCCAAAAAGCGATTTTTTTAGTGCACCGATGTTTTTTTTTTTGTTCCGGCCCTATAATACGTAGGGTAATATGTTATATACGTTAATTGTCCCAGAAAAATATCTAAATAAAAAATACATTCAAATCGGTCGAGTAGTTTATGAGCCCATAAAGGACAGACAGACAAACACACATGCACACATTCATTTTTATATATAAAGATATCAAATAAAACCAGATGACCAGATTTTAATAGCAAAAACAGAGGACGAACTACAAAGAATGCTATATAAACTAAATGAAATATAAAAAAATACAACATTGAAATATCATCAGAAAAATGAAAAACGATGGCCTTCAAGGGCGCTAATCAGTTCGGACAAAGATAATATTAGAAAATAAACCAATAGAACAAGTGGTAAGATATAACTTCCTAGGTTGCGAAATATCATACACAGCGGAAACAGATATAAATAACAAACTAAATAAGTTCAATTATATAACAGGAACACTAAAAAGAACTTTGAAAAATAAAGCCAGGAAATACTCTATAATGAAATTATACTTATGGATCCGAAACATGAACAGTGACAACACAACAATCTGCCAGAATACAAGCGGCTGAAATGAAATTCCTCAGACCAATATCAGGATATGCAAGAACAGACAAAAACATAACACAGAAATAAGACAACAACTAAAAGTAGAGGAATTAAACACAACAATAGTGAAATACAGAACAAACTGGAAAGAACACTTGGCAAGGATGACTGAGAATAGAATACCAAAAGCAGCATACAGCTATTCACTACGAGGAAGAAGAAGTTTGGGAAGATCAAAGAAAAGATAGAAAGAGCAGCAATTTGGAGCCGGAAGAGGCTAGTAAATAAGCCTAAACCGTGAAGAAGAAGATGAAGAAGAAGAAGAAGAAGATGAAATAAAACTCGAGGAAGAGGGAATACAATGTTGCCCCAATATTAAATTGATTCACAATATAAGATTAAATAAGGTGGATGCACAATAAATTCTAAACTGAATAATATATTCAATATTTTTATTATATGAGAAAAATATTGAAATTCCATGTGTATGTTCTATGTTATATGATTTTAAACATGATTTCATATTAGAGTGAAGCAATGTGATGAAATAATTAGTGATATCGCTTGGAGAATTAGTGGGCACAAGTTAATTAATTATATTTAAGTGAATTGCACATACCGCATGACGCTAGCGTAGCTGTAAGAAACGTGTGCCCTAGGCAACATACTAGAATTTAATTTAGTGCGAGAGAATTAATCTAACAAGATTTGTCTCCCATAAAAAAGTTGAGTGTGTAAATATTTGTGCACAAACATTATAATGAGCGGTGCTTTAAGCTATTCCTACGTAGAAACTGTAAATTTTCCTTCCTGCAATAATACGGCCAAATTCTCATATCAGTTCTGTCTGCAGACATAATTTTACAAACCCTAAACCACAATCCATTATGTTCCTGTATATAATATTTTTAAATGATTCACGTACACTAAATAATAATAATAATAATAATAATAATAATAATAATAATAATAATAATAATAATAATAATAATAATAATAATAATGATAATAATAATAATGATAATGAAAATAATAATAATGATAATGATAATAATAATAATGATAATGATAATAATAATAATGATAATAATAATAATCATCATAATAATGATAATAATGATGATAATGATAATGATGATAATGATAATGATGATAATGATAATAATAATGATAATGATGATAATGATAATGATAATAATAATGATAATAACAACATTAATAATAATAATAATAATAATAATAATAATAATACTAATAATAATGGTTTATTTTACCAGAGGCAGTTAGAACCGTAGTAGAGGAACAATATAGGCCTATATGGAAATTAGAACAAACCAGGAATTGGAAGAATTATATAGGGATTTAGATCTGGTAGGATATATTAAAGAAAGAGACTGGAATAGGTAGTACATGTGTTGCGGATGGAGCAAGAAAGAGGTGCAAGAAAGATTTTAGAACGGAAATCCGAAGGAAGAACAAAGGTTGGAAGACAGAAACTAAGATGGTTAGGTAGGGTTGAGAGGAAGACTTAAGACAACTGAAGGTGAAATGGTGGAGATAGAAAGCTAGTAATAGAGAAGAATGGGCAGTTGTTATGAAAGAGGCCAAGTTCTTAGAGGACTGTAGCGCCAAATGAACAATAATAATTAAAACCATAAGGTCTTCTTCCTCCATTTCACCGGAATTAAATTATTCAAAAATATCAACAATATTACGAAGAATCTATAGTTAAATTAAAAAGACATAACAGGTCTATACAGAATAAGCTGATAAGTACAACATAGGCCTATGGGCCTATTAAAAGAGTAATAGTAGGTCTAATAATGATAATGATAATAATAAATAATAATAATAATAATTAACAATGGTTTTTTTACCTGATACAATTAAGACTACAAGGTCTTCTCTTCCACTTAATCAGGCCCTTCATCAAGAGTATGCAATCTTTCACTAAACTGAATTAGAACATTCTTAGGATTAATAATTATTCCTTCACACAGATATCAACAATTATGAATTATCTATAGTTGAATTAATAAGCATAACAAAGACAAAGTGATCCCTATACAGGCTTAAGGAGGCCGTTGGAGTAGTAGGAGGTTAAGGCTCCTATCTTTGTAGACATTCGGCACGAATGTCAGCCCTATATGGCTACCTTCCTTACCCCCAGGACAAGCGACTACTACTCAATTTCCAGATCAGCCTTATGGTCTTTTGGTCAGAGTTTCTGACTACAATTCATTAGGTCCCGGGTTTGATTTCCGTTCAAACCACAATCAATTTTCCTTAAAGGGAAATATTCGTATAGTCGCTTATGATTTGAGATTTAGGTTAAGTTTTGGTTTAAGGATTCTTCTGGTGCTTCTGCACCGATCATACCACACTATTCCTCCAATACCAGGAGATTATACTACAAACGTAAGACAACCTGGTCATTGGCAAAAATAATATTGTTCAGGGCGTCTGACTCAAGTCATTCAGATAACATCGAGATATGCCGTCAAGATTGAGTGGTTTTGCAGGTGGAAACAGGGGTTGGTAAACTGTTCATGTGAATATAAAGAATTCTCTTTGTTGTCTCATACGTTTATGTCACTCAATTGTTTTCTATATGACAGTTGTTATTTGTTATGCTTATATTGCTATTATTGTTTCAACATAAGTTCATTGAGCATAATCATTTCAATAATGAACTGTATTCATTTCTACACCTGCTTGTGTTACACGGGATGTCTACAACATTGTACGAACGGCTTGAGTTAGACGCCCTTGTACGTAGACGTTTAATAACTAACACAGTTTTTGATGAGTGAAACATCAGTCTGGTTGGGTGAGTACCATACGAAACAGTACTTATAGTACTACACAGTTTAATTGAATCAGTCATTTCGAAAAGGGATCATCTCCAATTTTTCTGAAATTCACTTCTTTCATTATTCCATGTGTACTTCCATCGTTTCCATGTGAGAATGGATCAACTACACTATTCCTTTAGCACTTTCTGACTTGATTCAGCAGCAATTTCAGATTCAATGCTTTATCCTGAACAAGTTGAATCAGTATTTTTTTCCTCTCCTGCAAATTTGATCAGCTGTAGATGATCCCTTTTCAAAATGACTGATTCAATGATTGATTCATGTAAATACAAACAACATATGCTCTGTAGTAGTGCACCGTTACTTGCACCGCATTTATGCTAACTTACCATCGAGCATAAATTCGACGATGCGTGCAAGTTACCCAGAGCATACTTAAATATCGTCTGCTTATAATTCTCTTTTAATGAATGTAACCAACAGAATCTAACACCACTCTCGAAACGAACTTGCGAGGCACGCAAGTTACCACGCAGTCTGCAGCTGGGCCCAAACACAGACTTAATTCATCTTTCCAATAGTGAAGCACCTCTAGTGTTTGTTTTACTTATCATAATACAGTTGAATGCTAATCATATTTAACTTTGATTATTATATCCTTTACGGCAATCATGAGAGCGAAGGGGATCGATTTTAGCACAAAACTTAGGTTTAAGTTTACACAGTAATAGCTAAGTAAATAACAGAGGCAAGGCATGTAAACTTTACCTGAATTTAATATAAATAGGTTAGAAATAATAAATAGATAGCTGTTTTGAACAATTTAACGAACAGTCGATAATATGCATTAATAATACAGAACTTGTCCTTTCATACTCAGTCTTCGGTCACTCCCAAAACAAAGTATAATATTCTTGTTAACAGCTTGTTCTTGATAAACGAACAGTCTTTGGCAAGGGATCGCTAGTTCGATCTCTGCCGTCTTGATAGAACCAAAACTTGACTTCGACTGTTGATAATGAAAGGCCTGTGGTCGCGGACATCACGCATCGCGCACAAAATCCGCGCCGATGATGTGATAAGGAAGAGGGAACTAGGAGGGGATAAGCTAGGAAAGGATCGAGCACAGAGCATATACACGGCACATAGTCTACTATATACGTCATGAGCAGTCAGCTTTACGTCATCACGGTTCAGTAGTATTAGTCTAGAGGTGCTACCGACGATGCCTTAAGAACATCTAAACCCAAAACATCGCATAACAACAGTTAGTAGCACACATTTATTCTGCTGATGATGGAAGTCGACTTCCAAAAGGCCTACAGTTATTAACTTTTAAACAGAAATTTTAACGCAGTTGAGGACGACGGCACCCGCCAAAAGGTATAATTTTAATATTTTACTTTAGTCTACATAAGTCGGAATAGGACAGAAAGATGCCGCTTGCATAACGAGTAGGAAAATATATGACCAGACTTAGAGAATACAGTCTTCAAAATATGAAAAGTGAAGACCATACGGGAAGGCACAAAAAAATATATCGGTAAAACATTGGTGGAATCTGTTGCAATGTATGGAAGTGAAGTATGGACAATCAATAAGTACTACAAGAATAGACTAATAGCTCTAGAAATAGATTATTTACGCAGAAGTGCCAGAAAGTCAAAATTAGAACATGTCACAAATAAGGAAATTAGAAACATAATGGAAGCGGAAGAAAGCATAATTGAAAGAATTGAAGAGAAGGAATTAAAGTGGTTAGGACATGTTTTAAGAATGGAAGATGAGCGATGGCCGAAACAACTATATCAATGGCAATCGACTATAAAGAAGAAAAGAGGGAGATCAAAGTTAACATGGAAGGGAAACATGAAGACATTAATGCAAGCAAGAGGGCTAAGCACCGAAGATGCCCAAGATCGCAGGCTTTGGAGGTTTGGCACGGGAAGACGCCAGTAGCTGTAAAAACCCGATGATAGATAGAAGACGATACGCGAGACGAATTTCATACTGATACTTAAAACACATAAGCAAGCCGAACTATAAGCTTACCTTTACAATCATTATAGTTTTAAAATAGTTGAACATAATTTATTTCATCATGCCAGTGTTAGTTAAACCAAACACCACCATCTGTATAACTGAACTAGGTCTATAGTAGATAGAAACAGAATTACTTGTGAGTAGATTGATGTCACAGTCAGCAGTTCAGATACACGCAGATTCTATTTTGGGATTTGTAGACTAATAACCAGACTATGGGGAAATATCACCAAGATCTGAAGTTACAAACAAACGAACTTAGAAAAACAAAAATTGTAGCAGCTAGACACACACACATACATTGTAACGCATTGTTGGGCGGCTTTTAAATTTCGCGGACTGCGGCAAGAATCAGATCTCGTCTTATATGTTAGAAGGAGATTCCTGAGCTGGCGACTTACGAGTCGGAGAGGCCCGCTGAGATCTTTCTATATGCGTCCATTCATCGATTCTAGTCTTTCTATTCATTGGTGTCCAGACGGGAGTCCAGATAATTCCGTTCTTCGCATTTATAGAGAGATGCGAGTTGTCTGTCAAGTAAGTCAGTGAGTCGCGAGTAAATCGAAAAGGTCAGTTGTGTACAACTTGTGGACGAGTGAAACTGACCTATGTACGAAGACAAGAAAATATTTTAGGTGAAGATGTCAGCGTGTGAGAATAACTGGGTTACAAAACAAACTGTGAAAAAGAGACTATTATATCAGAAAATTATATGTGTGTATACAGTGAAGTATTGTGAAATAAATAAAGAAGATTTTTTAATTTTGTATAAATATTTGAGAACAAGATATAAATTAGAAAATACAGAAATTTCAACATATTTGTGGAACAATCAGACGAACACTGAGGAACAAAGTAAGAAATGATACACAGCTAAGATTTTACTCAACGATGACACTACCAGTGGCGATGTATGAATGTGAAGCCTGGGTCCTGAAAGAAAAAGAAAAAAGTAAAATTGAGGCAGCTGAAATGAAATTCCTACGGGCTGTGATAGGTTGTACAAGAGAAAAACCAATATTAGAGAGGAACTAAGAGTACAACCACTTCTTCAACAAATAGAAGAACACTGGAACAAATGGATAGAATATCTGTAAAGAATGACAGAGGATAGGATACCTAAGATGACACTGATGTATAATCCTGTAGGACGAAGGTCGGTGGGAAGACCAAGAAAGCGCTGGGCTCAACAGATGTGAGATTGGAACAGGGAAATAACTAGTCCGTGAAGAATGATAATGATGATGATATTTGTGAAATTAAATTGTAGAATTTAACTGTCTCTCATCACTACCGCCATCTCTGATAATATATATAATATTTTCATGAGAACTTCGCCAATAAGTTCATTCCTGAAGACGCAATATGACCTTAATGTTAAAGCGGTTATAAACAAGACGAATAGAAAATATCCTCACTTTGATACTAGTTGTCAATATAGATTTGTGTGTCACGGCGGTGGCCTGTTTTTGTAAATGGATAGAAAAATGAACATTTTATTATAAAATCGGTAAGCGTCTTATAAGTAATTCATGTCAGTAGGAATTATCCCGCATTTAGTGGTAGTTGCAGGTAATTACTGGAGTAATTGAACATTCTGCGCACGTGGCCAGTAGACATGCTCAGGAGATGTCCAATTATACTCAGATTACATCATTGTGCACTTGTTCGCAAGTACACATCAGACGTGCTTCCATTTAACGAGGGTGTACACTACACTCTCTTCAAAAATAGCACAATATTTACAAATTAAATCTGTCTTGTAAAAACTGGTATTGCTATTCAATAAATATTATGATTTAATATAGTTATTAGTAGCAATTTTCTGTCATGTCCATCCTTGTGGTCTCGATGTAACATCAATGGTTGGTTGGAGTAGAAGAGATGGTTGGTTGGAGTACAAGGTATGGTTCGTTGGAATAGAAGGAAGTCTTAAGGACTTGGGTGTTAGAGGGTGGAAAAGAAGGCCTTTGAATAGAGACAGATGAAGAAAAATCTTGGCAGCGGCTAGGACTCAAAATTGGCTGTTGTGCCTCATATATATATATATATATATATATATATATATATATATATATATATAAAGCATCACTGCTATAAATTAAAAATTCTCTTTAATTTGCTTACTTATTACAGTAGTCACTATGGCAGTGAGACCAAATTCTCGCTACCTCTCATTATATATATATATATATATATATATATATATATATATATATATATATAGGAAAAATAAATGTTTGTGCTAGGAGCCTGGATAGCGTAAGTGGTAGCGCACTGAAGTATCAATTCAGAGGTCCTGGGTTCAAATACCAGTTCAGGCGTTTATTTTCCTTTTCATGTTATATGTATATATATTGGAATTTGTTTACAATACATTTTTTTTCCCATCACCCTCAATAAATTCCTATTGTAGCGGTTCTGAGCATCCTCTCTGCAAGTCCCAGTTCACTCATACTTATTCTCACATCATCCATCCAATCTTCTTTGGGTCTTCTCTTGTTTTTTTTTTTCCCATCTGTATACCACTAATAGTATTATAATGATATCGTGAAAAGAAAAATTAATGTCTGAACCAGGAATCGAACCGTGGACCTCTTGTTCTTCGTACGATTGTGCAGACCACTATACCATTCTACACATGGTACAAACATTAACAATTCTTTCCACATACATAGATCTACAATTCTCGTTTCGTCCGCTGCCACGTAGGTGTCACTACCAACGCCAAAGGCCGGCTTCATTTAGAAGTATCTATATTTGAGAATTTTACACCACCACTTTTATAAGCAGTAATCGATGTTATTTAAGATTTTCCAATACTGTTACTTTAACGCAGTTCCCATAATTGATCCTATTATAATATTATAATATGATATATTATATTAACTGTGTTAAAATAATTGGAAAATGTTAAATATATACCACTTATGGGAAAGTTCATGATACCGTTCGGTCACGTTGACACACTCCATCCTGCTCTGTCTCTAATTCCACAGTTAAAACAAACATAACCTAACTTAGATTAAAATTTGAGCGCAAGCTAAATACGGTTAACTTAACGTCCTAATCTAATGTAATCAAATATAACTAAACATATATTAAAATAACTTAAGATTCGTATTGTAATTACAAGAATATTAAGGCGAAAAAATTCGATATAGGTCTAGAAGCGAACGAAATCAATAGATGTCGCAGAATAATAAAAAAGAAAAAAAAGTTGGTAACATGTGGTGAGTCAGATGTAAGGGAAGATAGTCGATAAATATATATATATATATAGTTTGTAACCTGTGATCCTTTCTAACATGTATCATCATTTATACTACAATAATATTTTATTTTATTGTGAAAATAAAATAGGCAATAACACTATGAGGTTCTACTTAATAAATTAGTTGAGTCTGCCGTCATCTTACCTCATATTCGTTGTTTCTTGTATTAGCCATTCAAAATATCTCTGCAGGTGGACGCATCGCGAAGCACTGCTTGTTGCTACACGTGACGTAATATAAGGCAGGGTACAGTGAGCAAAGAATCAGTTGCCTTTTAATAGCACTTGTAACCACATCGTTCGCTCTTGAACAGTGATATCGTGTCGATAGAACAATTTGTATTATATGCCTACGTTTGTATTGTATGGAGACGTCTAAAAGTCTCCAAGAAAAGTGATTAATTCACAAGGTAGAAAGATACTGCAAAGTACACCGCTAAAAAATGTTCTACTAGACTTGTACTGTCAGCGTCTCGCGTCCCATTCCCCTCTGCACTTCGTAGTGTATAAACACGACTTCAGCGCCCTCTGTCAACAACTGCGCTTACTCCTTAAACGGGTAATAGGACTTGTTTTAGAGCATCTTTGCTCTATCACCAGCTTGTACAGACAGAATTTCAGATGCTCTGAAACATGTCCTACAAGAAACAACGAATACGAGGTAAGATGACGGCAGACTCAACTTGTCTATTTATTATCATCATCATCATCATCACTCCAAGGATTAGGCAATTGCCCGTTCCGACTTCATATTGCATCAGCCCAACGTCTTCTAGGTCTTCCAACATCACGCCTTCCTCTTGCTTGATAATTTCTGGCTAACAATGGATATCTCTCCTTGTTCATTCCATCCATGTGATCAATCCATTTCTGTCTGTAATTCGTGACTTTATCCAATAAAGGCTGTACTTTCAATTCTTCTCTTATATCCTCATTTCTTATTCTATCAAGTCTTGTACATCCTTTTACTTGTCTTAGGAACCGCATCTCTGCCGTCTGTATTCTATCCTTCTGTCTTTTCACTGGAGCCCAAGTTTCACATCCATACAATATTGTGGGAACCGCCATAACATTATACATTTTTATCTTGGTTTCTTTTTCTAATTTTATTTTTGAATGTTCTCTGTATTGTTCCACACACCGTCTGAAATTTATTTATTTTGGAGTCAATATCTCTTTCCACATTGTAGCCAACATCACAGCCCAAATATTTGAAACTAGACACCTGTTCTATACTTTGATTTTCTAAAATAATTTTGGTTCTCACTGGATCTCTTCCTCTAAAAGCCATGGTCTTCGTTTTCCTTACAGAAATTTTTAGATCGTATAATTTACATATTTCATTTAATGCATGCATTGATTTCTGTAAGTCGTCTTCATTTTTCTGTATTATGATTACATCGTCAGCAAATAAAAGATTATTTATGCACATTTTATTATCCATTCTTATTCCTGGATTTACTAAAAACTTTCCATTTATTAAAAATATCGTCTATATATATATTAAACAAAGTGGGTGATAAACTACATCCTTGTCGTAATCCAGTATTTGTTTTGATTGCATCTGTTCTTTTGAATCCGGTATCTATAATTATATTTGTGTCTTCATATAATGTCTTTATTGTTTCAACAAGGCACAGCGGGTATCCTTTCATTCGTAATATTTCCCATAATTTTTGTCTGTTTACTCGATCGAAGGCCTTATCCAAATCTATAAATCCTATGTGAGTTTCTAAGTTATGTTCTCTTCTCTTTTCTATGAGTTGTTTCAGTGTAAAGACATTGTCTATACATGACCTTCCCTTTCTGAATCCACTTTGATTTTCACTTATTATTACTTCTGTTATGTTTCTCAATCTATTATTTATTATTTTCGTATATATTTTGTAGCCAGTATTCATTAAGCTAATCCCTCTGTAATTCTCGCAATTTCTCCGGTCTCCTCTTTTGAATATATTCTTGACAATTGCTGTTTTCCAAGTGGTTGGAATCCCATAGGTCTGCCAACATATATTAATTAGATGAAGTATTCGTAGTTTACACAATATTCCACTATATTTGATTAATTCCATATTTATATTATCTAATCCTGTTGCTTTCCTATTCTTAGTGGTTTTCAAAGCCATTTCTAATTCATTTATGTCTATTACATCAATATTTTCCACTTTTATTTCTTCCTCATTGTTCTCTTTTCCTTCAATTTCCTCCTTTTTCCAAAGTTTTTCATAATGCTGGATCCATTCTTGTTCTGGGATTATATTCAATCTGGCAGAATCTTTCTCAGTCTGATTTAGATGTTTCACTAATTTATAACCTATTTCTGTCTTCCATACATATCATGTTCTACTGAGCTTATAAATTTATCCCATGACTCCTGATGGGATTTTCTTATAATGCTTTTAGCAATTCTCCTTTTCATTTTATATTCTTCATAGGATTCTTCTGTTTTCAGTCGTAAGTATGTATGATATGCTTTTTGTTTTTCATTCACTGCATTTTGTATATTCGCATTCCAAGTTCTCAAGCCCTTCCTATTCCTTATTCTATTTTTCTTTCCTAATATCTCATTTGCTGTTTTATGTATTACATTTGATATATTTTCCCATTCAATATTTATATCTTCTGACGTCGCTATCTCTGATATATATTTATTCATTCTGCTTTCATAATGTTGTCTAATACTTTGATCTTGTAATAAATATATTTTATATACTTCTTCTTGGTTTCTTTTGTTCTTTATGTTATTTTTCCGCCATTTAGCTATTATGTTTATTTTGCTTATCACGAGATAGTGATCAGAGTATATATCGCTGCCTCTATGTACTCTCACATCTTTTACCAAGGCTCCTAGCTTGTTGTTTACGATTAAATAGTCAATTATTGATCTTGAGTTATATCCACTTCTTGTATATTTATGTATGTCCTTTCTCTATTTATTATAAATCTCCAAATTTGGAGCCCTATTTTACAAGTGTATATTAGGGATGTAGTTACATATAAAAGAAAAATGAATATACATATAATTACAAAATATAAATGAAACAAAAATAACAAATGAACGAAACAAGAACAAATGAAATTAAAACTTATGAAATAAGTAGAAATACAAGGAATTACAATGTGGTGAAAATAACATTTACTAATGTTTTAAACGCTTTGTAACATTTCCGTTTAAGTATTTTATTTATTGGGGAATTGTTCCTCTTAAATTATTTGAAACAATAATAAATGTATGTGGCGCATAAAATTTGATTTTTACGTTCACTTTCATTGGTTGAATGAAACAAATTGGCTCACAACAACAAACGGAGGTTCTCTGTTACGTAATGGTGAAGTGAGACTCCTGTTAGATGTGAATTTGTGTGATGGATTCCATTTGCTGCAGCATTCCAGACGCATCGCGCATATTTCCATGTTGGAAACTTGTGTCTCCTCAAATATGTAAACTGCGTAACATAATCCAGCTCCAGTTTGTTAGGTCAATAGGTTATTTTATCACAATGCTATACATTGTGTATCAACATCCCATTACTGGATATTTTCATTTATTCCTTTTTCCCTCTATTTTTAAATTGGGTCACCTTCATTCAACATTTGAACGTAAATAATTAAATGCTAAATATATACATTTTATTTCGTGGTTGATTAATTAAGAACAAGGATTGGAAGCAATCAAGATGAGATTTTTAAAGAAATATAGCAGGATATACTCTGCTGGACAAGAAAAGAAATGAAGATGTAAGAAATTACTAAATATTTTCAAACTTACAGATTGAATAGTTAAATATAGGAACGCCTGAAAGAACATGTTAATAGAATGCCACAAGAAAGATTTCCAAAATGATTGCTGAATTATAAACCCGGAAGGAGAAATGTTGGACGCCCATGCAAAAGATGGTCTAAACAATTTTAACAAGTCTAGCTTTTATGAAACCGGAACGAGCCTACAGGCTTAATCCTTGGACGAAGAAGAAGAAGATTAATTAATTACTACTCATTCATAAAAGTGTCTGTCTAAATTATCTGGCGGCACTGTGGCCCTGGAATCGCCTCATCCTCTAACGGAAATGAGTACCAGACGTTTGTTTCTTGAGTAAAGGTGGCCGTCACCCAAGATTTACAACTCGGTTGACATATGATGCCGATTGTCTGGAAAAGGTGGGCATTAACCTCCTACTACCCCATGGATCTATAAGGATTTGTAGTGGGATCATTCTTCCTTTCTTTACATTTATATCCTCAAGTGCTTCAATGAGGTATGCGATGGCCAAACTGTATTGGCCTATTTAAAATTTGATTTAGACTCAACATTTTTTTATATCTAAAAATACTTGTAGCCTATATTTTTTAAAGCTTTACATATATACATATTACAAATTTTGCTGTTGAAGCCATTTTCCCGTTTACAATCTGCATCCTTTTGTAGCAAGGACATCTTCTTATTGAAATCTTTTTGCAGAAACTTTTTTTGTCTTCTCCGAATACATCTTCCAATTTGTGTCCATTGAAATATATTTAAACCATCATTGTTGTTGCATCCTTACTAGGGGTCCAAACCATTTAGCATCTTCTTTTCAATTCCATCTATCACATTCTTCTTCTGTTTTCATTCGTCTCCTAATTTCTCCATTCTTTGCAATCTTGATGCCACAGACTTCAGTTACATAAATATACATACAGCAAGCTTTGGAACTTTAAGATAAATTAAATGCTGTATTCTGTTACCCAGTCATAACCTGCTCTATATTGACACGAGCGTATGATGTCACACGTTGTTCTCAACTCAGGGTGTGGATTGCACAACCGAATTCTAAACTACGACCCCGGTTTTCATTTTATATTGTTTCTGTAACAACTATAAACAACTGAAATCCACAGAAATTGTTATGAAAATATGGTCATGATTTTTTTCGAATGGAAATGTTATTATACCCTCCAACAGTTCCTACAAGAACAGAGGTGAGGATGATTAATACAATGAACCCATCAAAGTTAATGTATAAGACATTAGTAAGTATTATATATTTAATTCGTTAAATTTAGAGTAAATCAAAATACAATATAAATATTAATTGTATTGTATTCATAACTTGTAATCGTTTATATACATATTGTAATTTAGATTTAAGACTATTTTTTTTTGTTTGTATTTTTTTTAACCTGGTTGAGTGATAGACAAGGCCTTAAGGCCTTAACTCTGCCAGGTAAAATAAAGCTATTATTATTATTATTATTATTATTATTATTATTATTATTTGATTTGAGGGAAGTAGATTATACAGGGAATGATTGGAAAGCATTAGCTCAGGATAGGGATGTATGGAGAGCTTATGTCCGCGCGGCCATGAACCTACGGGTTCGATAGTGCCAGTGAGTAAGTAAGTAAGTAAGTAAGTAAGTAGTATTATTATTATTATTATTATTAAGTACTAATGGAGCAATTTTTTGAATCGTTGTAAGAATAAAACAATTATTTCATCTCAATCCTTCTATAACTCTCGTGAATCATCAATGGAGAGGGGCTGATAGAACTATTATAGAGATTACAGAATTACAAAATGAAAATAATATTTCTGTGATAGATTTTGAGATAATTACAAATAACAAAATTGGAGAGGCTAATGCTTGAATAAGAAAATGTTTTAGGGAAACCTCTATAGTAAAGATATTTTAATGATTTGTTATGAGAGGAATAAATGTACGCAGACATTTGTTTTTGCAGTTAACAGCCGTAGATTTTCAGTTTTTATGTTGTTATGTCCACCGCTGTGGTCTCGAAGTAGCACGCAGCGGGTCCTGCTTCCGTTCTCGGTTGGGACAAACTTCCTGGGTGAGGTTTTTTCCAGTTTTTTTCCTGACTTGTAAGACAAATGTCAGGTAGCTTTGAAGCCCAAAAGGTCCCCAAACATCATCTGGCCATCATCATCGTCATCCCTGGTGTGGAAAACAACGGGAAGCTACCACACCTAAATTCTGTAGTAAAACTGCAAAGCACAGAAAAAAATGCTATGATTACAGTGAAAGGCCTGCCCTAGGGTAGGACACAATGGAATAGAATAGAATAGAATAGTTATTATGGAAACATTAAAATTGGAAAACCGGGGGGCTGTGCAATCTACTCGTTGGGCCATAACAAAGAAGTTCAAATTTATTATTTAAAAAAATCGGGGATATTTACACTATAAACAAAAACAACGAAAGGAACAATGTTAAAGTTTTATAAGGTAATGGCAGTTGCCATTGGGACATATGCATCAGAGAATTGGGACATGAACTGATCAGACAGAAGATTAATAGAAACATCAGAGATGAAGTTTCTTAGATACGTTGCAGGATATATTCTTAAGAGACCACATTCCTAGTGAGACAATTACGCAAAAACTCAAAATGTTTAATCTAAATGAAAAAAATACAAAACTATAAACAAAAATGGCATGAACATATTTCAAGAATGGACTCATCTAGGCTAACAAAACAAGCACTGTTGTACCAACCTCAAGGTTATAGAGATGTGGGACGTCCTAGAATACGATAAAGTAAACTAATACAGGCCTCAGGAGGCCCTTGGGGTAGTAGGAGGTTAAGGCTCCCACTATTTCTGGACAATAGGCACTTGATGTCAACCGAGTTGTCAGCCCTGCGTGACGGCCGCCTTTACCCCCAGAACAAGCGTCTGGTACTCATTTCCGTTAGAGGCTGAGTCAACCCCAGGGCCATAGTGCCGCCAGAAGGTTTGGGTCAGTTTAAAAATCCTGACCCCACCGGGACTTGAACCCTCGACCTTCCTAGAATACGATGGGAACATGAATTCTGAGAGCGAAACAGGCAGACGGCCTACCATGAAGATGATGATTATTATTTACACGCATATTATTACACCCCCCGATCAGAGTTCTGAAAGATATAAGAATCACATAGCGTAACAATTAAAGTCATGAGATTATGGTTCAGTACAATATTTAAATGTCTGGGGTCTCAAAGGTTTTTAATTTCGAGTGCGGAGGAGGATGACGGCTGCGTGCGTGCGTTCTGACCAGCTGGACCCGTGATGACGTCATGTCGCCACGTGGCTTGCATGATGAAGTTGTGGAGGGGTGGAACCGCGTACAAATGTTATAACTTGCTGCATCATGCTAATTCTAATTTTATGTTCTCTGTGAAAAATGAATCCACTTCTATCCCCTATTTTTTAAAATAAAATTATGTTTTAGGGGAATATACAATTTGGATACATTTCTGATGACATGACGGAGCAAAATAACAATCTATCATGTCCATAAATTACATTATCAAGTTCTACGGTTATTTTATCATTCTTTTGTACTGCCTCCGGGGATTCTACGCCGCATATCAATCTACATAAATTCATATAAAGAAAGCAAAAATTATTGTAGGAGTATGTGAATAATGACATCAGCAAATAATATATATATATAATCTCACTCAGAGCAAAAGCTTAGATCGATGGAAATGGATTTCTTGAGGAGAGCAATAATTTGTTCAAAATTGAAAAAAAAAAAAAAAAAAAAAAAAAAAAGATAAAGTCATACGAGAAAACATGAATATTAAATATTCAATAGCAGATTGTATAAGATACAAACAATTAAATTAGTATGTGCATGTACAACGAATGGAAGAAGAAAGGTTACCCAGAAAAACATTGGAATGGGGTCCACCTGGAAGAACAAAGAAAGGAAGACCTCGAAACTCGTGGATGCAATGTATAAGAATTGGAATAAGAACATGAGGACCTGAGGATATGGAGTGAATGGATAGAGACGAGTGGAGAATGAAAATAAAAATTTTTTTAGGTACAGAAAGATGTGTAAACATTGAAAGTCTGTGTATATATATATATATATATATATATATATATATATATATATATGTGTGTGTGTGTGTGTGGTGTGTGTGTGTGTGTGTGTGATATGAAAAGAAAAATGAATGCTTGAGTCGGGATTTGAACCCGAGTCTCTAAACTCTGTACGTTTAGCGCTCTAACGACCTGAGCTACCCAAGAATTCCAACACAATCATACATTTTTCTTATACATGTAGTATTCTCAATTCACACAAAAAATAGCGGAAATACCTCTTGTGTGAATTGAGAATACTACATGTATAAGAAAAATGTATGTTTGTGTTGGAATTCTTGGGTAGCTCAGGTCGTTAGAGCGCTAAACGTACAGAGTTTAGAGACTCGGGTTCAAATCCCGACTCAAGCATTCATTTTTCTTTTCATATCATATTTGCCTTCATTGCCAAATGTCAAAAATATAGTTATAATATATATATATATATATATATATATATATATGTGTGTGTGTGTGTGTGTGTGTGTGGTGTGTGTGCTTTTTAATCCGGAAAATGCTTAAAATTTTAATGAGAAGTTGACGTAAAAAAACATAAAATAAGTCATATTATCCTTGGAATATGTATCCTATCATTGCTCCCAACTCCTTTCAAAAAACGTTAAACTGAAAATATATAAAACTATTATTCTACCAGTTATATTATATGGGTGCGAAACATGGTATCTTACTTTAAGGGAGGAAAGGAGATTACAAGTATTTGATAATAAAGTACTTAGGAAAATTTTTGGACCAAAGAGAGATGAACAGACAGGTGAATGGAGAAGACTTCATAACAATGAACTACATGGTCTTTATAGGAAGCCAGATATAATAAGAACAGTTAAGTCTCGTAGACTGCGATGGGCAGGACATGTTGCACGTATGGGGAATGAAAGACTTGCATGGAAGCTTCTTGTAGGAAAGCCAGAGGGAAAACGCCCAGTTGGTAGACCAAGAATGAGGTGGGAGAATAACATTAACTATGATTTGAGGGAAGTAGATTATACAGGGAATGATTGGAAAGCTTTAGCTCAGGATAGGGATGTATGGAGAGTTTATGTCCGCGCGGCCATGAACCTACGGGTTCGATAGTGCCAGTGAGTAAGTAGGTATGAATCATTGCTAAAATAGCCAACTTATGAAAAATACGCTAACAAAAAAAACGAAGACGCCAAGTACCTATTTTATATAATATACCAACCTAATCTAAGTTAACCCACCTAATACAATAAGCTCCCTAACCAAACCTCAATAAACATGTTGATAATTAGCTGTAGCAGAAACATGAATGAACATGTTGGAAACCACATCGCGAGCACGAATGTTACCCAAGAAATATTCGATAACTATTGATATGATTGGTAATTAGTGGTCCATTATAAGAATAACAGACTGATTCCTGACATAAAATATCCCTACTTCATCTATAAATATTGTTAGTACCTTTGTTTAAGAACATTTTATGTAGACATAATACTGACCCATTTGTTTTTTGACAAAAAAAAAGTCTCCTTCCTACAATAGAAGACCAAAACTAACAATGTATTACATTTAGGTACCATAGTATAGAAAAAATGTATCAATAATATGGCCTACCCGTTCTCTATACCTTAATCCTTTATATGTTTTGTTTTGGAGATATACACCGTGGTGTAGACAGTCCCCATAAATTATATGCCTATAGGCCTACTAAAGAAAGAGTGTCCAATACCTGTCACGCAATCCGGCAAATACGAGGGGTATACAATTAATTCAAAGTTCTTCAGAGATAGGTTGGAAGGCATTGTAGTAGATGGCGGTCATATCGAGCACATGCTGTAAAGAATAGATCAAAGACAGTGGTGATAAACAATAAACTATAATTCATATAGAAATAGAATTTATAGGAACATCATTTAATGTTTTTTATTTTTATTTATTTATTTATTTTTTTATTTTTTGCACTTTACCTGCTCTGAATATTGACCTTTTTAAAATAAAATAATAACAATAACTATAATAATAATAACAATAATAATAATAATAATAATAATAATAATAATAATAACAAAAATAGTTTTATTTTACCAGGCAAAGTTATGGCCTTAAGACCTTGTCTATCATTCAACCAGGTTAGATCAAATTACAATAATTAGATTTAAAATAAAGTTGCAATAAAATAAGTTATTATATAATTTATTAACAATATAATTACTGTTTACAATATGTGCTTTCTCTTAATTTAATGAATAAAATAAAAAATGGAGTATTCGAACATTTAAATGAAAGTAAAAATACTAATGATATATATTAAACGTCTTTGTTTGAAGGAGAAACAAATGATTGTACAATCTTGACTTAAGGTGTCAAGAATGTGACAATCCCTGACATCTTAAGGGAGGCAATTGCAGAAGCAGGCAGTGGCTAATGTGAAAAAAGAAACTAGAATAAAAAGAGACCTTGTGAAGAGATATTGTTAATAGACTGTTATCTTGTGACCTAGCGTTAGATCGTTCTGCATACTGAAACATACCTTAGGGCCCAAAGGCTTTGGGCGAGGCTTAACTTATTTGTAATAAATTCTTAGATGAATGCTTTATGGAGGACAAATAATTGATGAGGCATTAACTACAATGTTAACTCACAGAACCTGTTAAGTGTGCGACATAAACCTCAGTGTTCAGAGGCGGTCGAATAAGAAACAGGATACAAAATGGCAAAAAATTACAAATTATGTTGATGGAGTACATAAGTCTAAATTTGACCCTGAAAAGTACAGTTATTATAAAACTAGATCCGTTTCTTGGATTCAGATGATGGCTCTTCAAAATGTCAAGGTGTTTTCACCTGAATGTAGGCTTCGAAACCAATTTTAACTGCGTTGTCCTCTATGTCATAGAGTCCTTGTATCTTCATGATATTTGTCATTCATTATTTACTACATCTGTTTTTCCTCGTGAATCTTTGCAACACAATATATATATATATATATATATATATATATATATATGTGTGTGTGTGTGTGTGTGTGTGTATTAAAACTTCCTTATTGCTGGTTTCATTATTCGCGGGTTAAAAAATTGCGACACAGTTCCTGTATTCCCGATTAAAAAATTGTTTATTCGCGGATCCAGTCGGTATATTATAAGGATTAGTATCCTTTATTAACGCATCGGCAACTTTTTTATTGTAATAATAATAATAATAATAATAATAATAATAATAATAATAATAGTGATAATATTAATGTTTTATTTATTCTGGCAGAGTTAAGGTCATAAGGCCTTCTCTTCCATTCTACCAGCACAAATACAAATAAATATTTTGCAAACATAGCTATACACTATACCAACTACAAAGAGTTAAAAATTCATTAAATGTTTTGCAGTGTACATTTCATGTAGAAACAACATTTTATACGATAATAATACTTACGATAATAATAATAATAATAATAATAATAATAATAATAATAATAATAATAATAATAATAATAATAATAATAATAATAATGATAATGATGATAATAATAATGATGATAATGATAATAATAATAATCATAATAGTCTAAATAAATTAAGCGAGAAACATAAATTAATATATCTACTTTACACTGGGTAATCACTGCAGGCACCTGCCAAGGCGGCTTTTAGAAAGAGTGATTCAAACCAAATGGGAAAATTAATATCAAAGTAAAACAAACCTTATTGCCACTAAGCTCGTTCGTTGTTAAAAGCCACCGCCGCAGTATTTCACGTGCCGCTATGTCCGTTGATAAATGCCGCACTCGACACGATCGGCGTTTTATTGTTTCAACATGAAATTCGTTGCAATAAAGTTTGATTGAATAACACGTGTCTCTTCTGCTTTGTTGACAATTTATCCATCCATAGTAATTCTGCCCGAAGGCAGGTCCTTCACTGCAATCGTAGCATTTTCATGCTATGCTTGCAGCTTTACTAGGGAATTGTAAGTGTGGTAGCTTCCCGTTGCTTTCCACACCGGTGAAGGATGATGACGAGGATGATAATGATGAGGAGGATGATGATGATGATGGCCATATGATTTCGGGGACCGTTTGGGCCTTAAAGTTTTCCTGACATTTGTCTTACAGGTGAGGAAAAACCCCTATAAAAACCTCACCCAGAAAAACTGCCCCGACCGGGGATCAAACCCGGGCCCGCTGCGTGACAAGGTAGCACGCTACCTCGAGACCACAGCGGTAGACGACAATTTATAATGTCGAGTAAAATGAAAGAAAATTAGTTCCGAAGAGGAAAAAATAATGTTGCCGCTTAAAGTAAAAATAGTAATGCTTGACCGTTTATATGCGTTGGCGAGTCGTTTGCGTCTATATCACGCTGTTTAAATGTTAATGAATCAAGAAATCAGAAGACAAAATAAGGAATTCTATCGCAGAATTCGCAGCTTAATATCAATCTTAATTGAAAGACCTTTTAAAAGCTGCAAAAAAAAAAGTTCTTTTAGTCCTTGTCTAAACCTGACAGTAATAATTAATAGAAATTGTTGAAAATCTCGCATTAATTGATTTCGATTATTTTTATTTTATTTCGTAACCTTGGAACGTATCCCCTATATACCCTATATTCCATATTCGTGGCATATTTGCGGAACATATCCCCCGCGAATAAATAATTTTACTACATATATATTATATATATATATATATATATATATAATTCACTGGCACTATTGAACCCGTAGGTTCATGGCCGCGTGGACATAGGCTCTCCATGCATCCCTATCCTGAACTAATGTTTTTCGATCATCTCCTGTGTGATCTACTTCCCTCAAATCATGGTTAATGCTATTATCCCACCTCATTCTTGGTCTACCAACTGGGCATTTTCCCTCTGGTTTTCCTATAAGAAGCTTCCATGCACCACTTTCATTCCTTATTCGTGCCGCATATCCTGTCCATCACAGTCTATGAGGCGTAATTGTTCTTGTTAGGCCTATATCTGGCTTCCTATAAATACCATGTAGCTCACTGTTATGAAATCTTCTCCATTCACCTGTGTGTTCATCTCTCTTATGTCCAAAATTTTACATGTTAACTTAATTCTCAAATACTCGTAATCTCCTTTTCTCCCTTAAAATAAGAATCCGTGTTTCGCATCCATATAATATTACTGGGAGAATAACAGTTTTATATATTTTTAGTTTATCAAGTTTTTAAAGAAGTTGGGACGACAAAAGTCCCTGTAATGCATAATAGCATGCATTTCCAGAATTTTGTGCCTTCGTTTAATTTCTTTGTGCATCTCATTCCTATTTTATAATTGTCGTTCCTAGGTATTTGAATTCATCTATAGGACTGTATATGTATCTTTGTGAATTGCTGCAATATATAAATTAACTCTTTGTCTTCTTCTGTGACTTCACGGCCCTTTTAATCTAATCTTACTATCCCTTGTAAAAGTCGAACATTCTTTCCTATCTTGCGCTTTTTTCGGCTTATTTCCTTGGGTTTCTCAACGCTTTATTTATCTTTTTACGGATACAAAATTGTCAATCCTATTTAAAATAACCACAAACCTGAAGGACCAGTGTATTTCTGTTTCTTTTATGACGTTCGCAATAGATTACCTAACTGGACATAAAGTGCTGCCACTGATGTTCTAAAGATTGATCCACCACGTACCTAGATATGAACCGTGCTGCCGATTCACAACATTCTGGCACGCCTTAACTAAGATTATCCCTCATTACCACTACATGAACCTCCCCGTCCCTCGTTGGTTAGTGGATCAATACCGCCGAAAGGATTGTTACAGCAACCTTGACATTACTTAGACCTACTCATCTTAATAGGTCCGCCTCCAGAAGGTGAGAGTGGAGTTATGATGGAGATGCTAAAGGCACTTCACATACCAGAGTCCCTATGTTCGTTTCACATCACTTAGATCTTAGAAGTTATCTCTTTCAGTCCCAAATTTGTATTTATTTTGAAGAAAAATTCAATTTAATACATAGAATCGATCTTTCGTAACATATTTTGAGGTTTTTAAAGTTAAAGAAAAGGGGTCCAATTAAGCCGTTTTTCTCGAGTCTGAAGTTTTTCGGGCACGTAAAAAAACCTAAAGACTAAGTTAGAGTCTCAGAGTAAAATTTAATCAGCCTTCCCATCCACGTAATACATTAGTTACCTACTAAGATGTCTCTTCGAGGCGATAAGCTAACCAGTTGTCACTCGCTGACACCTATAGATAAATGAGCGTAACTAAATTAGTTTATTATATAATATACTAATGACTCGTGCAAGGAAGCGCTTATATCACATGTGGGGATGCACTAGTATAGACAGACAAGGGTTATCTCGCCATGAGAGAAAATGAGACATTTAACAGTAATAACTGGAGAAGATATATTCAATTTAATAGTCAATAGAATATAAAGTGTTACGCAGGGACTGCATAAACTAAGCGAATTTGTTAGCATGTCGAATTTATGGTCGAATTTGGCGGGTTTACGGGATATATCTTTATTTTGTTAATTAAATCGAATGTATAGGTTATGTTGCAAGAAAACAAACATGCCGGCCTTTAGAGCAATTTTTAAGCTACGGCTTTCATGTAAACCCCACTCCTAATCGATATCCTACTCGGATATCTCTTATTTTTTGGAGAATACCTTTCGCGTTTTACTTCAATGTCATATGTCGACTTACATTGCGAAAAATGAAAATTACGTCCGATAGAGCAATTTTTAAATGTTTGCTTCAGGATAACCCTTACTGTTAATGGTCAGATTTTGCTGGTTAACAAACTCGATCTAATTGAGTGTTATATGCAGAAAAGAGACAAAATATGCGATCGCTAGATAGTCAAGAGTCATATATATTTATTTTATTTAGCTGGTTTCACAATGTTTCAAAATATCTTCCTGCTCCCAATTAATCTACTGTTATTCCAACCTCTATTGTCCATTCTTTTTTTCTCTCATGCTGCTCAAACCACCATCAATCCACGTTATTTTTGGCTTTCATCTTCTTATTCTTCTACCAAGTGGCACCCATACTAGTATTTTTCTTGGGAATCTGTCTTATGCCGTTCTTTTTACATGACCATAACATTTTAACTATTTGTTTTTTTTTTAAATCCACAACTGAAGTTCGAACATGCATCTTTTGTTTAATTATGCTGTTTCTTATTTTATCTCTTCTAGAAATTCCAAAAATAAATTTCTACAGAATTAAATTTAATATATATCATCTGGTATCATGACAGCTGCCGCGGTCTTCCGGAAACCAAACGCCATTCCTCTCTGTCCATCCATTGATCTTCCTCCAATCCTCTGATATTCATAGCTGCTTGTACCCCTTCTATCCAAGTTTTCTTCGGTCTTCCTCTATTCCTCCTTCCTATTGGGATCCATTCCATAACAATTTTAGGCAATCTTTGCTCTGACATTCTTTTGACATGGCCATACCATTGTAATCTTTTCTTTTCTATAATCTCTATGATGTCCGATTCCTCTTGTACACCCATAATTTCCCTTACTTATTTATTTCGTATTCTATCCATTCTAGATTTTCCAGTTGATTATCTTAAAACATCCATATCTGTACTTAAAATTCTTTTCATTTCCCTGGTAGGAATTTTCCGAACTTCAGCCTCATATGTTAAAACGCTTTGAATTATGGTTCGATACATTTGTAATTTTCTATTTTTTTTGTAATATTTTTGCTCCACGAAACAGAGTTTAAAGTATTTATTGCTTGTTTGCGATTCTACTTTCAATTTCCACTGTGTTGTCGCCTGAATGGTCTAAGTTTGTTCCTAAATAAGTGCATTCAATACTAGGTTTTAGTTCTTCTCCATTGTTGAAATTTATATTTTCCATTTCTTCTCCTATACACAGATAATATATATATATACCAGATTACGTTTATATAACACTTTGGCTAGACCAGTGTTGACCTATGGTAGTGAAGCGTGGACACTAAAAAAAAACATGAAAGCAGAATAACGGCTTGTGAAATGAGATTCATGCGCAGAACAGCGGGTTACACCAGATGGGATCGGAATAGGAACACCGATATCTTAAAAGAATTGAAGACTACGCCAATTTTGGAATATATTAAACAGTACCAACTAAATTGGAAACACCATCTTGAAAGAATGAGTTCAAATCGGATCCCCAAAGCTGTTTATAATTATATACCAAGAGGACGAAGATCACTGGGCGTCCTATGAAACGCTGGAGGGAAAATTTTCGATAGGATCGTAACAGGCCTTGGCCTAATACTTGGAAGGAAGAAGAAGAAGAAGATATATATATATATATACACACACACACACACATATATATATATATATATATATATATATGTACACACATACACACACATATATATATACATATACATATATATATATCCATCCATAGTAATTCTGCCCGAAGGCAGGTCTTTCACTGCAATCATAGCATTTTCATGCTATGCTTGCAGCTTTACTAGGGAATATATATATATATATATATATATATATATATATATATATTGTCTTGGTGATTTTCGATGTGTGTACTATGTGGGATAGTTAAAGAATTTATTTTTTTAACTTTTCTTGAGAGCAACCTAAATAAATATATTCTTTCGAAATACGTTAAAATTAAGAAAAAGAAAAAGGCCGGTAAGAAAAAAGAGTAGAAAATGCAGAAAAACATAAAGAACAAATCTGATTTTACATAGTTCATAGTTGGAATTTGATTCCTTGAAAAAAAAAAAAAGATGAATAGTTAAATTTGTGATATTGTGTGTTAGTGATGTAGGCAGCTGTTAGCGTATACTCACATTGTCTGAGCTGATGTAGGTGTCGCTTTGGCAGAATTCCTCAAATGATTTCCTGTTTACTTGTAAGTTGCACATTTTTATGTCTGATCAAGGTCTGCGTACCAAGATAGGATTAAGTGACATCTTTATTACAGAGTTCAATATTGAAATGTTGCTGCCATTTCAGTTACTTTAACACCTAGTATATTCCCAGGTGTCCATACAGGATGGATACAAACGATTAGAAGTTGCTACGGGATGTTTGATAAGTATTTTGAAGCAAGGAATCCATGTTCACGACCGGGTTTGAACCCGTGAAACTCAGAACCCAAGGCGATCATGACAGCCGCTAGTTCACCGGAACTGCCCTAATCTAAAACATAGTAACAATTTCTTTGAAACCCTTACTATTAATTTGACCAATAAAATAATATTTATTTGAAAATAAATCAGTCACACTATATTCTTCAACAAGTAGAATCTATCGTCTGATTTTTCTGGTTTTCGGAATATATGAGATTCATGCGCTCGAACTGCTGCATATACTCTACTTGACCATCAAAGGAATGAAGATATTTTTAAGAAACTCCACATGCAACTATAGAAGAAAAGATATCCACCTACAGAGACAGAAGGCTGTAACATGTATCCAACTTGGATCCCTAATGCAGTTCTTCGGTATCGCCCACGAGGACGACGATGACCTGGACGTCCACAAAAACGATTTTTAGACCTTGTCTAGTTGAGACCGAAATATGTCAGCATTGGTCTATTCATGAATGGTGAATGATGATGATCTTCACTCACTAACTAACTAACTCACTGGCACTATCGAACCGTAGGTTCATGGACGCGCGGACATAAGCTGTCCATACATCACTATCCTAGCTAATGATTTCCAATAATTCCCTGTATAATCTACTTCCCTCAAATCATAGTTAATGTTATTATCACACCTCATTCTTGGTCTACCAACTGGGCGTTTTCCACCTGGTTTTCCTAGAAGAAGCTTCCATGCACTCTTTCATTCCCCATTCGTGCCACGTGTCCTGCCAATCGCAGTCTACGAGACGTAACTGTTCTTATTATAATCTGGCTTCCTATAAATACCATATAGTTCACTGTTATATAGTCTTCTCCATTCAACTGTCTATTCATCTCTCTTTGGTTCAAAAATGTTTCTAAGAACTTTATTCTCAAATACTCGTAATCTCCTTTCCTGCCTTAAAGTAAGAGTTCATGTTTCGCATCAATATAATATAACTAGCAGAATAATAGTTTTATATATTTTCATTTTTACGTTTTTTGAAAAGAGTTGGCAAGTCAATAGTCTCTGTAATACATAATAGCACGCATTTCCAGAATTGAGCCTATATTTAATTTATTTGTGCATCTCATTCTTATTTGTGATTATTGTTCCTAGGTATTTGAATTCAGCCACTTTCTCAAAATTTCCCTCATATGTCATTAGCTGTCCATTTCCATTATATAATATATTTCTATGTGTGACCATATATTTAGTTTTATTGATATTTACTTCGAGTCCCAATTTCTTAGTGTTACTCAATAGTGTGTGTGTGTTGGCCTTTGGTATCTCCTCGCTATCGCCTAATAGTTAAATCATATGTATCCAGTTACTCGTACCTTGCGAGAATACAAGGTGTGGCGTAGGAGATGTTTTTTAGTCAATCGCCACGAGATGCCAGCTGGATTGTTAGCCTTGCATAAGGGCAGGCTTTATCCCCAGAACATTGTCAGGTGCTATTTTATTTGGACAGTGAGTCGACCCTGGTGTCATGGAGGTTTAGTTTAAAAAAAAATCCTGATCCCCCCTGAATATCCGGCATGCAAGGTGATATATATAAATAAATATCTTCAACTCGTGTCCAACTCAGAGTCGAAATGAGATGAGCCCCTATATATCCATCCATAGTAATTCTGCCCGAAGGCAGGTCCTTCACTGCAATCATAGCATTTTCATGCTATGCTTTGCAGCTTTACTAAGGAATTATAGGTGTGGTAGCTTCCCGTTGCTAGAGATCTGTTAATGACAAGGGTGCCGGCCGACCACCTCTGGTGCACCATCACAGGGGCAGATGAGCGAAATGAAATGAAATGGATGAAATGAGTATGGAGAAAATGGTGGAATGAAATTGTGGCAGGAATAACGGGAGAAACCCCGAAACAAACCTGCCCAAGCTGCGTTTCGTCCACCACGAAACCCACATGGAGCGACCGAGACTCGATTTCGGAACCCCAGCGGTGAAAGGTAATATATATATATATATATATATATATATATAGGCCTATATGATTTCAGGACCCCAGCAATGAAAGGTGGACGAAACGCAGCTTGGACAGGTTTTTCTCGGGGTTTCTCCCGTTTTTCCTGCCCAATTTCATACCATCATTTTCTCCATATATATATATATATATATATATATATATATATATATATATATATATATATATTTCGATGTTACAATTACATTTTCACATTAAGGAATGAAAACCAAATGCATTGCTTAATGCTAAATTTAATTGTAATATCGAAATGGAAAAGCGTTACTGTTATAAAGTAAAATATTCTCATTAAAATTATATTTTTTTATAGAAACCGTAAGATAGCATACGGGCGTCCCACTGCCCCTTACAATTGAGAATTGTATATAAAGAAAAAAAATTGTTTGCAGTTGGATGCGTGGATAGAGAAATTGGTAAATTGGTATTGCGCTAACGAATATGGTTAAAAGTCGCGGATCCAATTCCCATTCAGGCATATAGGCCTATATATGTATATAAAAGTTACTATAGATATTTATATACTATAGTAATTATGCCCGAGGGCAGGTCTTTCACTGCAATCATAGCATTTTCATGCTATGCTTTGCAGCTTTACTAAGGAATTATAGGTGTGGTAACTTCCCGTTGCTTTCCACACCTGTGATGGATGATTTTCGGGGACCATTGGGCCCTAAGCTTCCTAACATTTGTCTTACAGGTGAGGAAAAACCCCGAAAAGAAACCTCACCCAGGAGCGTCTACCCACCGGGAATCGAACCCGGGCCCGCTGCGTGACAAAGCAGCACACTACATCGAAACCCCAGCAGTGGATATATATATATATATATATATATATATATAAGTGTTTGAATTGGATTCGCCTGGTAGTGTAATGGATATCACACTGAGGTACAGACTCAGAGATCCGGGTTCGAATCCCGTCCAGGCATTTATTTTTCTTATCATACCATATTAAGCTTGCATTGCTCAATGTTAAAGATTTAATTATAACATCGATAAAGCGTCACTGCTATAAAGTAAAATAAATATTCTCTTTAATTTGCTTATTTGATATAGTCAGCTACTAGATGGCAGTGAAGACAGTGTTCTCGCGACATCTAGTAATAATGGAGAGTATAATACATATATAAGAAAAATAAGTGTTTGAATTGGATTCGCCTGGTAGTGTAATGGATATCACACTGAGGTACAGACTCAGAGATCCGGGTTCGAATCCCGTCCAGGCATTTATTTTTCTTATCATACCATATTAAGCTTGCATTGCTCAATGTTAAAGATTTAATTATAACATCGATAAAGCGTCACTGCTATAAAGTAAAATAAATATTCTCTTTAATTTGCTTACTTGATATAGTCAGCTACTAGATGGCAGTGAAGACAGTGTTCTCGCGACATCTAGTAATAATGGAGAGTATAATACATATATAAGAAAAATAAGTGTTTGAATTGGATTCGCCTGGTAGTGTAATGGATATCACACTGAGGTACAGACTCAGAGATCCGGGTTCGAATCCCGTCCAGGCATTTATTTTTCTTATCATACCATATATATATATATATATATATATATATATATATATATATATATATATATAACATATACATATTAGAGAGAGAACTCGTGTGATAATGTGCTGTGTACGAAAATATTGCATGAGAGTATATGTGAAAGTGTTATGGTGTCAATACTCGCAACTAACGGCCGTATCAAGTAGTGCTATAGGACGAGGGTTAACGCGGGGTGACACTCTTTTGTTTCCAGAAGAGGGGATGGCAAGTTTATCGGCCAGCTGGTCGGTAAGTCTCTACCGCCAGATGATGGCACGACGATGACAAATAAAGAATAGTGCATATGGGAGCAGGGGCAGGGATTGTCAATCAATGGAAACCACCCACCCACTAACAGGCCGGTTTCCAATGTGACACATGATCTGTAAAGAGAAATTAGGGGAGGTAACCATGTTATTGTCAAGTTTTGGTAAGTTAATGTAACAAAATATTGGTTATCTATTTAGCGTGTGTTTAAGCCGTTTTACATCATTTGTCAAATATATTACGAATCTACTCTACATTTAGGCAGCCTTTAAAACTGTTCCCTTCTTCTTCTTCTTCTTCTTCCGAATGCAGTATTGGGTGATGATGCCCGTTCTGCGACTACAAAAACTGATCTTTCCATCGGTTGAAGGGTCTTCCGAGGTCTCTTTTGCATTTAGGGTTGAGGTGGTAAATCATCTTTGGTAAACGGGAATTTGATATTCTCTGGACGTGTTGGAACCGTTTAATCTGATAATTTTGTATATGTTCAACCATTTCCCTACTATTCCACTGCATCCTTATCTCATCACTTTTCATTCTACCCCTTAATGAAAACTGTTCCCATCAGTGTAAATATTATATAATGTTATAATTATATAATTTTAAAATTTTAGAAGAGTTATAGCCGTAAGGCCTTCTCTTCTACTCTCAATAGGCACAAATATATACAGCACAGACTACAATTATTATTAAACATACATCCGTATCTATTTTGATCAAAATCTTGTTAATTTGATATAAGAAAAAGTCTATGAGAGTTTAATCTCAGCTAATTCCTCAGAAAGTCGAATTAATGGCCTTTTTGTAGGTTTATGGGATATGTCTTACTTTTGTTAATTAAATCCTATGTATTCAGTTTCGTTGCCTGAAAAAAAGACATGACGGTCACTGACCGATTTTTAAATTTTGGCTTTCTGGTAGACTCCTACTTCTAATGATCAGATTTCTTGATTTTTGGGCAAATCCATATACCGAGTTTCGTTTCGAAAAATCGAAAATTCCAGTAGCTAGATCTATGTGTAAATTTTCACTTCCAATTAACCTTAACTCCTAATGGCCTGATATTGTTGGTTAATGATCTCGTCCATATTTTTATAATTTGTTTATATATGTCAAGTTTGGTTCCGAAATGAAACAAAAATTTTAATATCTAAAGCGATAATAGGCACAGACATACACTCAAACGCATATATATATATATATAGGCTATAACTTCATTTTTGGTGGGTTCGTTTATTTAAAAGAAAATTGAAAACTACCTCAATTCATTAGGAATTCGCAAAAAGGAAAGAAATACTGTAATATACTGACCATTACACTTATCAAAAATATTACGTATGTTAGATGAACCAATCCATTCAGATTTATTTTTTCATGCTATGATAAATATAGTAGCATGCTATTTTGTATTGATAAGTAACTAGAATTTACCAGTCAAATGGACTTAACTCCTTAGGGAGTGTAATCGTGTAGACTTATCTAAGACATATGCCAACAGCGAATTTTCACAAATGTTGAAACCATTTTAGAAAAATATTATTTCATAGGCCTATCTGTCTTTGACTTCTCTGGAAGGAGAAATTGACAGTCTGCACTCGCACCCTCGTTTACGCTGTCATACATCATTATCTGATCAGCATTAAAAATAATTCAAAATGTCTGCAGATCTATTTTATAGACTATAAGACTAGCAAATACTCGGCGTGTTCTGGTATGCCTAAATAAGTTAAATGTATTTTTATGTTCATATGAATAATTAAAAAGAAAAATAATTATAAATTTACATCGTAATTATTTTTAGATACCCCGTGCTGATTACCCGGCGTTGCCCAGGAATCTACTTATCCCGATCTTCTTGGCATAAATGAACTGATAGACAAAAAATAGTTATTGTGAGTTATCCGTAAAAGATAAACATATGTTGTAGCGGTTGTAGATTTTTTTATATTCAATTCTGTGTATATTAATTTGGTGGATTTGTTATGGTTTAGGCAGCCTAAGCCATTTAAGCGTCCAGAAAGTTACTTTTTTAGTGCACCAATAACCATTTTATTCATAGCTCCGGCCTTATAATACGTAGGATAATATGTTATATGTATTAATTGTCCCAGAAAAATTATTTAAATGACGAAAAATAAACTTCAAATCGGTCAAGTAATGTTTGAGTCCATAAAGGACAGACAGACAGACAGACAGGCAGGCAGGCAGGCAGGCAGACAGACAGACAGACAGACAGGCAGGCAGGCAGACAGACAGACAGACTCACACTCATTTTTATGTACTCGTATAAAAATAAACAACTTTTCTCTCATAGCAACAAACTATACTATGACATACTATTCTATAATAATTCTGCCCGAGGGCAGGTCTTTCACTGCAGTCATAGCATTTCCATGCTATAATTTTGCAGCTTTACTAAGGGATTATACGCGTGGCAGCTTCCCGTTGCTTTCCACACCGGTGAGGGATTATGATGATAACGATAGGATGATGATGATAACGATAGGATGATAGTGATGATGATGAGGGCCGATGGGCCCTGACATTTGTCTTATAGGTGAGGAAAAAAACCCGAAAAAACCTCACCCAGGCGCCTATCTCGACCGAGAATCAAACCCAATCTTCTTCATCTTCCTTCCAAGTATTAGGCCAAGGCCTGTTACGATCCTATAGAAAATTTCCCCTCCAGCGTTTCATAGGACGGCCCAGTGATCTTCCTATGAAACGCTGGAGCCAATCATGCCACATAATAGACTGTAAACGGACAGGATCACACATTAACTGTTTTAAATGTATATACATTGAAATACTATTTCATAAATAACTATGTTTAGAATTAGTGAATGGCAAAAAAAAAATGTATTCTGTTTGGGTGGAGAATTAAAATGCCCCCAACCCTTTTTGGTCCTCGCAAAGCTCGCACCAATATTGGTTTGGCTGTTAACGATGCCCTTATCTCCATTTTAGCACAAATAACTCTAAATTTGGAATTTTCTACCAAAACCAGACAAGTCCAGAGTGTTATGAAAACGATTGTGGTATTTTTTTTCACATTTTTAAGTAGGAGAATTAAAATAATTAATTACTTTCAAATTGTACGGAAGACAGATTCATTTTCATAAATTTAATTACTTTAAATTGTGCTGAAAACGGCATAAACTTCTTTTCATGAAGTTTTGGAGTTGCCTGGTTTTGGAAGCAAGTTCCACAATATTGTAGTTTGGAATTAATCCTTTTCTTGTGAAGAATTATTGGTCTCATATAATTTAAGAGAGGTCATCTATCATGAAGATAATAAGGTAGCGAGAGGATATCTCTAAATAGAGGTGTTTATTTCGTAGTATGACTGTGCACATTGTATTCATGTTAACCATGGCTCCTTCACCTGTCTCAAGATTTATAGTAGTTATATGAAGAAATACTATCTCATTTAATAAAGAATTATGCACCTACAATACCATTCTTCATGCTTGATGATTTAATACCTGTTGAAACGTTACAACTTATCTCATTTGCAGTTATTGTAAGTAAACATGTACTGTAATTGAAGACATCAATGTGATGTAAACATAATAAAGTTAGTTTTAATGACTCCTTTAATAATGTAAGTTGGCCATGAACACATACTGATCGCGATCATTTCTGAATCTATTTACATTCACTACTTGAACAGGTTGAAGAATGTTAATTCTTGTAACTTTTTTTGTTTAAAATTCAGTCTGACAGACCAAACAAGTTGTTTCATTTTTCATATTACAAAACAAAAATGAGACAAAAAAATTAATTAAACATTGTCTGAACTCTGCAAACGCATGCTACTATGCAATATACGTACTCTTGTCATCCCAAATTATCTGAAAAGAATTGAAACAAGTAAACGATTATTCTTCTAGTTATGTGGTTGCGAAATACGGTATCTTATTTTAGGGGAGTAGAATAGATTGTATGTATGTGAGAATGAAGTAGGCCTACTTGCGAAACGCTTTCGTCCGAAGAGAGACGGAAGGGGAGATGAATAAAACTACATAACAGCTACATGATCTTTATGGGAAACCAGACATAATAAGGAGAAAACTTAAAGTTTTATATACATATTTATTACAATATAAATTGGTAACAGCTGTTTCTGTACTTTGTACCGTACCTTCTTCAGACATAAATATGAGTTTATATAAGAAAAAAAAAAACTCCATGGCGCGATAGACATAGAAGGCCCTTGGCTTACCAGCCGGCTGTTGGCCTCACATCTACATATGTTAATCACAGACGTAGACGATCATCCTGCCAGTATAGGGGTGACATGCGGTCAGAATGTCGGGTCCCCAGCCGTTATAGCTGGCTTTCTCAACTTGGAGTCACTACTTATTGTAGCTACCCAAATTCCTCACGATGCTGGGTGGGCACCGGTCCCATACTGGTACAAATCACATGAGAAAATGTCTTCCTCTATGGAGACTCGAAGCAGCGCAAGTCCCGTAGTTCCGCGCCAAGGCTTCTTGCCTTGACCACTCGGCTACGGTGTGGGACTATATATAATAACAAAATTCATTCATTGGTAATCATGTCTTAAAAATGTACAAAATACCAAAACAGGTGTTACAAATTTATATTGTAATAAATATGAAAATCATATAAAAGTTTGTTTTATTTTTATTTAATTAAATTAATATGGAGTTTCATTAAGTAAACGTCAAATCAATTAATTATATAATTGATATATATCAATAAGGACAGTTATGTTTTGGACTGTAATGGACAGGACATGTGACACAAATGGGGAATGAAAGATGGGCATGAAAAATTGCTTGTAGGAAAGCCAGAGGGAAAACTCCCGGTAACTAGATCAAGATTTAAGTTCAATAATATTAACTTTAATTTGAGGAGGTAAATTATTTGGAAAATGATTGAAAAAATAACTCTGGATTGGAATAGGCTTATATGGAGATTTGTGTCCACGCGGCCATGAACCTCCGGGTTTGTTTTAGTGCCTGAGTATTAGTTAGTTAATATAGTCGGCCGCTGTAGGCTAGTGGTTATGTTCCTTGCCTCTAGTTCCGAGGGATGCGAGTTCAAACCCGGCCGCGGTCGATGGATTTTTAGGATTGAAAAATCCAAGGAACAAGTCCTCTGGGAAGGACTTTAAGCCATGGGTCCTTAGTCTGAAAATTTTCAGACTCGTAAAAAACCAAAAGTCTGAATAAAAGGCCTATGTGCAAAATTTTCCGACCATTTCCCATCGAATAATACATTAATTACCCACTAGATGTCTCACCTCGCAGACATATATAGGTAAATGAGCGTAACTAACTTAACTTGGTCAATAAGTTCCCATTAGGGAGCACCCTAATCCCGGCAAAGGGGAGGAAAAGGGCTTAAGAAGAATAATTCGTTATTAATCATACTGATGTAAGCTCTGTTAAGTTTCATTATTGTTAATATTGTTGTTATGAGTTGACAAATGTGTGATGTAATGTAATGTAAATCCATCGCGATGGAAGATTCTGAATTTGTTAATGAACACTTTTTTGTCCTTGGCTACGTCGCATCACCCTATCCTCCCTACTATGTAGTGACTCTGGTTTGGACTTCAGAATGGCCACTGATGGTGTAACTTTTCAGTAACATCATATAACAGTGCAACCCTATCCAGTACGGTTACAGAACGTGGAGAGAGACGCACTAGCTCAAGTGTTACCAGCCTGCGGATTTCAAAATTCGCCGTTTCCTTGGGAAACGTCCAAAAAGTGTTGTGTTTTTAGATTAGATTTTTTATTCAGAATAAATTTTTGTAATTAGTATTGTCAGCCGAATGAGCAAACGCTTATGCTAGGATTCAGTTTATTACAGCTTTTAATATACGTAGAAAAGATGCATTATGAAGTTACATTTAATGAGAGATGAAAAAGACAAAATATAAATATAGGATCTAGTATCTCAAAAGAAGAAAAACCCTAAAATAGAAAAATTAATTAATGCAAAAGAGAATTGTAACAAACCAATAAATGATATATTGATATCAAACTGCAAAGAAATAGAAAATCATCCTGAACATGATATATTTAGGTCCTTTTTCTGAATCTGTTCTTAAGTCTCAAGATTCCCTTGTCAGTCTCACAGTTGTTTTGGTCCTTCCTTGTTCCTGAATCCTTTAGGTTGGTACATTTTTTAGTCGGTTTGGTCCATTCTCTACAACGATGTTTTGTTCCTTGAATTTTATTCGAGGAATGTGAAATTCTCCTGGAGAGGTTACAAACATTTCGCAAAGTACTTCCAATGCTGGTGGATTACTAATTTATAGCCTACTGGACAGGCTTATAATGACATTTACTCCATTCCTGATGTGACAGTTATACCTCTATGACTCAGTCTCCTGTGTTAGATCAAGTAACACCACGGTTGGGATTCAGAAAGGAGAATTTCAGACGGAAGTAATTTCACTACCCTTTTGTAACCTAAAATTTATAGGGTATAAAATAAAATTTGGATTAAAAATGAATATAAAAATACAAATATTTAATAGAAAATAATACAATTATACGTAATTATTATTTAGAAAATAACAAATTAAAGGCGTATAAAATTGCAAAAAAAGTAGGAATTACATTTAATCAATAAACCTGTTTCTAGTATGGTCTGTTACTATTTCGGTACCAGTGGAGCATTATTTCAATTTCAAAACCTCTTATTGTTATCTCTCTATTACAAAACCTATCTTTAAATTCCAATCTAGCTTGTAACACAAGCTTTTAAGCAGAGTCTGGAGCCGGGCCCAAAATGCAGACAAGACTCATATTTCTGGAAAGTAACCACTTGTGTATTGTTCAACATAAATGCTTCAAGCTATTACTAATCTCTTCAACTTTACTATTGATATAATTTACTTTGATCATGAGAGGAATGGGAACATCCTCTATAGCACGCAAATCCAAGGTTCAAGTACTCGTTAACACAGCTAAGCAAGTTACAACAAAAAGACGTGAAAGATTTAACTAAAAATCTAGATAATATTGTTGAGAAAAGAAACAATATAATTAGCTGTCGTGATTAAATGGTTGAATATAAACATCCATCCATAGTAATTCTGCCCGAAGGCAGGTCCTTCACTGCAATCATAGCATTCTCATGCTATGCTTGCAGCTTTACTAGGGAATTGTGTATGTGTGGTAGCTTCCAGTTGCTTTCCACACCGGGTGAAGGATGATGGTGATGATGATAATGATAAGGATGATGATGATGAAGATATGATTTCGGGGACCGTTTGGGCCTTAAAGTTTTCCTGACATTTGTCTTACAGGTGAGGAAAAACCCCGATAAAAACCTCACCCAGAAAAACTGCCCCGACCGGGGATCGAACCCGGGCCCGCTGCGTGACAAGGCAGCACGCTACCGCGAGACCACAGTGGTGGACAATATAAACATAATAGAACAGAATATAACACGAACAGTCGTCGATGTTAGTTATAAAAAAAAATTCATACACTCATATTTAAAGTCCTCAGCCATTCCAACAGAATAAATCTTCTTCTAACAGCTTCTTCCTCGGAAATTCAAAGTTGAACAGTCCTTGGCCAGGGATCTTCCTCAGATCCTCAGCGACCTTACCGGAACGAAACTTAGCTTACTACTGTTAATAAGACAACACTTCTCGTTGCAGACATCGGTCTCGGCGCATCGCAACTCGCGTCGAAGACGTCAAGGAGGGGAAATAAAGGAAGGGATAAAAAGGAGAGAAAAGAGAACTGAACACAATATCCACCAACACAGAGGGTATAAAATACGTCACGGCAGTAAGATTTACGTCAACACGGCACAAACCATAAAGGCGAGGAAATTAATAGTATAATAAGTAATGGCAGAACTTAATAACATGTCTGAACTCTATCTTATAGAATTGTACGTAGTTGCATATGTACAGAAATAGTGTCCAAAGATATGGAGCCGAAGTATGGAGTGTAAAATCAAAGACTAAAGAAGAAAATTCTGGCAACCTAGATAGATTTTCAAGACGTTGTAGATATACAAGATTAAATAAATTACCAAACATTAAAATATGATAAGCTATGGGTAGAGATAGAGACATAATCGATAAAATACAGAAGCGATAGTTAAAGTGGTATGGACACACAGTTAAGATGGACAATACAATATGCCAAAGACGATCTTAGAATGGATACCATCAGGAAGAAAGAGGTTGAGATGATCGAAACACAGTTGGAGGAATGATATATAGGAAGCCATAAATGGGAGGGAAATGGAAGAAAATGACTGCTCAGGCAGAAGGAAATAAAAATTGGGAACAAAGAAACAACGCCAGTTTTAACATTCTGTAAAACGAAATATTAGTTATAGCCTATAAATAATAACTTTAAAATATTTAATTCATTTAATTGTTTTCCTTAATTATGTCTGTGCATATTTTGCTTAGCTCGGAATTATTATGCGGATCAAGTTCAGACAGGTCCTGTGGTTAGCTACAAAAGTTCAGTTAATGTCTATAAGTTGGCTGCACTGCGTGATTCTGTTGACGCATGCGCATGGTGTGCACTTATATTTCAGATGTTGGAGACTTTATTCTAAGAGCCGCCACTGAACTTGAGCTGTACTGGAGGATCGATACTGGAAAGAGAATATACGCGCAAGAAGTTAGAGAATGAGACAGTATATAACACTGTTTTGAGGATGGGAATCGCTTCACCGCCACCTTCCTCCGTCAAATCAACAATTTTATGCTAAGTGGATGTTGAAGCTCCAAGCAATTACACCACCCTCCTTACTACATAGAAATGAACATCTTTGCTTTAGCACTGGAATCTCTGCCAGCTGCCAGTCCTTTCGATATTTCTTGAATTTATCATCATCCAATAAAACGCATCAATTAACAAATTCGTAATTCCTGTAAAACCTTTATTTCAGTAAAACAAAATAATTTTACTATTCAACCATGAATATCATATACGTGCCAATCTTCCTGGACCTCTCATGTTCTCTGCGCAATGAGCGGGAAAAATGCCAACACAATGATTCTAGTATTTTGTAAAGAGACAGTAGAACTTAGATTGCAGTTGCTACCGGGAAGAATTCTTAGGTTAGATCGATGGACCTCTTTGGGGGCGGATTATCGAGCTCGAAAAGAAAAATGCAAATTTTTGGATATCGATACAGTACGATAATTGAGAAAGTACAAAATTGTGATTCAATGAAGAAATGCATATTATTTATATGATAACTTCAATAACGGTCATTGTTTGGTTAATCAGTTTTGTTGTACACAAAAAAATGTGTTAGTTAATTACTCTTATAGATTATGTTAATGTATATGTATATGTTATTTTAAATTTATTTTATAGACTGAATTTTAATTGCAGAGGGAACAAGGTCTCACTACAGAAATATGTTTACGGAAAAATCTTGATTCAATTCTGTCAATATGTTTTCGAAATGATAAGCCAATTCCGTCTAATAACTACCTAACCCAGTTTAACCAAATCTAACAATCTAACTTCATACAAACTAACCTAACTTAACCTAACCCAACACAACCAAAAGCTTGAATTTTATCAAGTTATTAATCTCATTACATTTCGGACAAAAAATTTCACAAACATGATTTTTAACCTATCTCTAACATTAATCTTACCAGAGAGAAAGGAGGAGAAAATATATGATATCGGTTTTAAGTATGAGTGTGAATATATATATATATATATATATATATATATATATATATATTAGATGTTATTGAACCGAAAGTGCGTTTTTTGGCTCATTACTGCAGCGTCGTTATCCTCCCTAGACTGTAAGATTCATGAACTATGCCAATATTCCTTTCTCTATGCATCTACCCCCACTCTCCCTCTTTACCTCTCCTGGTGCGCTGTTCCTACGGCGCATCTCCCCTCTACCTCGGAACCTTCAAATACGTTATGCACAGCGAGAACGTTATCATTCATCATTCATTCATTATTCATCATCTATCCATTCCGGGATGGGATTGGACTTATAAGTGGACAATGTCGTCTGGAGCCGCGAAGTGGCGGAGTTTATGTTGGTCCTGAAGACCGGGGAAGAAGCCACCCTGGCTTGGACTCTAGCATGAGTGTGGTATGTGGTATGATGTGGTTCTTTGTCCTGTAGAAATATTATCATTTATTTATTCACTTTATATTTCTTTGAATGATCAAATGTTTATCTTGGTTATGTTTTTACTTCAGACTACTTGTTTACATTAAATATCCTTTTTATAAATTAATGTTCTAATGATTTATGTGCACGTAGCTGTTTAGAATCCTATACGGAAACTCACTCAGTTAGGAGAACATTCCAGCTCCCTTATTTTTCTGTCTAGCTTTCATGATGGATTTATAATTATTGTGAAAACACTTATTTTAAGCCACTCTGTTGTTTTGAGAACTATTTTGGATTTATGCTAAAACGCCTAGGAAAGAAAGATGAATCAATCCTTGCCTCCTATGGGCCCGGGCAAGTAATTTTGTGATTAATAACCTTGGAGGTAATCAGATCTACGCTAATAGAAGCAACAGGAACAAAACACGATCCGGCACAAAATGGGCGCAGTAGCGTGGTTTATTTTTAGTGGTTTATCGCGACCCCACATTATAACTATATTTTTGACATTTGGCAATGAAGGCAAATATGACATGAAAAGAAAAATAAATGCCTGAGTCGGGATTCGAACCCGAGTTTCTAAACTCTGTACGTGTAGCGCTCTAACTACCTGGGAAATTCTAACACAAACATTTATTTTATATGTAAGAAAAATAAATGTTTGTGTTAGAATTCCTGAGTAGCTCAGATAGTTAGAGCGCTAAACATACAGAATTTAGAAACTCGGGTTCAAATCCCGACTCAGACAATTATTTTTCTTTTCTTGTTATATACCTATGTGTATATATAATAATAATAATAATAATAATAATAATAATAATAATAATAATAATAATAATAGCTTTATTTTATCTGGCAGAGTTAAGGCCTTAAGGCCTTCTCTGGCACTCAACCAGGAATACGTTTGTGTGTGTGTGTGTGTGTGTGCGCGCGCGCGCGCGTCCATGCATGTGTGTAATAGAAGTAGGTATATATGAACGAGCCCACTCGCCGTATATAAAAATCTTTTTAGAGTTAATTTTCTAGAAATTTTATAGATAGTATTTCAGGTCAAGGTGCAATTTATGTTTAAGTGGTGATGGATTACAATATGATATTAGTTAAACGGAGTATAAAATTAAATGTTTATATAAAGGTAGATTTAATAGTAATATTATAAAGACTGTTAATTTGATTTAGACTCTAAGATGTGTACACATCGCCCGTCATTCTCGCTATAAGGTGAGATAAGTCGTAACAAAGTAGGTGTACCGGAAGGTGTAGCTAGAATGTTTAAATAAATTAATGATTTTGTAAAAAAAAAGGAAGAGGAGTAGGGCTGAGCAAGTTATTCTAGGAGTTAGAAGTTTCATTTACATTGAGAATTTTATTGTGCAATTCAATATAACTTAATTTATTTTTTGCTAATTTTATAAGAATTATTTTAGCGAATGTGTCTGGAAGTTGATAATTACTTCAAGGCGTCCAAAGCAAAATAAGTATCTGTGCGCGTATTCCTTTGAATATTATGCAATGTCCAACACTTTGTTTAGTGAGTACTATTAATTTGTATTAATTAATATTAGAATGCCAGTGTTTTAGATAATAGGTGTGCACTAACTCCATTCAAATGCCCATGAATTGGAAGCAAAATAAGAAATAACAGGGCATGAAGAATGTAATATTAAGAGCAGAATATGGTAGTATTGGTGAAGAGTGGAAGACTATGAACCTTGATCTCACATCACAACAAAAGTATATATATATATATATATATATATATATATTCAAATTAATTCTGCCCGAGGGCAGGTCTTTCACTGCAAGCATAGCATTTTCATGCTATGCTTTGCAGCTTTACTAGGGAATTGTAGGTGTGGTAGCCTCCCGTTGCTTTCCACACCGGTGAAGGATGATGAATGATGATATGATGGTGATGATAAGGATGATGATGGCCATATGATTTCCGGGACCGTTTGGGCCTTAAAGTTTTCCTGACATTTGTCTTACAGGTGAAGAAAAACCCCGATAAAAACCTCACCCAGAAAAACTGCCCCAACCGGGGATCGAACCCGGGCCCGCTGCGTGACAAGGCAGCACGCTACATCGAGACCACTGCGGTGGACATATTTATATATGTACAATTAAATATGTAAAATTATCCACAAGGTAAAATATAATTGGACAGACCAAAACTGCATTGAAAATATCAGGAGGTGTATCAGGCCACTTGGAAGAAGATGACAAAATGGAGTTGTGGAGGATCTTGATATGCATGCTATTATGCATTATAGGGACTCTTGACGTCCCAACTCCTTTCAAAAAACGTTAAACTGAAAATATACTTAAAAATAATTATTCTACCAGTTATATTATATGGATTCGAAATATGGACTCTTACTTTAAGGGAGGAAAAGAGATTTTACGAGTATTTGAGAATAAAGTTCTTAGGAAAATTTTTGGACCAAAGGGAGGTGAACAGACAGGTGAATGGAGAACAGTACTTAACAGTGAACTACGTGGTCTTTATAGGAAGCCAGATATAATAAGAACAGGTAAGTCTCGTAGACTGCGATGGACAGGGCATGCGGCACGAGTAGGGAATGAAAGACGTGAATGGAAGCTTCTTGTAGGAAAACCAGAAGGGAAATGTCCAGTTGGTAGATCAAGAATGAGGTGGGAGGATGACATTAAATATGATTTCAGGGAAGTAGATTATACAGGGAATGATTGGAAAACATTAGCTCAGGATAGAGATGTATGGAGAGTTTATGTCCACGCGGCCATGAACCTACGGGTTCGATAGTGCCAGTGAGTTAGATAGGAGGATCTTGGTGAATGAAGGAAAAAAAGTTTGAAGTAGCCCAAAATTAATTGATTGAGTGGTTGATTGAATGGAAGATAAAATATAAGTATTATTGATCATAAGTAATGCCACCAGTGATTTCCAAATTATCGATAAATTCACGACTCACGAGGTGAGGAGTGAATTTATCTAGAGAATTTGGAAATCAAGAGTGGCATTTGTTAGGACTATTTAACGAATAAAATTAAACTGTTTACTCACAAATCGTTATTTAAATATAGTTATTTTGAAATATTTATATACTTAATGTAAACGGCGATGTTTGAAAACAAACGAGAAGCGATTGGTACGCTTCATTTACTTCTTTTGTTCACCACTGCAACCAGATCATATTATTTATTGCCAGAGGAACGCAATATTGTAAGAACGCACTCTAGTGGAAAGCAAAAAACAAAAAATGAAACACATCAAACTGTGTAATAATTCATTTCTGGTCCTATGTTGTAAATATGACAATTATATTTTTCTGGAATGTTATTACCTGGGAAAAAATACATTTAAGAAAGTGCAAACAGTGGTTTCTTTTCTTTTTTTTTTTTTTTGGTGGTATAATCAATTGCTACAAATGTTTTTATATTAACTCCCGCATGCGCTACGTGTTGACATTCATGCACTATATATACAATCTGGTAGCCGTATTTCTTGAGGAGTTAGTCACTGCAAAATAATGCTATGACCTATTCAGAATGTTAAAAAGGAGGTGCATTCTTTATTATGATAAATTTTAGTTGTTAAATTCTAGGCGAAACACGATTGTGATTGGTTGTAAATAAAAAATCATTGACATGTGATTGGTCATTGACTCCCATTTGGGGCATGAGTTAAATAGTCTAATATATTTAGTTTATTTGATTTCCGATCAAAAAATTTGTATCTTACAAGATAAATCCATCCATAGTAATTCTGCCCGAAGGCAGGTCCTTCACTGCAATCATAGCATTTTCATGCTATGCTTGCAGCTTTACTAGGGAATTGTAGGTGGTAGCTTCCCGTTGCTTTCCACACCGGTGAGGGATGATGATGATGGCCATATGATTTCGGGGACCGTTTGGGCCTTAAAGTTTTTCTGACATTTGTCTTACAGGTGAGGAAAAACCCCGATAAAAACCTCACTCAGAAAAACTGCCCCGACCGGGGATCGAACCCGGGGCCGCTGCGTGACAAGGCAGCATGCTACCTCGAGACCACAGCGGTGGACACAAGATAAATAATTTTATAATAATTATCGTAATATTATTTATTATAATTCTATCCAGAAAGTTTCTGTAAATGATAGAAACGCTAGAATTTTTTTTGCCAGTCTGCAATGAAAACTGATATCGTGGACGTTAATGATCGTATGAGTAACGTTTAATAAATTCACGTATGTTCTTCTAATTAGTGAATTAAATTAAACAATTAGTTTAAGTGGTAGCTAATTCTAGGAAAAGTGTCAGGCGTAACGAGGTAACAAATAAGTTGTAATTAGAGTAAAAGAACAGAAATCACAAAAATGTTTGCTACGTATCATTTTTAATTGTATGTCCCATATAAAGAATGGCAGATAACGGCAAACATAAATAACTGAAGAGATCTCGAACAGATGTCTTTTATCCATACAAGAAAAACTGTGAAATAAATATTTTCTAATTGAATAAAAATCACTTATTCAGGTCATACAGTGTGTCAATAATTGCATATAGAAATGTTTATCTTTAATAAAGCAATGTTATATATTGAAATAAATAATACACTTTTTTTTTCGTGTATTGTTTTCTTGGAAACTAAATAATCAGACAAATTTCTTCGAATTGGTGTAAACGCTCTATTACTTTAATATAATTATTTCCAATGTGTTACGTGCCGGATATCAGATGTCTTTCTTTTTAGAGTTGTTAACTTCTTGATCTTCAATTAACCTCCTCGCTGGTATAGTTGTTTTAATTGGCAAGATCGCCACTGACACAGAAAATTAATCATTATAATATGTTCTGTGGGATTTTAACTTATATATGTTCATTTACGAAGTATGAGAGTCCCGTAGTAGAGTGTTTTATATTAGACCTATATGCTAGAGATTAAATAACAGTTCTTTGTTTAAGGATGCAAGAAATTGGGCTTTAAAATAATATTATGAAGCACAGCTGTTTATCTGTGACACAATGTGCCACAGAGGGATGACATGATACCTTCTTCAACGATCCAGATGCTATCATGAATGATGTAGCCATGACATAGTAAATTACGTAATATGCTTACAGTGAAGTATGGCCGAGTTGAATAGTTTACATGCAATCTACAACCTAACAATACTGAAATCGTAGGAAATGTTTTATTACGTCACAGCTGTTGATGAGGAATTTAAGCTTTTCCCCTCACTCGGCTGATTTGTGCTTTCTTATTCTTAAAAAAAAAGCCTTAATTACCCTCAATAATCTATCCAAATCCTTCGCTTTCATCGGTATGAAAGCACCAATAAATCTGAAATTCAATTTTCTTCGCCTTTAACCACTTGTATTTAAAATTTTATTTATGTTTTTCATTTATTTTTTACTGTAAACAATTTTTCATTAAATTTATTATGAATTCTTTATTGAGTATTATGATTTAGTATACTCGACAGCCCATTTGAAAGGGAAACATTATTATTATTATTATTATTATTATTATTATTATTATTATTATATTTTTATTATTACTTTCTTAAGACTGCAATATAATATTTTCGCCTACCTCTAAAAATGAATTAATAAATCTAATTCACAATCTATATCTACTTTTCTAAGATCGTTCAAAAATGTATCCTCTCGTCTACACCTATTCAAGGTATATGTCTTTGATGGAAACTCAAATTATATTACATCACATTATTTTAGGTTGTCTCGTAAGTAATGTCAGTTTTTAAAAATAATGTGTGTCTGGTGCAATTTTCAAGGTGTGACTCGTTGGGAGTTTTTCTAAACGGACGTACAGTCGATGTGGTTGTTTGTTCTCAGCAACTGGAACGAGTTTATGAAATTTTGAGGGTCGCGGATTAAAACCCGACCGGTCCTCATACTCTACGAACAACCATGACAATATTTAGGAATTGGGAGGAATCGAACTGTTACCATGCCCAGCATATAGCTCTAATCTTGCGTATTCAGATTGTTTAGTGAAATTAAAAAAAAAAAAAAAAACATTGGAAAAATTGAAGGTGTGGAAGTGAGTCTCAACGAATTCTTCGCATCAAAAATCAGAGTCTGGTATCGTCGCGAGATAATAAATCTCTCTGTAAGATGGCTTAAGACTTTAGAAACCGAAGGTCTAAACTTTGAAAAGTAGTTTGATATCATGTCAGAAAACATTCGAAATACTTATTTTGTTTAAAGAAAAACATTATTATGAGACAATATGTATTTAAATCTTAGTATTCTCATGGTACAATAATTAAATTTATATTTTTAGATTATTTAATATTAAAATAAATGGTTTGTATGAGAATACAAAAAGGAAAGCTGAGTTAAGGAAATAGTGGAGAATGCTGAGTTTGCAGTGAAAGACCTGCTCTTGATCAGAACACTATGAATTAATAATGTTTTTGCGCGATAGTGCGTTTTGTCGTACTTACAGCAATGGCGACCATGATTGAAAGTTCAACTTCCTACATTTCGGGATTGCCAACCTAAATAACTATACTGTAATATCACATATCACCCACGTGCAGTAAGTAAAACCAATGCCCTCTATGTATACCACGTACAATGTATATACAAAAAATATCCAAAAGATAGTGTTAATATACATTATACAAAACAAATATTTGCATTGTAAATGAACTGAATTTTATTTGAAACAATATAAAACAATAAATACGTACTTGCGGCCATGTTATCAATAATTATTCTCACGTCCTGCTGTTGTTTCAACTAATAAACATGTCCACACCGTTAACGTTAGTCAATTCTCTATAATGAACGAAAATATTTCCAACAAAGATGTTATTATATTACTATTATTTATTATTTTGAAAACACCATCGCGCAAAAAATAATGTACAACGCACGTTTGTGAAGTTTTTTTTACAGAATCTCGGACATTTTTCCTCGATTCTGTAAAAACCACTTCCCAACCTTGCATCGTAGTATACTATTTCAGATGTGGAACATGAAATTTGACGAAGTTAATGCTACAAGTTTGTTCGAATCTTTGTAAATTATTTGTACTAGGAATAGGTAATAGTATGGAGTTAATTGAAGGTGATATATTTTACAGTTTTGTACGAATAAATCTGTAAAGGAAGCTATGTTTTGTGATGTGTAGCAGTCCCATCCCCCACACCTGAATGTAGCAGTCTCACTGCATAGCGTCGCACTGCGCATCCCCGTCAACACAATTATACTCGTCAGCTTATCCACAACATATTATCCTACTACCAAATTCATGTACAGTGAGTTTAAAAAGTGATCGTGCAGTAAATACTTTTTTACAAGTCCAAAATATTGCCAATCGATAAACACAATTAATATAAAATATATTATTCATATATTTCATGATACATTTACATTATCATACAAAAATGGTTATATCGCCTACTATATTATTTATCAGTTGCACATACAATAATTACGAATCAAAATAAAATATATCAATACTGATTCCACAGTACTATACATAATCTCCTAAGAGAAAGTGGCCCGAATAAAGTACTCTATCAATTAAATAAAAAATAAAAGTTTTAATCGAGTCTACAACGTCTTAATCAACATTTAGTAGTAGATACGCACCCTGCTGATGATGGAAGTTAACTTCCGAAAGTCCTCCAGATAATTTTAAATACAATATTTTAACGCAGTTGAGGACGAGGGCACCTGCCAAAAAGGTACATGTTTTAAGTTTTTATTAAAAAATAAAGCCTACCAAGAAATCTACACACACAATTTACAAATCAAAAACTTACTTACTTACTTACTTACTTATTTTGAGGGTCTCTCCACTTTTCAGCGGTTACCCTGTAATTCCATTCGCCATTCCAAAAGAGTTTTGGGCCACCTATCATCCTCCATTCTCCTGACATGGCCATACCACTGAAGAGCTCGTCTTTCGATCCTTTCCACCACTGTCTCCTCCATATCCATCATCTGCCTCACTTCTTCATTTCTTCTTCTCTCCAACCTGGACACCCTGGCACTGCGTCTTATTCCATCCATCTCCACTGCCAAGATCTTAGTTTTTTGTCCCTCTACCAAAGTCCATCCCTCAGCACCATAAGTCATTATGCTTTCTACAACAGACTTCAAAATCCTCTTCTTCGTGTGGTTTGACATGGTCCTATTCCACAGTACTCCATTCAACATTTTTATGGCTCTTCGTGCTTGTACTAACCTGCTATCTACTTCAGCTTTACAACTCCCAGATTCATCAATAAGTGATCCCAAATATTTAAATTTTTTAACAGCTCTAATAATTCCGTACCTGATGACAAATTCACGGCCTTTTGCGATGAAACAATAATTACACCGTCTATAATATTTAAAATGACCCGCCCATCTCAATTTGTTGATTTTAAGTTTCCACACCTAATCAGTATATACAATATAGGCCTACACACATTTTATTCTATCATAGACACTTTGGTGTATATTAGAATCCAAGAATATCGAACCTTCATAGTTACATTCTCCGAAATTAATTAAATAATTTCGATGATAATAATTATAATAACAATTTACTATATTTTATTATATTATTACACAAAGTATTGTTTTAATTAGATTATAAATAAAGAAGTTTGTCTTGAGACAGACGTGATTTAAGCCTAATATTCCCATTATATTTCATGTCTAGTTTTTCTTCAGAGACGTATTATAAGAATAATCATAATGCTGAATCTATTAATTGTTTTAACATGTCATAATTTTTAGCGAATTCCGAAGGATTGAAATTAAGATTCTGCCCATGAAAACACTTTAGTTTGTTTACAAATCATCGTCGATTCTACAGAGTAGACACCAGAAATGATTCCAAAAATTTAAACCTGTATAGACATATGTATTAACTCTCTGTGGTCCCAAATGCGTATATTTTTTCGAAACTAAACTCGGCATATAGGAATCAATTATGAGAAGTAAGACCGAATTCGTTTACTAGCAAAATCTGACCATAAGGAATGGGTGTTAACCAGACGCAAAAATTAAATATCGGCCGCAATTTTCGGGTTTCCCTAACGAGACTTGTACATATTACTGAAATAAAATGAGAAAGACATTTTACAAAAATCAATCAAATCAATATTAGAATATACTAAAAAATAAAAATCGCTCTAGCGGATGACATATTTGTTTTCTCACAACTTAACTGAATACGTATGATTTAATTAATAAAGAAAAGTTCTTCTTCTTCTTCCTTCCTTCCTTCCAAGTATTAGGCCGAGGCCTGTTACTATCCTATAGAAAATTTTCCCTTATGGCAAATTCTCATATAAGACTTGAAAGCATAATAATAGTCCCTTCGATTGGTTGCTGGCCAAAGGAAGGCAAGACCAGTGATGGGGCTGCCATCTTATAGCCTCTGGTCAGGCTTTTCTGGAAAAGAAAAGAAAATAAAGGAAAGAAGAAATGGAAAAAAAGGGAAGGACTCCCTAGCCCTCGGATGCCCTAATAGCGTCGGGGTCGAAAAACAAGTTTTAACCAAGAGAGGTTAGATAGTAAAGTTAAAAGAGTGCAAAACACAAGTAAGTGGAAGAAATGTTTGGCTCAGCTTGGGCACCTTGTGGTCGCCATCCACATATCCCCTAGGTGAGGACCCCTGAGGGGATAAAGTTAAATTCCGTAAACCAACAAAATCGGACCAATAACTCGTCTTGCTGCGGAATTTGTCTAGTTTACGCAGATTCTGGGTGTTGGAATTTGTGTGAAAACATTTCATATAGTCAGACACGTGACATATATGTAATAATGATATAATATTCATAATAATTGCTTTAAAATACGCTGAACAATTTAAATCATGTAAATGGTGTCAGTAGACACTTTTTTACGATGGGAGGACGGGTTCCCTGCACTCGATGTGATTAATCTCGTGGGAGACGTCAGCTAGCTCGTAATGCCAGAGTAAATATTGAACGAATGCTAAAACGTTACCAAGTTTGCCAGATCGATGTACAATACACGTACTACACTGTGCGTGTCATAACAGCAAGGCTATTTATTTACTGTCTTCATGCCTACTTCTTTATTGTTGTTTTCTCAGCTTTTCTTTCAGATTACGTCTTCGTCAATTTTACAGACTGGAAATAGGAAAAAAGCCCGGTAGGTAGGTCAGAAAAAGGCGAGAAAACAATGTTAACCATGATTTGGGGGAAGTAAATTATACAGGGATGACTGGAAATCATTAGCTGAGGATATGGATACATGGAGGGATCGTGTCCGCGCGGGCATGAACCACTGTGCGTGTCATAACAGCAAGATTATTTATTTACTGTCTTCATGCCTTCTTCTTTATTATTGTTTTCTCAGCTTTTCTATAGATTACCTCTTCGTCCATTTTACAGACCGGAAATAGGGAAACCCCCGGTAGGTAGATCAAAAAAGGTGGGAAAATAATATTAACCATGGTTTGATGGAGGTAAATTATATTGGGGATGACTGGATATCATTAACTGAGAATATGGATGCATGGAGAGCTGATGTCCGCACGGCCATGAACCATTGTGCATGTTATAACTAACTCACTGGCACTATCGAACACATAGGTTCATTGCCACGGGGACATACGCTCTCCATACATCCATATATTGAGCTAATGTTTTCCAATCATTCCCTGTATAATCTACTTCCCTCATATATGATTAATGTTATTCTCCCACCTCATTCTTGGTCTACCAACTCGACATTTTCCCTCTGGTTTTCCTACAAGAAGCTTCCATGCACGTCTTTATTTCCCCATTCGTGCCACGAGACTTAACTGTTCTTATTATATCTGATTCCTATAAAGACCATGTAGTTCACTGTTATGTAAGTCTTCTCCATTCACCTGTCTGTTCATCTCTCTTTGGTCCAAAAATTTTCCTAAGAAATGTATTCTCAAATACTTGTAATCTCCTTTCCTCCTTTAAAGTAAGAGTCCATGTTTCGCATCCATATAATATAACTGATTTTATATATTTTCATTTTAACGTTTTTTTAAGGGAGTTGGGATATCAAGAGTCCTTGTAATGCATAATAGCACGCATTTTCAGAATTGAGCCTGTGTTTAATTTCTTTGTGCATCTCATTCCTATTTGCGATTATTGTTCCTAGGTATTTCCCCCATTTGACATTACCTATGTATTTCCACTATATAATGCATTTCTGTGTGTGACCATATATTTAGTTTTGTTGATATTTACTTCCAGTCCGAATTTCTTAGTTTTACTCAATAGTGTGTGCGTGTTGGCCTTTGTATCTCCTAGCTATCGCCAAATAATACATCATCAGCATAAACTGACAGCTTATTAATACCATTGAGTTGTAGGCCTTCTTCATCCTCTAAAGATTTTATATATTTCCAGTTGAACGTTTTTTAAAAGGAGTTGGGACGATAAGAGTCCATGTAATGCATAATAGGCATGTTATAACAGCAAGTTTATTTATTTATTGTCTTCATTCCTACTTCTTTATTATTGTTTTCTTAGCTTTTCGGAGAGATATCGTCTTCGTAATTTTACAGACTGGAAATGGGGAAACTCCCACCAGATAGGCCGAAAATGAGATGTGGAAATAATATTAACTAGGTATAATTTGAAGGAGATAAATTATGCAGGAGAAGAGTTCAAAACATCAGAATAGGGATGCATGGAGAGATTATATCTGCGCGGCCATTAACCTTTGGGCTTGATAGTGCCAGTGAGTTAGTCACTTTTTAATTCTCTTCACAGCTGACTCTACTTAATCATATAGAAATCGTTACCCTTCACTTTAGGTGGCTCATTTCAGATCATATACTTACTTTTGTAGAGGTATTATGTTTTATATCCTTAGGGGGAAAAAATAATAACAAAAGCTTGCAAGTGTTTTGATGTTGGTAAAACATCTGAACACGTTAGAGAGTATAACAGCTGGCTAGGTGTTTTTCCCACATGTGACATATCTGTTAACCCTTACACACGTTACCCCCTAATTGCTGGCGCCACATCCCTCTGAGAACAGCTTGCTACTCACGCATTTTTTATTAAACCATATACAGAATGTAGCAGACGATCGACGTACAATAATAAATTCAATTTCTCACCTGTTGCACTGAGAACTTGCAGGTTTCGTCGTCTGTGCAGAATTTTCAACTTCAAATGGCGTACTGGCACAGTTATTTAAGATTGTTTAATTATAGATTTTTTGTAGTATTTAGAGTATTCATAGATTTAATGCAAAGTGTTCCTGAAACCAGCCGAAGATGTTTATATGTTTTTAGAGGAATTGTAGACTAAATATTTATATTATAATCAAGGGTTTTCAGACAAAGATTGTTGAAATTGTTTCGATTTGATACTAATTATGATGATGATGATGATGATGATAATAATAATAATAATAATAATAATAATAATAATAATAATGCATTGACGTAGACTTTCACGGCCGGAGTTCTATTATGAAATTGAAGAAGATTTTCGGGCTGTAGGCCGTGTTCGTGAGGCCTTCAGCCCGAAAATCTTCTTCAAGATAATAATAATAATAATAATAATGATAATGATAATAATAATAATGATAATGATAATGATAATAATAATAATAAAATAATAATAATAATAATAATAATAATAATAATAATAATAATAATAATAATAATAATAATAATGCTTTATTTTAGCTGGCAGAGTTAAGACCATAAGGCCTTCTCTTTCACTCAACCAGCGAAGAGTAAAATTATACGAGTAGATAAATGGCATACTGATTAAAATTTTAAATATTATTAAAATATAAACTAAACAAAAGGCAATGGATTACTAATATTAATTAATACTAGCAACACATGGAATAAAATAAAATAAAAATACAGGTGCCCATAAAGTAACTATCCATTTTGCGGAAAACGTATATGTGGATTATTTTTCTTACAGGTACAGTGAAGATACGCCATAATGTTTACAATAAACGAAAGAATCGCACTTGTTCAATTTCGTTTAAATGACAAACCCTTATGATGAAGTCCAGAGGCTGTTTCAGAGGCGGTTTCACGAGGATTTCCCAGATTCGGCAATTGTGTCTGTTGACGACGCCAGAGACATGAAATGTCGCTTCGTCACTGAAGTGAACATGATTCATGAGGTTCTCCTCGTCTACAGCATCCAACAGATCATGACACATGGCTGCTCGTTGCGCGTAGTCTTCATCCTCTAGCTTGTGGATGCTCTTGGACTTCGTTCGATATTACTCCACCAAGTAGTCTGTGCTTGCGGAAAATATGTTAACTAACATGCTGTCTTTCTCTTTCTCTCCCTTACTATGTTGCCACTTTCTGTCCTCTGTACATGTTCTTTGTCTGGCAGGTAGAGAGCTGACAAATACTATGGATTTTAATGATCTGGCCTACGCGGTCATTGACAAAATGACTAATTTGACAACCCTGTTACTATTGGGGTTACGTGTAGAAATAGGCTGTCACTTCTCATTACATGTCTACACTTGTGATTTATTGTGAAGCTGGTAACGGAGAGACGACAAATACTGTGATTTTAAGTGATCCGACCGCTTGAGCATTCAGTGCTTAAATGACTAATATGACAACCATGTTAAGATCTTTCACACGTGTTTAGGGATTCTCCGCCCACACTTAAAATTGAACCATTTCAGTACGTGATCGGATGTACAGTCTTCTCCTACATCCCTTCCATAGATTCAATAGTTCGGCTACACTAGCGCTAAAACTCTTCCCCTCCGCCCGTGCACAGTTAACTTGGATGTGTAATAGCTTTCCTTAATCTCTGTACAGATTACGGGCTGACCGATGGTAGTCCAGAGCGGCCTTCATCAGCTACAGAATCTGTTCACAATCCTCGTAGGGGGGGTCCTTGTGAAACAGCCTCTGGACTTCATGAAAGGGTTTGCCATTTAAACGATTAAACAAGTGCGATTCTTTCGTTCATTGTGAGCATTATGACGTATCTTCACTGTACCTGTAACAAAAATAATCTATATGTACTTTTTCCGCAAAATGGATAGTTATTTTATGAGCACCCTGTAATATAAAATAAAATTAAGTAAGTAAAGCTTCCTAGATGAATATTTATAGGTATACACAAAATGCTTAATATAGTTGTTTTACAGTTACAGTCTTACAAATCTCTTATACAGGCTTTCATCAGTTGTTTAGTTATACAATGTATAAGCCTTATGTAGATCATGTATAATTTCCTTACTAATAAACGTTTTACCTGAGCTATATAACAATCGAACCCCCACACACAATACGTCACATATCCGTCATCATTATGACGTCAGAACAATATCACGCGCAGTTTGTAACAGAAATAAAACATCAACTAGTGATTGTGTAAGAAAGAATATAAGAATTAATAGAGATTCCCTAATTGGGGAGGTACGAAAAAATAAGTGTGTTTTAATTTATTTACATTCTCCTTTAACGCTATGTCAAATATATCGAATAATTAGTTTCACAGATAATGTGCTGCCATCTAACGTAAAAAATTTCGAACAATTCTTGGAAACTAATACAAGTTTTTCTCATTACTTATGAATTATATGCAGTGTTTTAAGATGCGTTAGAAAACTACATTCAGGTTAAATCTTGTCTACAGCAATTATTGTAGAACATATTCTTTTGTGAATCAATGTTGAATTTAAAAATATTATTAGGCGTAATCGAAAATGAGTGTAACAAAAGATATTTTATGATGCCTTTATTTTCCTACTCAGAGCTTTATTAATATTATTTATGTTCTGTGCATCCATCAAACAGTCGTTAATTTGGATTTAAATAGTGAAATAATATGACAGCTTACACCGCTTTGGTTAGAGAATATAAAGAAGTGAATAGTAAAGGAAGTAAAGAGTCAGTCACAAAAAAAAAAATCAACTCATTTCGAACAGTTTATCGTAAAGAGTGTGTGAAAATAAAAGCGTCGAAGAGTTCAGTTTGCGTTCCAGTCTTCTGATGCAGTCGGTAAGGTAGGGTAAGAACTGGGTATAAGTTTGAGTAGTGTAGCCGCACTATTTTTGTGTCAGTCTTATTTGTTCGTGCAAGACTGACGACAAAACGTTACGTTTAGACCAGGCCTTAGGAAAAGAAAGGAAGATAGAAAAGGAAACTTTTCATATTATTCAATGTTTAATCTCTAACTATATTATTTTGTTGTGTCACAAACTGTTTTGACTTATTATGATTTTAATTCGGTAGCTCTGACGTACAAGGCTGAATGTAGCTGCTATCATCAGTAATAAAAATAAATGTCTTGCCATTTATCTTACGTAAACTAATTACATGTTTCTTTTTTCAGGTGAGTGCTAATGTCCTTGATTATGACGTGGCGTGAGGAGTACGTACAGGTCAGTTCAATCCAAACTCGTTTTCTAGTATACAAAACTTTCTTTTTTGTCATGACGTTTCGGCACTTGTGAAGGAGGTGACAGGTTGCTATTATTGCATTACACTTATCTTGTACTCATGCAAGCTTGGTACGTTTAGTAGATTTTCACGGTTTGTATAACATCATCATTCAGAACTTAGCAAATCCGAACATACATCTTACTATATCACCCAATCATTTTTGGCGGCCCTACCGAGTTTAGAAAATTAAATATAAGATGAAGTGCGAGTTTTTTTCACCCAGATTATCAGCTCCCACATGCAACCTCTTTCTTTAGAATAAAAACATTTCACTTTATGTACAGTCTGCTTTAAATCATTGTTGAATTAAGAGGGTTTATTCAGTTTATTAATTTATGCTAATATCCGTAGACTATATACTTTTATAATGCAAACTCGTATGTTCCTGATAAGTTTCCATCATCTTAATTGTTTTCAATAAGATTTGATTCATTTTCATTTAATTGTTATCCAATCTAAAACCACTTCTTGCTCATAGAAATTAATTTCAATTATTTCTGTATGAGACCAGGCAATTTTACAATTTTGCACGTCCCTTGTCCTTCATATTTCTGTCCCTTTGCAATCATTCTTTTAACAGTTCTCATACATTAGCATCTGGCATCTTTCACTGAGTTTTATTTAACTGAGCTCTGTATTCTGGAATGCGATTTCATTACATCTTTCTACTTCTGATTTCATATATTTTTTAGCATTCCAAACAAATTCTCGAGTCTTACTTCGCAATTTTTTAAAAATAACTTCGGTATATTTGTGTGCCTTCAATATAAGTTACAAATTAAAATACACTAGCTTTTTATTACGTAGCATTGGCAGTACAGATTGATGGTTATAGTTCGTTAGTGTTACAAGATCAAATTCACGGTTAAAGTTCATTAGTGTTATAAGATCAAATGTCAACAACAAACTGTTGATCTATTGCAACAACTAATCTCCATTCAGATTGCTAATTCATGCAAATTCCACCCGCCAAAATCAGACGACTTACCTTCACAATAACTTTGTACTTATTCTTACTCTTTATTCCCTGTAATTTCCAACTCAACACTGGAATTAGGTAGGTCCACACTTCCTTCGGCCCAGGTTAATTAGGATGCTAGGGCTGAAACCTAATACGCCTGGATAATCCTTGGTGGACACGGAAGGTTGGACACTATATCAGTTACTGAGTTCCAAAAAAGAACCGATTATTGGGAGGAAGTGCCCGAACATCATTGCAAAGTGAAGTCAGGAGGTTAAAGTTGACAGCACCAACACCTAAATCGGGTGAATAGGCTAATCACCAATTCATCCTAAATAAACTGATTTTTTAACTCTCATATAGCCTACACAATTCGGACGGATTCAAATATAATTATCCTGGATCTCAAACAAGGACCAAGATTGAAAGAGAAAACTTGTGAGGAGAGAGAGAGAGAGAGATAAAGGAGTCATCCAGAATCCAGAAATAGAGTCAGTTATAGAAGTTTTCTGACAGCCTATATTCCACGCAGGATTGATATCATCATTGATTGATTGACGCTTTCCTTAGCCGGGTTTTAAAATAAGTGTTCAGATTTTTTAAAAATATTATGACGCATTGATACTTCAGGTAATTAGATGCTCAATTATTTTTCTCGCTCTTTTCATCTTTTTCTTTTCTTTATCTCTCTGTCTACTTAGATATTATTTTAAAGGAAATTTCTGCAATACAACTATTTTCCTTCAATGAAAGTAATTGTTTTATTCCTCTTCAAATTTCTACTCTAAGCGTTTTCTTCCTGTTCACATACTGCTCCTGGCTCCATGAATCCATTGCTCTCGTGGTTTATCTCGTCTTTATTTGTCGTCTGAAGTCTACCTTCTCTATCCTTTTGACATGCCCAAACCATTTCAATTTTCATTCTTCAATCCTATCTTCCACTTATCTCCGTCACATTTCTCTCTCTCTCTCTCTCTCTCTCTCTCTCTCTCTCTATCTCTCTCTTTCTGTTTCCCTCTCTCCGTGTCAAAATTTGTATTTAATATTTGTTAATTTCTAATTCTCTCTTTTTCTTTTGTTGTTTCTATCATTCCCTATCACTCTCTTCCCTTGTTTCTATTTTACTTTCACTTTCTTCTTATTTATATTTGTCTCATTTATTCCCCTCTTAAATGTTTACCCCGCTATTTATTTTTCACTGTGTCTTTCTTTCTCTCTTATATCATTCTCCTTCTATCTATCTCTAACTCCCACATCTCCTCTCTCTTTTTCACTCTTCTCCTTATATTCTTACTTTATTTTATCCTTCTTAGTCTCAATCTCTCTCTTTGTTTGCCAAATTTTCTTCAATTGCCTAATACAATCATAATGGACTAGTGTTTATTATGGTCGCGGGTTCAAACCACGCCGAGGTCGACGGATTTTTCAGTGCGTGATGCCCTTAATGTAGTTCTTCAGAAGAGAAATAATGCCATGGATTTTTACAGCACGTGAAAGAACCTCAAGCTTGAAAAAAGAGGCATCTGAAGAAAATGTGTAGTCATTTTCATTTCCAGATTTCATTTGACTTTAGCTGTTGTTAAATAAAATATTACGATAACATCAAACTATTTATTTAAATAGCCGCTGATTGAGTGAGTAACATCTATTTCGCCAATATGTGGCAAATATGTAACCGTACAATGCAGAAAAAACTAAATTATCTTGCCAATTATTTAAATTGGTAACAAAACAACACTGCAAATTATTGAGGACTGAGATATCAGGTACTGTTGTATAATTCTTAATACTTTAACACTTTACATATATGACATATTCTTATATTGTGTGCAGAGAAGAGTGTAGGATGAGTGCATGTTGAAGCATTTGGATAGTATTAAGTGTGTTGTAGGAGGATGATGATTAAGAGAACAGAGAAGGTGAAACTTGGTGATAGACCAAGCCTATTCCTGTCGAAATTAACCTAAGAGGTAAGCAGGCTTAACATTCCCATCCAACGGACGAATCGCTATCAACATTACCACGTGCCTTCTCAACATGTGTACGGTAGAAGGGCTTTCAATTTAATGCAGTATTCTGAAGCACAATCTAGCTATTAGAAATTGTGCACCACCGCCCCTCCTGGTCCCGAGATTGAAAATTTTATAATTGAATTAATTTTACAATTAAAGTGTTCAACCCCGCCGGGTATCGAACCCGCATGCTGCCACCTGAGCCATCACGGCGGACTACTTTACATTGCATAACTCAACACAAATTTAACTAATTTCTACTCGTTCGTTTTTCTATTGATTCATTACCTATGTACCGGTATAATATACCGGTTATATTATAATATGGATGTGTTTATGTGTGTATGTTTGTATGCATATATGTGACATAGCTCTGTAATTTCTATAGCAGTTTCAGCCAAATTTATTATTTTTCTTTCATTGAGATTTTCCTCATCATTGAGGTTTTTCTCCAACCAATCTTAACAATTAACATGAGTATTTAAAAAACACATAGAAGTTATATAGTATCCTGCTGGAGTTCGGAATTCCTATAAAGTTAGTTAGACTTATAGGCCTACGAATGTGTCTAAATAGCACAAAGAGTAGGGTGCGTGTAGGCAAACAGTTTTCGGACACTTTTGAAATCCATAATGGATTGAAGCAAGGATATGCACTATCTCCTCTGCTATTTAATTTTGTACTAGAGCATGCCATTAAATCTTTAGAAAATGAGGAAGGTTTACAACTCAATGGTATTAATAAGCTGTTAGTTTATGCTGATGATGTCGTATTATTGGCTGATAGCGAGGAGATTACTAAAGGACAACACGCACACACTATTAAGTAACACTAAGAAATTAGGACTGGAAGTAAATATCAATAAAACTAAATATATGATCGCACGTAGAAATTCATTATATAATGGAAATGGACAGCTAATGACAAATGAGGGAAATTTTGAGGAAGTGGCTGAATTCAAATACTTAGGAACAATAATCACAAATAGGAATGAGACGCACAAAGAAATTAAACAGGCTCAATTCTGGAAATGCGTGCTATTATGCATTGCAGAGACTCTTGATTTCCCAACTCCTTTCAAAAAACGTTAAACTGAAAATAGTCTATATAAAACTATTATTCTACCAGTTATATTATATGGGTGCGAAACATGGACTCTAACTTTAAGGGAGGAAAGGAGATTAAAAGTATTTGAGAATAAAGTACTTAGGAAAATTGTTGGAGCAAAGAGAGATGAACAGACAGGTGAATGGAGAAGACTACATAACAATGAGCTACATGGTCTTTATATGAAGCCAAATATAATAAGAACAGTTAAGTCTCGTAGACTGCGATGGGTAGGATATGTTGCACGTATGGGGAATGAAAGACTTGCATGGAAGCTTCTTGTAGGAAAGCCAGAGGGAAAACGCCCAGTTGGTAGACCAAGAATGAGGTGAGAGAATAACATTAACTATGATTTGAGGGAATTAGATTATACAGGCAACAATTGGAAAGCATTAGCTCAGGATAGGGATGTATGGAGAGCTTATGTCCGCGCGATCGTGAACCTACGGGTTCGATAGTGCCAGTGAGTAAGTAAGTATTTAAAAACACATAAATGACTACAGATTTATATATTATCAGTTTGTAATATTCATTCACAAATCTCCCTTAATATTAAAGTTATCCATCGTTCTCTATCCTCTGTTTCTTGATGCATTACACTAAATTTCCTCATTGAATGTTGAATGTTATTCTTCCAGGTTGTTATTGATCTTCCTTTTCTGTTCCAACTTTAAATTTTCCATGTATGGACCAAATGCATATATATATATGGTATGATAAGAAAAATAAATGCCTGGACGGGATTCGAACCCGGATCTCTGAGTCTATACCTCAATGTGATATCCATTACACCACCAGGCGAATCCAATTCAACCATTCATTTTTCTTATATTCATTCATAGTGTTCTGCTCAAGAGCAGGTCTTTCACTGCAAACTCAGCATTCTCCACTCTTTCCATGACTCAGCTTTCCTTTTTGTATCTGGTTACAAACCATTTATTTTAATATTGTCTATCATCTGATGTCTTTTTCTGCCTCTAACTTTCTTTTCGTTGACCATTCCTTCTAGAGCATCCTTCAGCAGGCAGTTTCTTCGTAGCCAGTGGCCAATCCAATTTCTTTTCCTCTTCTTTATGAGTTCCAGCTTTGTTCTTCTTTCAACCACTCTGCCTAGCACATCTTCATTTCTTACTTTGTCTGTCCATTTTATACGTTCCATTCTTCTCCATATCCACATCTCAAAAGCTTCCAGTCGCTTTTCCTCATTCCTTCGTAATGTCCACGTCTCTGCACCATATAATGCTACACTCCACACAAAGCACTTCACTAGCCTCTTTCTTATTTCTCTTGCCATAGGTCCGCAGAAAATGCTTCTCTTCTTGTTGAAAGCTTCTTTTGCCATTGCTATCCTCTGCTTTACTTCTTGACTGCAGTTCATGTTACTACTGATAGTACAACCCAAGTATTTGAAGTTCTCCACTTGCTCAATGGCCTCATCTTTAATCTTCATGTTTATCTTCCTTTGTTTCTTTCCTATAATCATGGCCTTTGTCTTATTTATATTTATCTTCATCCCATAATCCTCGCACTTATCATTCAGCTCCATCAGCATGTTCCTCAATGTCGTTGCATCTTCTGCTAGCAAAGCCATATCATCAGCAAATCTTAAAGTATATATGTATTATATTCTCCATTATTACTAGATGTCGCGAGAACTCAGTCTTCACTGCCATCTAGTAGCTGACTATAACAAGTAAGCAAATTAAAGAGAACATTTTTACTTTATAGCAGTGACGCTTTATCGATGTTATAATTAAATCTTTAACATTGAGCAATGCAAGCTTAATATGGTATGATACTTACTTACTTACTTACTCACTGGCACTATCGAACCCGTAGGTTTATGGCCGCGCGGACATAAGCTCTCCATACATCCCTATCCTGAGCTAATGCTTTCCAATCATTCCCTGTATAATCTACTTCCCTCAAATCATAGTTAATGTTGTTCTCCCACCTCATTCTTGGTCTACCAACTGGGCGTTTTCCTTCTGGCTTTCCTACAAGAAGTTTCCATGCACGTCTTTCATTCCCCATACGCGCAACATGTCCTGCCCATCGCAGTCTACGGGACTTAACTGTTCTTATTATATCTGGCTTCCTATAAAGACCATGTAGTTCATTGTTATGTAGTCTTCTCCATTCACCTGTCTGTTCATCTCTCTTTGGTCCAAAAATGTTCCTAAGAACTTTATTCTCAAATAGGCCCTACTCGTAATCTCCTTTCCTCCCTTAAAGTAAGAGTCCATGTTTCGCACCCATATAATATAACTGGTAGAATAATAGTTTTATATATTTTCAGCTTAACGTTTTTTGAAAGGAGTTGGGACATCAAAAGTCTCTGCAATGCATAATAGCATGCATTTCCAGAAATATATATATATATATATATGCATGTGTATCTGTGTGTGTGTAAAATCAGCCGTAAAGGGTAACATAATCCTAGCGTCATAGAAGATGAGAAGGGATTGAAATGAAAACCTGATCGACGAAGATCTATTTATGTTCGGGCGTACGAGTAACTGGTAGAACAACTGGAATATTTTCAACCAATTGAGATTAATGAAATAAAAATAAATGTTCTTCCTTTGCTAATATTTTATAACCAATTAGTGTTTAACATTGCAGTATACTATAAGAATTTTAAAAAATCGTTTCCATATCTTCGAATCAAGAAACTAAAATTGATAGCCCTCTGTAGATTATGCATATAACTTGCAATATGTAAGAGTTTCCGTTGGGGTAGGAGACACGAAGCATCCTTACGAGTGGGTAAAATCTAAACATAATCGTAAAAGGCCTATAGTTTTTCATAGTTTTTGGGGTTAGTAAGCCCATTGATGGTTGTCCCGCTGACATTTAAGTCCAAAATACACCCTTGCACTCCTAAGATGGGTGAATGGCAAGAAGGTGTAAACGACAAACTGACAAATGGGATCTAAATTAGAGTGGTTTCCATACTTTTCGAGATTACTAAGCTGATTGGTGAGATTTAAGTTCTATTTAACCACAAGTTTGACCCTACCATCCCTATGGGATGAGACGGGGTGAATTGTGTCTAAAATTACCATGATTAACACCTAATCTATAGATTTAGGATCTCTAATCTCAATAGTTCCAGTCCCGATGATATGTGAACCAAAGTTTGACACCTAGAATCCCTAGCGGCAAGAAAGGATAACATGTAAAATTAATTATAGTAGTAGTAGAACTTTATTAGACTAAAAGTAAGATACATACAATGTTATTTACAAATATGGGTCACACTGGTAGTATGCCGTACTTGCTGTTGACAGTCCGTTACAATAAAATAATGTTTGGTAATAATATAACGTAAAATAAAAAAGAAAGCACAATAATATTACAATGGCATTATTCATTAATTAGGTTATGTAGAATTATTAAGAATTAATGACATTACATTTTGTTTACATATTTATTTATTCATGAATGAGTGTTCTTATTTTCCGCGTTTTGTCCAGAAATTTACCCACGTTTATCCAATTTTCTAGATTTGCCATTACCTCGTAGCATGCCAATCGTTCACGATTTGAATTTAGAAATCTTGCCCGGTATTAACTGACGCCTCCAATATTCTAAACCGTTACATTTTTCTAATATATGCATCTCGTCTTCAAAGCTCCCGCACATTGGATATATTCGCATATCGTGAATATCGCTATTTTTTTAGAAATTTCCATGCCCCTAGCCTAAACCAAGCAAGCCTTGATCTCTCTTTAAATCCTAGATTGAGTATGTAAGATTCTTTTCCCCAAACTTGCTTTAGGTATCTTTGTAAAAAACAGTGAGCGTTTTCCCTTACATCAGCGAAAATATATTATTGGTTTATGTTTTAAATAATTATAAAGGACCTATATTAGTATCCAATCATTTTTTTCGGGTTTACTGAGATGAATAGTGACACTCCCGATACTGTTTAATTCCAAGTTCAACAACCATCTGCTTGGGGGTTGACAAGATAAAAGTCCAAACTGGCGAATATTATTATCAAATCTATAGCTTTCAGACTCACTAAGTTAATTGGTGGCAACAAAATTGGAATAAATAGACCGTAATACCCGAGCAACGCAACGACGGACAATCAGTTAGTTGTAAATAATTTAAAGAAATGTTTCTTGAAGAATTTGTTAAAATCGTTAGTAATTTAAACATTTGGGTACAATTATAACCAAGGACACTCCGTAGTTAGTTAAGGCAATACGCTACAAACCGGAAGTTCAGGGTTCGAGTCCCAGTGAAGTCAGGATTTTTAAACTGACCCAAACCTTCTGGTAGCACCATGACCTTGGTGTCAACTCAGCCTTTAATGCAAATGAATATCAGGAGCTTGTTCTGGGGCAAGACGGCCGTCACGCAGGGCTGACAACCCGGTTGACCAAGTGCTGATTGTCTAGAAAAAGTGGGTGCCTTAACCTCTACTATCCCAAGGATGTTCTATGGCTTGTAATGGGATCACTTCACTTTTAAGTTAATAATAATAATAATAATAATAATAATAATAATAATAATAATAATAATACAAATACATAAAGAGACATGAAAATAGAATCTTCTTAGCTAACAGATGCTATGATGCTCTCCAAAACACATTAATATCACATTTGGTGAATTAAAAAAAAACTAAATTGCCCTTGAATACATTTCTATTAAAGTGTGTCCTCACATACGATAGTGAGTGTTGGACACTCTCGAAATAATCTACTTTATCATACGAGTTCCATAACCTATAGATTTTACTATAAAAAATAATTCCAACTTTTGTCAAAATAGACCTTTTATAAAGAGACATGAAAATAGAATTTTCTTAGCTAACAGATGCTATGATGCTCTCCAAAATACATTAACATCACATTTGGTGAATTAAAAAAACTAAATTGCCCTTGAATACATTTCTATTAAAGTGTGTCCTCACATACGATAGTGAGTGTTGGACACTCTCGAAATAATCTACTTTATCATACGAGTTCCATAACCTATAGATTTTACTATAAAAAACAATTCCAACTTTTGTCAAAATAGACCTTTTATAAAGAGACATGAAAATAGAATTTTCTTAGCTAACAGATGCTATGATGCTCTCCAAAATACATTAACATCACATTTGGTGAATTAAAAAAAACTAAATTGCCCTTGAATACATTTCTATTAAAGTGTGTCCTCACATACGATAGTGAGTGTTGGACACTCTCGAAAAATTATGAGAACAACTCAGGATTTTTGAGAGGATATTTGGACCAATTAATGAAAATGGAAGATAGAGAATAAAATACAATTATGAATAATTGTATTCCTTAATCCGTGATCATGTCAAGCTTATCATTAGTCTGGGTGATAGAGGATAATCCTATATTAATAATCTCACACTACTTTAATCTGAAGGAAGTAGAATAGATAGACCGAAGTTGAGATGGAATAGAAAATCATCTTAAGGAACTTGGCTGTAGAGGTTGGAGAAAGAAGGCATTGAACAGGATTAATGGAGCAACTATTATATAATTGTGTCCCGCGCCGTAGCCGAGTGGTTAAGGCAAGATGCCTTGGTGCAGAGTTACAGGACTTGCGCTGGTTCGGGTCTCCATGGGGAAATACATTTTCTCATGGAATTTTCGGCATGGGACAGGTACCCACCCAACATCGTGCGAAATTTGGGTAGCTACAATAAGTAGCGGCTCCAGAGAAAACTAGCTGTAATGGCTGAGGGACCCGATATGCTGACCAAATGTTACCCCTACAAAGGCTGGATGATCGTTTACCTATGTGATTAACACATGTAAATGTGAGGCCAGCAGCCGGCTAGTAGGCTTCTAAGGCATGTTTCGCTCCATGGAGCTGAGTTTTGTATAATTGTAGGCTTTTTACAGCCGGCGTCTTAATCCCTGTTTCGTTCGTCTTCCGGGCTGCATGGCCGTGGTCCAGTTTTCTTGTCTCTCGACGTTTAGTTTACTGCTGCGGTGGACTTCATCAGGAGATTCTGCGTCCTCTCTGTGAACTGTGAAAGCCTACAATTATAGGCCTACATAAGCATCCTCTACGGGGTGGATGAATTTTCTTTTTGTTCGGAAGTTTGAAAAAAAGCGGGGACGCTTTCTGTGAACTTAAGTTTTCATCTACGGTGCAGAAACACGAAAACTATCAGCTACTGTTGAGGAACTCAGAGAGAGCACGCAAAATGTCCTGAAGAGGTCTACCGTAGCAGTAGACAAGGCAGTGACAAGAAAACCGGACCACGGCCATTTAGCCCGGAAGACGAACCAAATAGGGATAGGGCAACTATTGCATAAAGTGGAATCTAGTGATATTTATAATGACTTTTTATCTCATAGACCGATAATTTTGCCTCTTCGTGTTGATAAAATTGCCTCTTCCTGTTCGTAATATCTCCGCAAATTAACTTCTTTGGCAAAGATATCGATTCAGCAGTGTACGATCGATATGGTATAGCAAGAAATGCCAACTTAAAAAATTACGAAAAAAAACAAAAGATTCTGTTGCTCCAAAAAAAATATTGAATGCTGTATAATAAATCTGCATTATTATTAATAGTTATTTCTCTTATACAATCATGTTTTATTGATTTTTCCCAAGCCCAAGGAGATTTAACAATGAAGATATGCTATTTATAACTATAATGCCGGCTTAGAAATCGCCTGGAAGTAAGATTAGAATACATAACCTCACATTTGGTAAATATTAAACATTATAATTATTTTTACCTTCTGATGTTGTATTATTCACTAAATAGTCACTCCAAATCCAACGCGAGATTTAGATTTTCATTAGACATAATCACTCGTGACTTTGTCGCTCGTGATTTTTTCAGAAACACACAACCTCTTCTTAGATTACTGTTATGTTATAGAATCCACTGCTAATTTAATAGTTGATGATAAAAATACAACTTTTAGTTTCTTTTAATAGATCTAGCAACGTGATTCCGCTTTTACTATTACTAATCCGTGGTCAAACAAATGTAACCTTTAAGTATTTAATTTTCTCATATCCCCTTGAAATTGCATTGAAATTAATTTAAAAGCTTGAAGCCCCTGACATTTTGTTACAAACTTATTTAATCGTAACCTAAATTATTTGCGTGGCTTATGCAACTTTTGGGTCATAGCAATGTGTAAGTAAATTTCGTAACAATCTTCACGTCTCATCGGGCGTTACCGACTTGTCTATTTAGATAGACCTGTCATAATTCTGTTTTATATCTTACTCCCTCAAACGATGCCCTACTTTTACCATTTTATTGTTTGATGATGTCACAGAGTGTTCTCCAAGGCATCTCTTGATTTCTAGTCCACCTCCTCCATCACAGACACCAAATAAAGGAAATTGAGAACTTGTACTGTAGAATATTTACACTATTTTTTAATTTATCGCTTTGGATTTATTACGGGAGTCCTCATATTTTACATGACTGTACTTATCACTAGAAAGCGGATTTTTAGGTGTTGCAAGTTAAGATTGCAACATAGTATAATGTTGGCACTATCGAACCCATAGGTTCATAACCGCGCGGACATAAGCTCTTCATACATCCCTATCATGAGCTAATGTTTTCCAATCATCCCCTGATTAATGTTCTTTCATCAAATCACGGTTACTGTTATTTTCCTACCTCATTCTTTGTATACCTACTGGGCGTTTTCCCTCTGGTTTTCTTACAACATGCTTCCATTCCCCTCTTTCATTCCCAATCGTGTCACATGTCCTGCCCAGCACAGTCTAAGAGACTTAAGTGTTCTTATTATATCTGATTTTTTATAAAGATATGCAGCCCTTTGTTATGTAGTCTTCTCCATTCGTCTATCTGTTCATCTCTCTTTGGTCCAAAATTTTTCCTAAAAACTGTTTTCTCAAATATTCGTAATCTTTCCTCCTCCCTTAAGTAAGAGTCAATGTTTCTCATTCATATAACTGCTAAAATAACAGTTCTATATATTACCAGTTTAACATTTTTTGAGAGAAGTTGTGATAACAAGAGTCCCTATAATGCATACTGTAATAGCAGGCATTTCTGGTATTGAGCCTGTGGTTAATTTCTTTATTCTTCTTATTCCTGTTTGTAATTATTGTTCCTAGGTATTTGAATTCAAATATCCCTCATTTGTCATAAACTGTCCATTTCCATTATTGGCCTATAATATATTTCTGTCCACCGCTGTAGTCTCGAGGTAGCGTGCTGCCTTGTTACGCAGCGTGCCCGGGTTCGATTCCCGGTCGGGACATCTCTTGGTTAGTTTTTTCTCGGGGTTTTTCCTCACCTATAAGATAAATGTCAGGAAGCTTAGGAGCCAATGGTCTCCGAACATCATCCGGCCATCACCATCATCCGTATCATTATCATCATCCTTCACCGGTGTGGAAAGCAACAGGAAGCTACCACACCTATAATTCCCTAGTAAAGCTGCAAAGCATGGCATGAATATGCTATGATTGTAGTGGAAGACCTGCCCTCGTGCAGAATTACTATGGATGGAATATATTTCTATGTATGGACATATATTTATTTATGTTTATTTCCGGTCCCAATTTCTTAGTTTTACCCAACAGAGATTGCGTCTTGGTCTAGTATAATGAATAATGCTTTTTTTTTCAATTATCTGAAAATAATTTTATATAGTTTTTTAATATTCCATTCCGTTAACGCAGTTATCCTCACACCTTATAGGTAGTTTTAAGTGTCACATTCCACGCGGATCTGTCGGGAGTGAGATTTTAACTAAGGGTCGCATACATACATTTTTGACCACACAAGGACAAGTTGGGTCTCCCAGTGTGAAGGATCAGTTCAATGTCCTTAATTCAATTTCTTATGCCAGTTTTTTTAATGTGTCTAACTGCAGATAAAATAAACCATGCATAAACCGTAAGCATAGCTCTACGGTTATATATAATAAACTTGTTTCATATTTTTGTACAATTTAACACAAATTGAATTGTTTTCTGATTCACATTTTAATTGCTGTAATAAATATTGTAACACAGGGGATGATTGGAAAACATTCGCTCAGGATATGGATATCCATCCATCCATAGTAATTCTGCCCCGAAGGCAGGTCCTTCACTGCAATCATAGCATGTTCATGCTATGCTTGCAGCTTTACTAGGGAAATGTAGGTGTAGTAGCTTCCCGTTGCTTTCCACACCGGTGAAGGATAATGATAAGGATGATGGTGATGATAGCCATATGATTTCGGGGACCGTTTAGGCCTTAAAGTTTTCCTGACATTTATCTTACAGGTGAGGAAAAACCCCCGATAAAAACCTCACCCAGAAAAACCGCCCCGACCGGGGATCGAACCCGGGCCCGCTGCTTGACAAGGTAGCACGCTACCTCGAGACCACAGCGGTGGACGATATGGATATGTGGAGTTTATGTCCGTGCGGCTACGAACCTACGGGTTCGATAGTGCCAGTGAGTTAGTTATAAATTATTCTGTAGTGCAGTAAGGTAAAATAATAAACGTGTAATTTATTTGCCTTGTTTATTGACAATGTGTTTGAAATGCTGACAGTGTTGACATGTCATATTGAGGTTAGGTTACATGACCTGGAGGTAAGTTGGCCACACTACGTTAATTAAGCAGACATTTATGCATCTCAATGTTTCCTGTTACACAAGACATAGAAATTCGCTTTACCAGGACTCGTGGCCCGGTTTCAATCACCTGTTCGCATTGCAAAGTTCACTGTTCACTACCTGTAACCCTTGTCACTTCTACAGCATAAAACTTACTAACTCACTGGCTTTATCGAACCCATAGGTCCATGGCTGCGCGGACATAAGCTCTCCTTCCATCTTTAGCCTGAGCTAATGTTTTCCAATTATCTCCTGTATAATCCGCTTCCTTCAAATCATACTTAATGTTATTTTCCCACCTCATTCTTGGCTTAGGCCTACCTATTGGACTCTTTACCTCTGGTTTTCCTACAAGGAGTTCTCATGCCCCTCTTTCATTCTCAATTCGTGCCGTATGTCCTGCTCATCGCAGTCTAAGAGACTTAAATCTTCCTACTAGTTCTTGTTTCCCATAAAGATCATGAAACTCACTGTTATGTAGTATTCTCCATTCGCCTGTCTCTTCTTCTCTCTTTGGTCCAAATATTCTTTATTCTCAAATATCCGTAATCTTCTATCCTCCCTTAAAATAAGAGCCCGTGTTTTGCATCCATATAACTAGGAGTAGTCGGCCGCGGTGGACTAGTGGTTATGCTCCTTTCCTCCGGTCCCAAGGGTCGCGGGTTCAAACCCGGCCGGGGTCGATGGATTTTTTTGGACGGAAAAATCCAAGGAGCAAGTCCTCCGGGAGGGACTTTAAGCCGTGAGTCCCGAGTCTGAAGATTTTCAGGCTCGTAAAAAATCCTTAAGCCTGAATGAAAAGGCCTCTAAGCAAAATTTACCGAATTTTCCCGTCCTAGTACTACCTTGGTTTCCTAGATGTCAGTATGAGGCGGAACGCTGACCACGTACCACTCAAAATGACATCTATACGAAAACAAGTGTAACTAAATTAGTATGGTTCAAATTCTTCCCTGTAGCGCCTAAATCTCTGTAAAGGGATAACATAGGCTTACAATACAATAACTAGGAGTATAACAGTTTTATATATTTTCTGTTTAATGTTTTGTGAGATCATTTGGGTTGACAAGAGTCGCTGTAACGCATAATGACACGCATGTCCAGAATTGAGTTTATGTTCAATATCTTTATTGACCTCATTCTTATTTGTAATTATTGTTCCCAGGTACTTGAATTAAACTGTTTTTTTTTTTTTTTTAGATTTTCCCTCATTTAATATTAACTATCCATTTCCATTATATAATGTATTTATATGTGTCGCCGTATTTTTAGTTTTATTGGTATTTACTTTCATGCAAATATCAATAGAGTGTTAGTGTTGGCCCTTAGTATCTCCTCAGTATCGCCTAATAATGGGGTGTTACTTGAAGTCCGAAATACCCTTTAAGTGCCATGAGCTGATTAAAAAACCGCTCTAACTATCGCCATGTTTGTTATTTCGCAAAGAAACTTGCATGCAATGTTTGGATAAGAGTCCACCACTGTGGTCACGAGGTACCATGCTGCTTTGACACGCAACGGGCCCGAGTTCGATCCCCGGTCGGGACAAGTTTCCTGGTTGAGATTTTTTCGGGTTTTTTCCTCGCCTGTAAGGAAACTTTAAGGCCTAAAGGGTCCCCGAACATCATCTGGTCATCATTATCATCAATATCATATTCGCCTAATTAGCTTAAGTCTAATTTGAGGCACTCCTGGCGCATCATTACCACCATCATCAACTCACATATCATCGGGGCAACATAGCCCCGCCTTCCAGGCGCCCCAACCTCAGAAGTGAGCTACAGGTACGCCATGCCAGGAGAGAAAACCAGGAATGTCGAAATGACAACCTGGAGCATTTGCAAAAAAATATTTTGTATAAGAAAAATGGTAGTATATCGAATTCATTAATCAGAAAATTGAAGTCCAATTAAGTACAGAGGTTAATTAGAAAGTTGAAATATTATTGGAAACATTTTCAATGTTCTACCGTGTTCAATACTTGTATTTTCCAATGAGTTTGGTAAATTATATAAACTTATATCATTGAAATGAAGATATTTTCTCTAAACCAGCAAAATTGAACTATAAATTCCACTTGCTGTGGAATTCACTTTGTTTATGCAGTTTTTCCTTCAAAAAATGTATTTTTTTAATTAGGCCCTTCTGTGTTCAATAGTCAATATTACTAGAATGTCAATACTAACAGGCTGATGGTCACAATTCTCGCCTTATCTTCCAGGACGCGTGTTCAAACCTGGCCGGTTCAGTGGATGTTTTAGGGTATAAACATCTTAAATATGGCTTCCTTCGAAAAGGAACTAAAGCTGTGTGTCCTGTGTTGTAGATTTAAAGCATATGAAAGATCTCAAGTCTAAAAAAGAGCATATGAGCAAAAATGTTCGCCCTTTTACGCCTAGATTTGAATTTCAACACTAATGCCCTTTAGGTATTAAAGAGCATCGTTATATAAAATAACAACATTAATAGCATTCTAAGTCTCTTATTTACATACGGCCTTCTCAGATGGCAGCACTCATGCTTTCTGTGTAACGATATCAAGTTCGAAAGTGGGCGGGTTTGGAAATTTTAATTGTAAATATTTAATTTCGAGGTTAGGACATGTGGTGATTTACAATTTATTCTTTATCTCTAGATTAATCAACACTTTTGAAATTCATATTAAAGCAACCATTGAGGTTATATAATAAGATTTAATTATATAATTTTTACCTGGTAAGTCAGTCGTCATCAACTAAATTATTAAACTTCAAGTTATTCTAATATGGAGGCCTTTCGAAAACAAACGAGAATATAATCACATACATACAACCTATATAACACAATCAGTTCCAGTTAAAACGCAGAAGATGAAACATTGTTTTCGAAAGGCCTCTACATTAGAATAACTTGAAGTTTAATAATTTAGTTGAGGACGACTGACTTACCAGGTAAAAAATTATATAATTAACATCTTATCTCTAGATTGTCTTTAAAAAGTTATTAGATAAGAGAACATTTACAAGTAGAACAAATTTCAAATTGGATAAATAATAGAAGGAAATAATGGAATGAATATATAAATAGATTGTCAAACGACAGAATAGTTAAAATAGCTAGGGATAAATCCCCAACTGGGAAAAGAAATATTGGACGCGCGAAGAAGAGATGGAAAGGTACCATTGAGGCAATACATTGAAGCGGAACAGACACCTTGTCTACATTGGATGAAAGAAGAAAAAGAAGAAGAAGAATTCTCTAGATTGTATACTAAATACCTGGATTAAATTCCAAATCCCTCCGTAGTACATACTGTATTTTGAGAGGGCATGTGTTATTTGTAATAGCAGTTCTTTCAACTTATGGTCCAATTTTGCTTCTTCACGTAATATACATTTATTATTTTAATTAAATCGTATGTAACCATTTTCTTTCGAGGGAAGTGGAACTGTTTCCGCTAGAGACATTTTTAAATTTTGGACTTCACTTAAACCTACTCTCCTAATAGAACGATTTTCCTTGTTTAAGAGTATATTTATTTCGATAATAATTAAATCGTGTATTCCAAGTTTCATTACAAGAAAACGATTTTTTTAAATAGAGTGAATAAAATATTCCCACTAAAAATTTCATCTTTCAGATTCATCCTCATTCTAATAGTCCAATATTACTCATTTTTCGAAGAATACCTTTCTTGTTTTATTATATTTTCCAGTGTCATATAACGAATTTCATTGCGAAAAAATTAAAAATTGCTGCTGATAGAAGGATTTTTAAATATTTGCTTCAGGATAATCTTGCATTCCTAATTGTTCGATTCTACCGGTTTATAAACTATTTCTTTAAATTTATTTATTAGTTATGTGCTGAGTTTGGTTGTGGAAAAGCGAAGTATTGCTGTCGCTGGAGTGATAAATTGGACATAGAATTACGACACTTTTGATTTTTTAAGTTCTCCTGAGAGAAGAAATTTTCTCATTGAATTTCGGCCAGTTGAGACTGGTTCCTAATCAGAATCGTGAGCAATTTTGGTAGCTACAATAAATGCAAAACCAGGTTGGGAAAACAAGCTATATAGGCTGGGAGACCCGAAATACAATCCCATGTAAGTACTATACTGGCTGGATGATCGTCCATCTCTGTGATTAACACAAGTGGATGTGATTCCAGCAGCCGACTAATAGGTCTAAAGCCTTCTAGGCCTATTACATCATGGACTTTACAGATCACATCACTCCATGTCATATACCATCTTCACTTCTCGCAACTGGAATTCCCTACCACAAGAAATAAGGGGCTGCCGGACATTGGCATCTTTTAAAAGAGATATAAATTTATATTTGCTTTAACCTCGACTTCATTATTACCCAGTGTAAGGTATGTAGGCCTATAGTAATTGGTGTTTCTCGTATAATTTATTGTATTTATACTATTATTATTATTATTTTATTATTATTATTATTATTATTATTATTATTATTATTATTATTATTATTATTATTATTATCGTAAGTATTATTATTGTTATTATCGTATAAAATGTTGTTTGTACATACAATTTACATTGCTACATTTAATGTATCTTTAACTGTTTATAATTAGTATAGTGTATAGGCCTATCTATATTTGTCAAATATTTATTTGTATTTGTGCTGGTTGAGTGGAAGAGAAGGCCTTATGGCCTTAACTCTGCCAGAATAAATAAAGCATTATTATTATTATTATTATTATTATTATTATTATTATTATTATTATTATTATTATTATTATATAAATGCATATTCATCGTCATTTTTGTGCCTAATGTGTATAATTGATATAAATTTAAAAAAATAGTTATACAAATATTTTCATGGATACAACCTGAATACTGTAACTACATTCTTCGAAATTCACTAAAATAAATTATTTTCAGAAGAAATAATTATGGAAGTAGATTATGGGTTCTGTCAAAAGAGACTATTGTACTGTATAAAGGTAACTTATCCCCTAATGAGGGTCCATGACCTCGTTTGATCTCGCCCAAAGCATCAGATTTGTTACATAACTGTTTAGTAGAGTTTACATTTCATCATTACAGATCCAGACGTGTTTTCTTGCTAATTTAATACCGCAGCCAACACAACAAAGACTTCTCTATGCTCCACATGTAATGATCAACTTCCAGGAAAACACTATGCTCTTCAAATTAGCCTTCACAAATTCAGCTTTATTACCCACCAGTGATAAAAATCTCTCGTACCATAAATCTAGTGTGTGCTTTCACTCATTTGGGAGAAACTGCCCCCGTTTATATAATTATATCTCAGATCAAATCGGGAATATTCATTTAACACAGTTTTAATTGAGATTCCATCATAATATGCGGTTTGGGAAATAAAATTGATATACCGGGTATAAATAATTTTAACCAAATAAATTTATTGTGAATTATAGAAGAGCAAAATTGATAAGAGATGCAGGTCTTAATATAATGGGAACCATTTTTCATAAATCTGTACAAATCCTTGCATATGCCGACAATATAATAAGATGACGTCAATTAGCCATGAAGGATGCATTTATTAGCCTGGAGAAAGCAGCAAAAAAATATTCTTAAAATTAACCAGGCTAAGACAATATACATGTCGGTGATTAAAGGTATGTGAAACTAACCCATCTAATTTGGAAGTAGGCGCATATAAATTTTAACTAGTTCATAGCTTACATAATCTTGGATCAGAAGTAAATCTTAGAAATGGACAATGAGGAATTATTAGGGTGTTTTGAAAGGAAGATACTGAGATCCATTTTTGGTGCCGTGAAAGAAAATAATGTATGGAGAAAGAGGTACAATAATGAATTGTATAAACTGTATAATCAGCCGGATATTCCGAATTTTGTTACAATTAATAGATTGGCCTGGGCTGGACACATTATTCGTATGGACAGCAAAAGTATTTCAAAAAGAGTTTGCAATGAGCAACGTCCATTGGCCAGAAAAGATGGAACACCTAAATTAAGATGGGAGGATAGTATATACCTAGAAACACATTTGTTATTTATAGACTTAGATAAAGCATTTGATCGAGTAAACAGGGAAATATTGTGTAATATCCTAAAAGAAAAAGGCCTCCCTATTCAGATTATAGAAACTGTTAAGAGCTTGTACTGTGGAACAAATATTTGTATTGACCCTCAGTTGACTAAAAATAAGACATTTTTTTTCAAATAAAGCAAGGAGTACGACAAGGGTGTTCCTAAAAGAATGGAAGAAGGTTTTAACTAATGAAGGAATATTAATTGATAATAAAGATAAAATAAATGCTTTATTATTCGCTACGATGATGTACTTTTAGCAGAATCTGAAAATGAGCTCCAAATGTTAGCATATAAATTTTAATTAATAGCCAATAGATATAATTGTAAAGGGGGCACGCCGTAGCGTAGAGGTTAAGGCACTGAGCTACAAGCCGGAGGGTCGAGGGTTCAAGTCCCGTTGGGGTCAGGATTTTTAAACTGACCCAAACCCTCTGGCGGCACTATGGCCCTGGGGTCGACTCAGCTTCTAACGGAAATGAGTACCAGACGCTTGTTCTGGGGGTAAAGGCGGCCGTCACGCAGGGCTGACAACCCGGCTGACATAAAGTGCCGATTGTGTAGAAAAAGTGGGAGCCTTAATCTCCTACTACCCCAAGGGCCTCCGGGCCTGTTGTGGGATCATTTTACTTTTACTATAATTGTAAAATATCAATAAATAAGTCAAAAGTAAATATGGAATTAGATCACAAATTGTACTGGATAACAAAATAATAGAACAGGTATCACATTTCCAATATTTAGGATGTGATATAACTTATAGAGAAAATAAAGATATAGAAAATAAAGTAAATAAATTTCAGGCTATTTGTGTAACCATAAAAAGAACCTTAGGTCGGAAAACAAGGAAAGATAGGAAACTTAAATTATATAAAACAATAGCTGTTCCTTTGTTGTTGTATGGAAGTGAAAATTGGATAATGAAATCAAGGGATAAAAGCAGGATACAGACTGCGGAAATGCTGTTTTTACGTAATGTGAAAGGATGCACAAGAGCGGATAGAATAA